>CM074439.1:31324059-31924059 GCA_037101425.1 Elopichthys bambusa | reverse complement strand
TTATATTCATGTCTGTCCTGGCAGGTGAAGCCTCACAGATGTTATACTGCAGGAGTGTGTGTCTGGGAAGGATGAGCTCCAGCTATGGGTCATTAGTGATCTCTCTAATACAGGCTGCAGTGAGAGTACAGGGGGCCAATCAGATTGTTCTTCTCCTGTCCTTCTCATCTCAGCCCTCATTTCACACCTGCACAAATGCATTAACCTGGAGATGTGCTGCCCTAGTTATAGCAGAGGGCACAGCATGTTTCTCTCTAGAGCCGAGTGGTTTTTGGGGGGGCTGAAATTTGACCTTACTGGAGACAATTACAGTGCCCTCTTACCATCAAACTCATATTTATATTCATATCCAGGGCTTGACATGAACTTTTTTGCTTACCAGCCACTATGTCTACTGGTTTTCTGAAGTTACTAGCCACTCAGCATTTTCACTGGCCACAATTTTGACATCGATATGGGGAAAACTGCTATATAGATATTTTTAGTATTATCTCATAATTTGGCAGCAGGTATATTAGGCTGCTGTCACTTTAAGACCTGACGCACGGATCCATTATACTGATACACGTGTTTTCTTTCTCAACTGTTTATGTTCACTTAAAACATAACTTACTGTGTTTACATGAAAATTATTTTGTGTGTATTTGACTGTTTAAGCACACAAAGTACAGTAATTTAGTACTGAGAGGCGGCTTTATGTGTGCGCACTTTGGGTGTGAGCAAAAAATCTGAAGGAATGAGTAAAATTATGCGCTACATGCGCAGTCCCAAGCCTTGTAACACCAGCAATATTCATCTGGAGCAAATGAAAAGAGTGAGTGAGGGGAGGAGGGTTTGTGTGTTGACTCACTGTCGGAGAAATGAGAGAGAGAGAGAGAGAGAGAGAGCAGCTGGTATTGTGTTTCTATTCTGTGGAAAATGAGCATTTGAAGTGTTTCAGATATTTCAGTATCAATATGTAAATCAATATTTTTGACAACACTACATTGCACATAGTTTATTATTTCAGATACCTTTTTAAAATACTACAACTGAAAAATGTATCTATTATATATAAAATTCAATGTTAATGTCAAGCCCTGTTCATATATCATATTCATTTTATAACTTTGATATAGTATAAATTTGATAGATGGACTGAAGATCTGTGTTGTTGTTTTTTTGTACTATGTTTTACCATGACAAATTGCCAGTATGTTGCTAAGGCGTTTCTGTGCTATTGGTATTCTGAGTGGTTTGCTATGTGGTTTTACTTTGAAAAGGAGTCCTGCACCTTCAAGTCTCTGTGGGTATTCTGGTCTGGTCTCCTTCAGTGTAAGTCTGTGGGGTTTTTTTTCACCTGTTTTATCGCCCACCTGTTTTGGGATGAGTTGCACTCTGAAGTTTAATACTTAGATTTAGAGGTTTGTTCAAATTCCTAAACCTAAATTGTAGCAATAATAGTACAGCAAGCACCACTAAAAAGAGCTTAGAGAGAAATATTTCTGTCACCAACAGTATTTCCAACCACTTTCTTTGTGTAACTGCCGATATGAGCATTAAAAACACATCTTGAGATCTGCACATGGTTCCATTCTGCTGCACTGTCGAGTTTAATCCACTTTTGAAGATTACCTTGAAGTAAGAAGAACTGGTTTGTGTGGGTTCAAGGAAGTTTGAAAGTCCATTCTGGGTGAATTTGATAAATACTGCAGTTTCATTTGAAATATGAACTGTTGGCGAGGAGTTTTCTGCACCTACTACAAAAGAAGAAGTTTGAACACCCAGACACTAGACAGCTAAAATCATTTTCTGAATTTTCAGCAGCATTACTCCAGTCTTAGAAATCATTCTAATATGATGATTTGCTGCTCAAGAAACATTTATGATGATTATCAATGTCTATATTCTATAGTTTAGAATATAGAATATAGTAATAAACATTTAGAATATAGTCCTTTAAATGTGTGATTTTGAAGAGACTCTTGCACAGATGTGTGTGCTACAGTGCAACAGCAGTTACAGTTTGCTGTTGTTTTATCTTTCAGATATTTAAGCAGAAGGTGTTGGAGCTGGGCGAGAAGTTGTTACCTGCCTTCAACACGCCCACCGGCATTCCCAGAGGAGTCATTAACCTGGGCAGGTGAGCATCCGACGCAGCTTCTACCTGTCTGCACGCCGTCCTATCTGTCAGCCCGACCCCGGCTAGACTCATCCATTCACAAAGCCATATGCCTCAAATATTACCATTTCTTTCTGGCCTTCTGAGAGAAAGAGACGCTTTCTGGCACTCCTGCCGCCCACCTGGCTTCCATTAGCCCACCAGCTCGCTCTGACAGCTGCAGGCAAATTTAATTAACTGATTCTCACGCTAATTCCAGTTAGATGAGTAACAGGAGCCGGTCCCACAGATGGGCTGGGAGAAAGCGGGCCCGGTGTGGCACTCAGGTTAGTCTTGATGGCACAGACCGAAAACGCGCCACTATGCACATGCTCTTATGACATTCACTCTAAAAATGGTGGGTTAAAAATAACCCAAGTTGGGTTAAATATGGACAAACCCAGCGGTTGTTTTAACCCGGCATCTGGGTTGTTCTAACCCAGCGGTTGGGTTGTTTTAACTCTGTGTTTGGGTCATTTGGACGTTTTAACCCAGCATTTTGGTTGTTTTAATCCAGCGTTTGGGTTGTTTTAATCCGTTTGGGTTGTTTTAACCCAGGGGTTGGGTTGTTTTAATCCAGTGTTTGGGTTGTTTTAATCCGTTTGGGTTGTTTTGTTTAACCCAGCATTTGGGTTGTTTTAACCCAGCGGTTGGGTCGGTTGGGTTGTTTTAACCCAGCGGTTGGGTTGTTTTAATCCAGCATTTGGGTTGTTTTAACCCCGCGTTTGGGTTGTTTTAACCCAGAGGCTGGGTCATTTGGGTCGTTTTAACCCAGGGGTTGGGTTGTTTTAATCCAGCGTTTTGGTTGTTTTAATCCAGCATTTGGGTTGTTTTAATCCAGCGGTTGAGTTGTTTTAACCCAGCATTTGGGTTGTTTTAATCCAGCGGTTGAGTTGTTTTAACCCAGCATTTTGGTTGTTTTAACCCAGCAAATGGGTTAAATGTTTGACCCAACCTGCTGGGTAGTTTCATTTAACTCAACTATTATATAAAAATTACTGTATTGCTCGCTTAAAATGTATCCAAACTAGGTTGGAAATTAACATTTATTAATATGTTTAATAAATGATAATTAAGTAATAAACACTTATTAAATTTCTTATTAATAAATGTTCACCTTTTGATTATTACCGTTGCCTCTAGTAATTGTCTTATTTTTTAATTTCCAACCTGTTTTGGGTTCATTTATAAGCCAACCATATAGTCATTTATAATCAATAGTTCAGTTAGTTAAAATTTTAACCCAACTGCTGGGTCAAAACAATCCAATCGCTGGGTTTGTCCATATTTAACCCAACCTGGGTAATAATACTTCATTCACATTTTTGATCAAATAAATAGTCTTGGTGCAGCATAAAAGGCTTCTTTCAATAACATAAAAAAATTATCTTAATTATTCCAAACTTTTGACTGGTATGCAACTGAATATCAGTAATGCCAAGTTTCCACTACAGGATTCTAAGCCCGATTTGCAAGTTAACGAGCTCGCCGACAGGTCAGGCTGTGATCGAGGGAAAATCAGCGGGTGATCGGCACTCGCCAATCTATATGTGTGAACTACTCAACGTCACATTAAAGAGGCTCGCTGACGCGTTGCCGACGCCTCGCTGATGCCAGAGAAATATCTAGCATGCTAAATATCTGGAGCTGTCGGCCGACTCCATATCCTGTAGTGTCACGACACAACAGCCAATGAAATATACACTGATGTCTATGGAAGCAGCAATAACAATCCATTCAAATATAATTTGCCGACATTTATTAATATCAGATACACATTGTTTAAGTAACTATAAAGCTCACTCATGCTATTGTTCTCCAACTTCACCGGTCACATGTATTTCGGGACATGGATAAAATCACATTCACATATTTGAGAATCAGAATATTAGATAGTTGATGACATGGTGAGACAGTGTGGCTGTCCACGGTGTGTCACGTGACAAGTGTCCTGTAGTGTAAACTTAGCATAAGAGTTGCAGTCACCGGTCTACTTATAGACGCCTTCTTTCAAATGCTCCTGTATCACGGTCGGTACTTGTGACAACACTAGACAAAATTAGTGAGTTGACTATGCAGGCAGCATGTAAAGCATCAAAACATTTATACGTCATTTTGATCAAATTCCAGTGCAGCATCACATGCACATTTCAGGAAGAAGGCAATAATAAATGTGCAATAATTGTCTTCAGAAATGACTTTAAAATCAAGCCTTGATTTTTTTTTAATATAAGCATTTACTCACCCACCGGTGAACACTTTCTAACTTCTATTTAACAAACATTTTTTTTGTGCTGGTTTCGGTTAATTTTTCCAACAAAGGTTTTCTCACTTTCCTCTTCCTCCCCTGACGTCAGCGCTATTGATCGTCCCTTCAGAAGGGAAGCGGTGCATGGCTCGCTTTCACAGTAAGAACCAGAAACAAATAATCTTGTGAATTAGTTCCACAGTTTAAGCGAATGAATCCTGCAGGGAGGAGCGAAGCCCAAAATCTGGATCGGTTCATTTCAGAGTTCATTCAGCATCTTGTTCTCTCTCTCCGTCTCTCTCTCTCTCTCTCTCATTCCATGTTTCCTCTGCTCAGTTTTAGCAGGAGTGATTCCTGCAGCATAAACAGAAGCAGAAGCTGTCTCCTTTTTGAACAGCAGTTAAAATTTTAATGCCATTTAATCAAAACAAAGAATAAAATACTCTGGATGTGCTGTTTAAACTGCTCTTAAAATATTTACTTTGTTGCACACTGACAAATACACTACAAAAATCATTTTAATAGTAATTTTGAGATCAATTTGCATGAGAAGCAAAGCTACCACATCTCTGTTTTTCCACCAATGTATATTTAATGCCATAATAAAATAAATGCATCAGACTTAAACGATATGTGTACATCACATCACATCTGTTTTGTGAAATAGTGTTGTCATAAGTACCGACTTCGATACCAAGTCAGTACTGAAATTTAAAAAATGTGACGATTTGAGCGCTGTTAAGCGGATTCATAAACACCCCTGATTGGCCAGTGTTCAAGCGCTCATCAGATATGTCTGTGATTGGCTACAATGATCAACGCACAGGAGCGTTTGTAAGCGGGAGAGGGTATATCTGTGTAAGCGCTCAGTGAAGAGCGTTGTTGGTGTCTAATTTCAACACATTTTTGAAGCGCTGATCATTGTAGCCAATCACAGACATATCTGATGAGCACATGAACATAATGGCCAATCAGAGGTGTTTACGAATTCACCCAACAGCGCTCAAAGCATCACATTTTTTAAATTTCAGTACCGACTTGGCAGGGCCGTCGTCAGAACATATAGAATGGGGGGGCATTTAGTTTTCATAGGGGGGCACACATTTTTATGATCTTTCACCAAAACAATAACATTCCGTATTTATTATTAATGAAATAAAAGTTCTATATTAACACCAAAACACAAGTCCATCCTAATTAGACCAAACTACACCAAAAACATTTGCATTATGCCTATGTACTTTGCAAACACGAGGCACAAACGTTTTTTAATTCTACAATTAAACACAGTAATAAAAACGATACATATCAAATTGCAATAAACTACATTTGTAGCATATTGATGTGTAACAAAGACTTTGAGTGTACTCACCATTAAAATAGTTGAAGGTGGCGGGTCTCCGAGTGATACTAGTCATTTATAGATATAGCCTAATTATGTTCCATTTTGTGTAATAATGCGTTAAATATGAATTTCCTTTCGAAAGGGAATTCAACACTGCGTTTGAACACGCTATGGAGAACGTCACCACGTGAACCGGTGTCTGAAAACAATTATCAAATCTCACCAATCCTATTGGCCCGCGACAGCCTATGACGTCATAATAGACGTGACCCGGAAGTATAAAAGGAGCACCTAGAGAAGCAGTCAGTATCTTTTTCGTCTTCAGGGACTGCTTTGTTTGATCGCGATTCTTCACATCTGGTAAGACATTATGTCTAAGAAACGTTTCAGGAAGTGTGTGGATCCGTGTCCCAGGTTTTTGACACCTGATGTCTGGGAGAGGAGCATGCACGGAAAGTGCCTGAGGGCGCTGTCTGTGCAAACTGTGAGCGTCTGCCTATTAGGACGTTCCGCTTTCGTTTGGCCCTCTTCTCGAGGGAAGAGGGGCCGACATCTGTGCCCGGTGGTTCTGGTCCCGCCCATGCTGTGGCAGACCGGCGACTGAAATCATGGGGCTCACAGATGGAGCTTGCTGAGGAGTTTGAGAGAGGTGTAAATCTCTCGCAAACCCCCAGCAGCTGACGAGGGTGAGCTGCTGGATGATGATGTTCTTTCTTTAACATCATCGGATCCAGCAGCGAGTGCTCTTCTGGCTTCATGCCCAAGAGAGCAGGAGATAGCTGTTGAAGAGGAAGAAGGTGAGCCTTCTGAAACTTCAAGAGTCTCCATGATTTTGTGCCTAAATTATAGTTTATCTGTTAGGTTAAGTCTAGTACTCCCCTCGTTTAGAGGGTTGTTCTGCAGATAGTACTTAGCTCCCGAAGTCTGGTCAGTGGTTGAAGGCCTCTCTGAGGCCTCCCTATTGAGGATCAGCCCCTAGGCTGGTTGTACTCCCCCGTGTTGGGTTCCTTTAGAGTGCACAGCATCCTCAGTGCAAATAATCAAGCACTGAGTAGATCCTAGGATTGAGCAGAGTTTTACTCCCCTCACTGGTAAGGGGAAAAAGCTAATCTGAGTCCTGCTCTCCAGGATCTAGTCTGAGTTGGTTACTGCCTCTTTGCAGTCCCTCTTACTGGACATCTTCTCTGAAGAATGTGAATTGAGACTCTGTGTACAGACAGGTTGTTGGCCAAGAGTAGGTTGCTTTAACTTGACCAGGTCGGCCTCCCTGGTGGCGATCAGGGTTGACTTTGTTCCCCTGACAAGTGACTGGCTAGGGTTCCTTCGGGCCCTCTGGCTACATTCCCTTAGAGGTACCCTCTTTCTTTGGAAGGAGATTTGGTCCCAGAAGCCTTTGAGCGGCCATGGTAGGCCTTCTTTGGAAGGCCTCTTTGAGGCTTATGGCTTGGGCTGTTGGCCATAGGGAGTGCTGTCACTGACAGCATATGTATGACCTCTAGGGGAAGTGGTTCTGGCATTTCAGTTGAAACTGCTAGTTCTGACGTTTGTCTAGCCATTTGTTGGCATGCACTCCCCTCAAGCATGGCGGGGTGGGTATATCGTTCCCCATAGCGTGTTCAAATGCAGTGTTGAGTTCCCTTTCAAAAGTTTACATATGTAACCATGCCATACCTGCCATACATTGGGGTGCCTGCTGAGCAGTCCCTTCAGACGAATTAGACACTGACTACTCTAGGTGCTCCTTTTATACTTCCAGGTCGCGTCCATTATGACATCATAGGCTGTCGCCGGCCAATAGGATTGGTGAGATTTGACAATTGTTTTCAGACACCGGTTCACGTGGTGACGTTCCCCATAGCGTGATCTCATTCCTTGTTCTCAGGGAACCATGGTTACATACGTAACCTGAGACGTTTTCTGATCATAGGCAGAGGATGAACCAACTCCAGGGTGAGATGCGATTCCCATTTAAAATTACATTTAAATAGATTTCCTTGAAATAGTTTTAAGTTACTTGCCACTGCACAACTTAAATATCCCAACATAAACACTGCTGATAAATTATTTCTTAATAAAGCACCTACGTTCCAAAACACTGTTAATTTGAACAGATTACGTATGCAGGAAAATACACAAAGGGGCTCCCTTTATAATCACTAAAAATCTCACTCATCTTAGTTCATCGCGATCTCAAAAATTTCTGTTACAATAAATTAAACTGACTGCACAATGAATCTCTTATTTACATAATTGTTTGTTATAATGACTGGATATTTGTCAGCGTGCAGAACTCAGAATCTACTCACCTACTCACCAAATATTTTTGTGCAATGCTAACTTAAACACCTCTGATTGGTCATTGCATTCAAGAAATCAACAGATATGTTTGTGATTGGCAAAAACACGTTGTAAAGCCTTGTCGTTCTTCAGAGTGCAAGTACAGATACGCACTGGATCGTTTGCCAAATATGATTCGCCAATATGCTAATATTTCAGTGAAAACTGATCCTAGACCAGTAGTTATGTGCAGCATTTCCTTCTAAAAGCAATCAGAAGCAGCAGAAGGTAGGCAGTGGTTTGAGTGAGAGAATTTCACACTAGTCTCAAGTCCGTGCCCAGCCTTAAACACACTCTGCCTAATTTCTAATTCATATTTCTGAAGATAATGTGTTATTTAAAGTTACCATTGTAGAGATAGTGTTCCTGTGAGCTAAATGCTGCTGAAGAAATTTGGTTATGGAAAACGTGAATGGCCAAATCCACAGAAATGAGGTTTTTGCTCTCAATCGTAAGTGTGCTGAATTATGTACAATTAGGGGGGGCACGTTGTGTTAACTGGGGGGGCGCTGCACTTTTGATAACACTAATGTGAAACAGCTTTTTCAGGACTGTACTAAATAAAACATAACATGCATTTTTTATGATCCCTCTTATTTTGGTAAACTGATCAACATCTTGCATATTCTTTATGGTAGAAAACAAAAATATTTTTGTTTTTTTGGAAACCATCCAAGATTTTCCTAGATGGAATAAATTTGAATGTTAAACCTGGTAACACTTTACTTAAAGCCCTTATGTATAATGCATTATAAAGGTATTCATAATGTATGCTATAATGAATTATATCTTTTTATAAATAATTGTTACCAAGCAATATAATATCTGCAGATTCTCAAAATAGTTGTTAGTCATGTGTTTTATTGCATTGTACTTTCTAAAGGTGTGTTTAATTAAGTATTATAAAATGGTTAGTTCCTATCCTTGATTCTGATTGGTCAATAGCTGTGTTTTATTCACGATAAAACACTGCTATGACCGCTTCACCCAACAGTTCTGTGTATCACTATACAACACCCTTAGCAACGTAAACATATGTTTGTTCTCAATTGATTTTGTTACTGAAGCTTACTGTATTATGTAGAAGAGTATTGTGAGAAAGAGATCGAGTGAGCGAGTTTATTACCTGCATGCAGATTTAGCATTTTCCTTCAGGTCAATTCTATGTTCATAATACAAAATCTGTTTAAATGTCTGATGTATTATCTTGTCCTTTTAACAGTTAGCGGTTTTCCCGTGACTGACAGCGCTAGTCAAAGCATTTGTCAGTTGCGTCTTGTTCCGTTTTCAAAACAATTCAGTCTTTTCAATGTAAAAGTCTTCGCTACTGACTGACAAACTCAGAAAGACAGTATTTGCCGCCATCTAATGGTGTAATAATGTAACTTCTGTTGCTGTTCACGGTCAGGGACTATTTTTTCCGGCGGAAGGAAGGCTTTAAGTGAAATTTTACTTCATGAAAGTTGCATTGATACATATTTTTGGCTTTAATATTTGTATTGTGTGGTAACCGTTTTATAAAGGCAATAAGGTACTCGAGGCTAGTGCTGTATCATGAATAAGTCACAGCTGACTCAGCTTCATGCCGTGCCTAACAACGCCCTTCAGCCGTGACTTATTTACGATACAGCACAGCCTCTCATACCTTATTGCTTAGTTATAATGTATTATAACTATGGTTACAATTATTCTTTAGACCAATGCATTACAAGGCATTAAAAACACTTTTATAATGCATTATACATAAAGTGTTACCCTCGTTTTTAATTGTACATTCAGTCCTCTTAAAAAAAAGAATCATTAATTGCATCATTATGGATTTTACATTAAGCATGTGACGTTCTTGTGTGGGAGGAAGCGAAGGCTTTTAGCACGTCTTTGTTAAACTGTTCCTGCCGCTTCCGCTTATTTTCCCAGCAAATAACAAGTGCGCTGGCATCCGCTTTCCATGGTTCGGTGCTTTGTTGCCATGGCCGCACTGTTACCTGCCTGGTTGCCATGGCAGCGGTGTGGCGTGGGTGGTGATGCTCACTGTGCCTGGTTTGCTCTCTGTTGCAGTGGCACCAGCTGGAGTTGGGGCTGGGCATCGGCCGGTAGCAGCATCCTGGCGGAGTTCGGGACGCTGCACCTGGAGTTCGTTCACCTGTCCGAACTGTCTGGAAACCCAGTGTTCACTGAGAAGGCAAGAGTCATTTGTCTTCTAATGATTTGCATTAATGTTGTCACGATGCATACATTTCAGTAGTCTGTACCAGCACCAGTACAATTTCATGGTTCTCTGTGCCAATTTCGGTACCATAGCAAAAACTATTGTAACCTTTTTTGGCAACACTTCAGAATGGGGAACAGATCTCATTTTTAACTAGTTGCTTATTGGCTGTTTATTAGTACTTATAAAGCACATATTAATGCCTTATTTTGCGAGACCATATTCTACATCCCTAAATCCTGCTCCAAACCAAAACTTAACAACTACCTTACTAACTATTAATAAGCAGTATTTAGGAGTCTATTGAGGGAAAAGTCATAGTTAATAGTTAATATGTGTTCCCCATACCAAACTATTTGAAAATGAAATATATTAAATGCAATTAGTTCATTTTAATGATTTTAAGTAAATAAATAAATACAAAAGTATAGCACTCGGTAAGTATCGACTTGGTACTGAAGTACTGGTATGTTTGACAGCACTAATTTGGATGGGATACGGGCATTAAATGAACTGTGGTTTTGTCTTTTTTATTAGGTAATGAACATACGAAAGCTGTTGAACAAAATCGAGAAGCCTCATGGTCTGTATCCCAACTTCCTGAGTCCCGTCAGTGGAAATTGGGTGCAGCGTAAGTAATATCTAAGTGATTTTAAATCATTTGAAATCAACCCATACTACACTGTTATTGGCGGCATTATCAAATTAGCCTAACAATTTTTTTCTGGTTTTAAAAGATTAATTTGCATGAGAAGCAAAACTTTATAGCATAAACCTCACTATATTTTCTTATATTTATGCTTTTAGCTATATAAACTAAATAAATAAACTTCGATTCTCAAATGTTTGTCTTGTTTTAAGAAGGTTTTTCCTGGAAAACAAGACAAAAACACTGACAATTTTTCTGTTTGTTTTGTAGTCTCATATAGTCAACATCTGCATTTTTCCACCAATGCATATTTAACATCTTAATAAAAATAAATGCATCATAGCCATATTAAACTTTGTTGTTGATATGACGATCATTGTTTCCCATGATTGGTGGTTTGTGTAAATGCAACTTTGGTGCTGTGCTACTTTTATTGTAGAAAAATGCTTTGGATTGGCAGCATTATTGAATTAGCCAAAATATTGAAAAAAAATGAATGTGCAAGGTGTGATAGATGAAACAATTTCGCTACTGACAGCAGTTCTTATCCTGTGGTAAAAGCAGATTTTTATTCGGGCCTTCCCATCAGCCAACACTAAAAGCCTTTAATCATTGATACTTAAAAAAACACAAATATTTCCAAATATTCAAATATTCAAATGTATTTGTAGAATCATACTTACATAGCTTAAATGATGTAAATTGGTGAAATATTTATAAGCGATGTTTCCCACAATATTCACATCGAGGTTGATGCCAAGTGTTTTACCATTTTCATAAAGTTTGTGAAACAAAATGAACTCGTTCCCCGCCATTGACAGAATTTTCCGGCTTTCCGTGTTTTCACTGTTATACTCTGAAAGAGTAGAGAATCTCTGGATCAAAACACAGGTGAAGAAGAAGCAGAAACAAGCAATAACAGCATTGCTTATGCACATTTTAGTCTTTTAGTTCAGTTTTTTGTTCAAAATGTTGCTTTTTTTTAATGAAACATCCACATTCGAGTGTTGATTAAAAAAACGAATGCATGAAGCTAGAATAAAATGTGTTTGTGTTTGTTTGTTTATAAACAATATCTGCTCTTTCTTTTTATATATTGCATGTTCAGATATTCATACAACAAAAATGAATTTTTGGTGAAAATTATCATAAATGCTGGCGGGGAAAGAGTTAATGCCAATGCCAAACAGTTCAAAAAAATCTTCTCAGTACAACATTTCAGACTTGTAAAGATGTATTATTTCGTTTTAAAGTATTTTCATTGTAACCAGCATAAATTCAGTGGAGTGTGTCCAAACTTTTGACTGGTGCTATACATAGATTTATTTTTATTACTTTTTTGTTCATCATTTTTTATTTCCGTTGGTTTATCACTGGCTTGTGCGCTGGGTCACAAGAGAGCGCCTCTCACAAGCGCCATCTCTGAGTTTCACAATGCAATTATTCTGGCATCCATGACATCAATTGAGCCAGTGCAGCTCTCCTGTCAAACAGGGACACGAGTCCACGGCCAAGAGTTATTAAAATGATAATAAATCCCATTACCTTTTGAAAATTGAATCTTTCAGATTCACCTGAAAAACAGGAGAAACATTTTTTTTTCTTTTAACGGGGTGAATGTAATCTGCAACTGCAGCACTAATTGGTGCAGCATGGGAACGGCTAATGAGTCTCAGAGATAGCGAGAAAAGCGCGGATGAGACTGTGACACCCTCATTCTGATTTGCATGTCAATAGAGCGGAGGGTGGATACAAACATTCCTGGCATTATGTTTGTTGATTCTGATTATAGTACCAAGATCATTCCTAAACCCAACACAATGAGAGTGTGCATGAATAGAAACCATTCACTTCTAATCCTGGTATAAAAATAACAGAATCTCATGAAACCTGCTGAGATCACGTCAGGGAGATATTTAATATTTAACCTCAAAATCAAAGATGGAAATGCAAAATTAAACTTAATTATAAATATATGTTTGAGGAACATCACAAATGTATTTGAGTGCAGTTATCTTTCATGTGTTGACATATTTCTTGTTGAAACAGGAGGTTGAAGCTGGACATATAAAAGTGCAATGCATAATAAAAAAAAAAAATTATTGCCCCTAAAATATAGGCTTCATTTTCTTCAATCAAAATATTTTTATCATGATTTTGGGGTTTCAGAGGTTTTGTCGTCTTCAAATTTTTTTAGATCATGTCTCGATTGGAGGTCTTGGGGATAGTTTCTATGAGTACCTGATCAAATCCTACCTGATGTCAGATAAGACTGATGAAGAGGCCAAGAAGATGTACTACAGCGCTATGGAGGTACGGACCATACCATACCATTCACTTTGATCGATCAAAGTCATTACAAAACTCTATTTATTTTATAATGGCTACTATTATTGCAATTTAGTTGCATGTACTGTTTCTTATGGAAGCTTGTTTCCGCCACTGAATAAGAAATAAAATGGTAATTGCGACTTTTTGTCAGAATTGTGATATAAAGTTGCAATTGCGTGTTATAAAGTCAGATTTGCGTGATATAAACTTGCAATTGTGAGAAAAAGTCAGAATTGCAAGAAATAAAGTGAATTGCAAGTTTACATCTCACAATTTTGACTTTATATCTTGCAATTCTGACATAACTTGCAATTTTGAGTTTGCAACTCGCAATTCTGACTTTATTTCTCGCAATTTTGAGTTTATCATAATTCTGACATAACTTGCAATTTCGAGTTTATAACTTGCAATTTTGAGTTTATAACAATTTTGAGTTTATATCTTGCAATTCTGACAATATATAACTCGCAATTTTGAGTTTATATCTTACAATTCTTTTATTTCTCACAATTTTAAGTTTATATCTCGCAATTCTGACTTTATTTCTCGCAATTTTGAGTTTATCTCACAATTCTGACATTATAACGCGCAATTTTTTAGTTACAATTTGCAATTCTGACATTATTTCTCGCAATTTTGAGTTTATCTCATAATTCTGACATAACTTGCAATTTCGAGTTTATAACTTGCAATTTTGAGTTTATAACAATTTTAAGTTTATATCTCGCAATTCTGACTTTATTTCTCGCAATTTTGAGTTTATCTCACAATTCTGACATTATAACGCGCAATTTTTGAGTTACAATTCGCAATTCTGACATTATTTCTCGCAATTTTGAGTTTATAACTCACAATTCTGACATTATAACTTGCAATTTTGAGTTTATAACTTGCAATTTTGAGTTTATAACAATTTTGAGTTTATATCTTGCAATTCTGACAATATATAACTCACAATTTTGAGTTTATATCTTGCAATTCTTTTATTTCTCACAATTTTAAGTTTATCATGCAATTCTTACTTTATTTCTCGCAATTTTGAGTTTATAACTTGCAATTCTGGCATTATAACTCGCAATTGCGAGTTAATATCTCGCAATTCTGAGAAAAGAAGTCAGAATTGCAAAAAAAAAAAAAAAGTCAGAATTCTGAGATAAAATGTTGCAATTACCTTTTTTATTTTTTTATTCAGTGGCGGAAACAAGCTACCATAGTTTCTGGTCTTCAGTATATTCAGTAAAAATTAATGTCTGCACAGGTGGTAAGTGTGTAAAATAGATTGCGTTGTTCAATTTAAGGTTGATTAGATTAGTTTAAGATTAGATTCACTTCCCATCCTGATCCGAGAGGAGAAATCTAACCACGATACGGAGAGAGCGAACACAACTTATCACTTAATTTGCATATTAGCTTTTTCATTAGATAATGTTTCCCTTGAAGAATGTGGTCTGCCAAGATATTAATTACATTTATAATCAGGAAGGGGCAATTTCATCAGCCTAATGTTAAAATACATAACATGTTATCAAAGATCCAGCCCTGTGTCCAATGCTTTTGATTGGTGGAATTGTTTTTAAAGTTGATGTGAAATATTTGCAACCCATACAACCCATATTTGATGTTTAACTCGTTGTGTTGATCATGAATTTTGATTTCATGTTCACTGTAAGTGGGTTGTATACATTTGATGATGCAAAATGGAGAAAACTGATGACACAAACATGGAGAAAAACCTTCCCGAACAAGTTTTGTTTGGGACTTGGAGAGGAAGACGCAAAAAAAAAGAAGAGCAGAACAAAACGATGAGTCATTTGCTATTGATCGTCCATGATGGCTTTTGCTGTTTTGTGCTTCTCTAAAAAGATGAAAACATAAAAACGGAGAGGGAAGAGATGGATTTCAGCAGACTCTTTGAAATAAACAGCACTGAGATGTTTTCCCGTATAGTCTTTGGCAGATTTATACACCTTCAAGTGTCAAATTCCCGATAGAATCTCAATGAGGCTTGACTTCAATTCACCACACAGCATACTGTCTTATACTATACATAAAACATTTCATGCATAAATGTCGGCACCTAAGGCAATATATGCACGCTGTCCCAGTTTTATATGTGCATAGATTCAAGCTTCATTGAAATCCAGCGTCACATTGATTTCAAAGCACTTTACAAATCTAACAGATGTTTCATCCACTCTCACACAAAACATGTCCATCCATCTGTTTTTCATAGGACGAGTCTTTGACTGCGATTAATAGCTGTATTATCTTCATGTATTGTTTTGAAAAATCTCATGCTTCACCACTTAAAAAACGCTGATAGCCGAAAGGGTTGCTGCTGCATTATATTTACCAGAGTTATTTCCGTGTCAATTTCCAGGCCATCGAGACGAACCTGGTGCAGAAGTCTCCGGGTGGTTTAACGTACGTGGCTGAGTGGCGAGGCGGCATCCTGGACCACAAGATGGGGCATCTGGCCTGTTTCTCCGGCGGGATGATTGGCATCGGTGCTGATGACGGGCCGGCGGGGCAGAAGCAGCACTACCTGGATCTGGCAGCTGAAATCACTCATACCTGCCACGAGTCCTATAGCCGCTCAGGTCAGTTCGGTGAAAGAAATTGCTTTATTTCTGAACGGTCTCAATAAACAATGTTAGTTGGTGTAGGTGAAACTACTCATAATATAAAGTAGTAGGAACTGTACAGCAACGCTCCTAAATCAACAAAATGCAGCAAGTGCAGTCATCTGCATGACAATGTTATTTTAGCATCATTAATATACTATTATGGTATGTTTATTAATAATTTGAATTTGTTATATATTTTTTAAGTTTGGTTAAGTTTAGTCACTTATCAATTTTTGTAAATATTTCTTTTCACTTTTTATTTATTATTATTTTTATTTTTATTTTTATTTATTTTTTTACCGTTGCCTTGGCATCTAACTGAAATTAAATGTTGGTTTGTTTTTAACTTTGTTTCAGTTAACATAAATGTATTTTAATATTTTAGCTTGCGTTAACGATAACAACACTGCTGTATGTCGCCATTGGTGTATATGTAAGCAATAAGGTACGAGCAGCTGTGCTGTATCGTGAATAAGTCATGACTGAAGGGCGTTGTTAGGCATGACACGAAGCAAAGACTTTTACATTGAAAAGACTGAATTGTTGTGAACACGGAACAAGACGCAACTGACAAATGCTTTGACTAGCTCTGTCAGTCACGGGAAAACCCCTTAACTGTTAAAAAGACAAGATAATACATTGGATATTTAAACAGATTTTTTTATTATGAACATAGGACTGACCTGAAGGAAAATGCTAAATCTGAATGCAGGTAATAAACTCGCTCAATCGGTCTCTTTTTTCTTTTTCTTTTTTCTTTTTTTTACCTTTATTTATATAGCGCTTTTTACAATGTAGATTGTGTCAAAGCAGCTTTACAGTGATAACTGGTACATTATTTTGGCTGCACAGCAGCTCTTAAGGAATAGTGTCAATGCAGTACATAATACAGTACGTTTCAATGAACAATATCAATTGAGAACATACAGTTTACGTTGCTAAGAGTGGTTGCTAAGGGTGTTGTGTAGTGATACAAAGAACCGTTGGGTGTTTTATCGTGAATAAAACACAGCTATTGTCCAATCAGAATCAAGGACAGGAACTAACCGTTTTATAAGTCTGGTTAAAATGCTTGTTTCCATCATTTGTTAAAAATACTTCTGCCATGATCATTAGTAAATGTTCACAGATAAATAAAATTAGCACCTGTGACCAGAAATAGTGCAACGCAGGGTTTAAAAATTAAAAAATAAATATATTAGTTCATTATGAACAGAATCAGTATTTTAACATTTGTTCTAGCGTTCCTTCTGTAACATTACCGCTCCAAAAACGGTTTGATTACAAAAAATACTGGTTAAAGGCACAATATGTAATTTTTCGCCACTAGAGGTCGCTTATTCAAAACAAAGGCATAGCTTAATGACACCTTGATTTCTCGGAATCATGGGAGGTGTTGTCTTCAGGTCTACAGCCGGTGGAAAAGAATCCGACGGGAGTATGAAGTATGAAGCAGGGTGTGGCTGAAAGCCGTCGGAGCATAACGAGGCCGCTGGAGCGATTGCTAATGAGGGTGCGACACGGCTCGAGAGCAGTGGAGCTTTTATTATGCCACAGTTGCCGCTACTGCTTCTTCCGATCAAGTGTATGTGGGCTAAAGCAGTGCTGTTTATCATATTAGATACATTTGAGTGTTGAAAGTTGTTATAATGCTACTCTGTGCGTTCGCTCGACGGCTACTATGAGACACTTGTTGCACACTGCAGTAAGCTAGATTGATATTAGTCATGGTAAAACCATGGTACTCACGGTAAGATTTAAACATAAAGACTTACTGTGTTGAGCTATATAACATGATTCGTTTTCTGTCGATGAATGTATCCAAACAGTTGCTCACCTGTCTAATAAAACACATAATATATTAAAGCGTCTTTGGTGTTTCCACGGTTTCTACAAAATAAAAAAAATATGTATATGGAAATCGAGGGTAACGCTGGTATGATGTCATTGATAGGCGATGCACAGACACAGTCCATGTTCTGGTTAAAATTGTTTATTTCTCTACATTTAAACGTTCTTGGAAACATTTTGGGATAATGTAAGTCAAACAAATATATAACATAGTACATATATATAACAAGTATATATAAGTACTAAAATGACTAAAACTGAAACAAAAATACATTTAAGCTATATAGAAATAGAAAAAACTAATATAAATGACAAAAGTGCATAACAAAATTACTAAAAATTTAAACTAAGCTGAAAATATAATAAGTTTATTAAAAAATATGAATAAATACTATTATAGTGTGTAAACACTGCTAAAATAACACTGGTGTAATGTAAAATGGAGTAAGGGATTTGACTCTTACAAAATAGCTCCTACTGATCTCTGAGAAAACGTTGAAAGACAGCTTCCCCAGAAATGTTCCTTTGTCTTATCTTTCTCTTCATGCTTCCAGCTTGTCTGTGTTACTGAAAATCCAATCTGTTGCCGCTCAGATAGAGGAAGGCCATTACTCTCTTGGATAATCACAGCCTCTTTATGTTGGTTTCTCAGACATCAGAAGCAAACAAATGAGATGAAGTCTAACCTGGTTCAGATCAAAAATAGCACAAATTGTGCTGGTCTTCACAGCGCTCTCATCAAGAGATATAGCAGGAGTGGAGGACGACTGAAATACCATGTTTCATCCCGTCTCTGCACACAATTAATGACCTCACATCTCTCTTAAAGTATAACACAACTGAACAACATATGAATCTCATGATACCTGTTGATAACATAGCTGGGTCAGATTTGACCACTGAACAAAATGAACAAAATCAAAAGAAACAAATGATTTTCGGAACATTTCGATTTCTTTACATTGTGTTTATTATTTTAATGACAAAGATATTTTCACGCCCAAATTCTTATTCCATAATGCAAAAAATCATTATTGCAAAAACACTTATTTGCTATTTCAATTTTGACAATTTTGAAGTATTTATACGTCATTGTAGTATTTGTTGTTTTGCCTTTAAATAATTCATTTCATTACTGTACTATAGTAAAACAGTAAAGAAAAAGTACCATATTAAAAGAATGTGAATCTAAGAAGAATCACTAATAAGAATTAAAAATAAATAAATAAATACATTTTTTTTTTAAATGCTGTACCGCCGGGTGAACTCAGAAACGAGGGAAAGCTGGATGTAGAGCAAGATTTAAAGCTGCAATCTGTAACTTTTTTTGGTTAAAAATTATCCATAACCAGTACATAACCAGCCAGTGTTCAAAACTATCTCCTTACCTTAGCTCAATTCACAACAGTAAACTTGTAATAATGTTTTATAATAAATCGATACTGGTGGATTTCCGCCGGAAATTCGAGCATGCAGCAGTTCGTCTTTGCGTCATTACGTCACGTCTGTAAACAGAAAGAAGGAGTCCCAGCTAGACTATGCATATAGGATGCTACTGGTAGCAGATCATTTATAGCCTTTTCTCACAGCAGCTGCAATAAAAACTTGTGAAAAATTAAACTTATCATTTTGATGGCGGATTGTACTCCAGAAAGATCCAAATGACAATCATCAATGACAACTGGAGATTCACCTGTAGTCAAAAGCAAAAGACTTCGGACTGCGGAGTGGCTACAGAAATTTAAATCTACAGGTAATGCTAATATACACTAAATACACATAGTCACGCAAAGCTGATGTTGTTAACATTAACAATTTGGGAACAAAGTATAACAATAATTTACACGGTTTGATGTGATATGAGCTAAGCGATCGTTAGATTTAATCACCATTGGCAGCGCGATTTATTGTAGGCTAATGCTTTTTTTCCCTCAGTTGGTCAGAACAAAAGTGGCAGACATGTTACTTGTTCAGATGACATTTTCTGGTGAAAATTTCTACTTTGGTCATACTCCAAGACTACAATCTGAAGTATAGTATCCACCCCGGTATGTTGACTGGCAGCAAAAATTAGATTAATCCGCGCAGAAGAGCTGTGCCGATGCACAATGCATGTAAAGATAATTCCGCATATAACTGCAATTGCAGGTTTCAAATAGAGATGGCAACTAAGAGGCAAATCTTACGGACAGCAGATTTAACTAGATGAATAAAGTTTGATGACAAACTTTGAAGTTGGCTTGAGAAAGCCAGACCAGACAGTTTGAAAAAAATTTAAAAGCTTTAAGTTTGAAGGTTTGAAGTAGTCTGAAGTTTAAAGTTTTAATGTTTTGAAGGTAATAAAGTCTATCAGAAAAACAGATAGATAGATAGATAGATAGATAGATAGATAGATAGATAGATAGATGATTTAACATGTTGCTAGCATGAATTAGCATCATTTTGTTAGCATGTTTTAACATTTCTAGCATGATTTAGCATTTTGTTAGCATGTTTTAACAAGAATTAGCATGTTTTGCTAGCATGTTTTAGCATGAATCTGCATGTTGATAGCATGATTTAACATGTTTCTAGCATGATTTAGCATTTTGTTAACATGTTTTAACAAGAATTAGCATGTTGCTAGCATGATTTGGCATTGATAACATTTTAACATGATGTTAACATTACTTAACATGTTGCTAGCATGTTTTAAGACATTACTACCATGAATTAGCATGTTGTTAGCCTGTTTAACATGTTAGCTTGAATTAGCATGTTATCATGATTTGGCATTTTGCTAGCATGTTGTTAACATTATTTACCATGTTGCTAGCATGATTTTGAATGTTGTTACCTTGTTTTAGCATGAATTAGCATGTTTCTAGCATTTAACATGTCAGCATGTTTTAACATGTTAGCATTAATTAGCATGTTGCTAGCATGTTTTATCATGAATTAGCATACTACTAACATGTTTTAGTACATTGCTAGCATGAATTAGCATGTTGCTTACATGTTTTAACACATTGGTAGCATGTCGAAAGTTAGTTGCTAGACTTTGTTAGTGACAGATATATAGTGGATGATAAATACTCTATTACTACTATTATTACTACTCTATTACTATGCTACTAGAGTTATTGTATTAAAGTTTTACCCCCCTCAGTGAAAGCATATGGGACTTTTATGATTTTTAATCTTCATTTTTAGGAAGTTGGATCAGTTTGAAATCAGTTTGAAAGATATAGCAACCCAAGTCAGAAAAGTGTGAAGGTGGTTGTAGCTTTAAAGCTCTAGGAGGAGATACTGTTCAAATTATGGCTCAGAAGAAGAAGTTTAAATAGTAAATCAGTAAGTTGGCTTTCTCAAGCCAACTTAAATTAAATAAGAGTCAGAATAATGCAAATAATAACAAAAACACCAGAGAACACCAAGAACTAAGAACACCAAACAAATAGCCATAAAAAACAAGACCTGAAAATCAACACAGGAAATGCTGAGTTACATATACACAAGCTAGCTTTTATTGACATATTCTTTTCATTATAATATGCCCCAGTGTGCCATGACGCTCAGAGAAGCTGTGATATTAAACAGGTTTGGAGAAACGCAGTGCCATATATTGAGAAGTGTCATATTAATGTTGACAATAAATGTTTCCCAATGGGAGAAACAGAATCACCATAACAGACCACCTACAGCGTCATTCACGATAATCGCCAAAAAACTGCCATACTACACTTTAATATGACGACCACACAGTGTAAAATATTGTCCCAGGCTGAAGTGGTGTAATATTGCTAAAGAAACAAGGAATTGAGACAAAACAAACCAAAATCAGTATGCAAATTAAAATGTTTATTCAGAAGAGAGTGTTTTCCCAGACTGGGGATGCTTGTAATTTTAGATTTAAGGGGCATAATGGGATACATTTGGGTTTGTTACGATATGTTCTGCTTTGAAAGCATTGTGTTTTCATGAACAGACCGGCTGGTGATCATGCACAAACTACACAAGCTCTGTGTTTATTACCTCAGGTTTTTCCACACTGTAAAAACACAAAACTAATCGCATCTGTTCAGCGGCGTATGTGTTTATCAGCTAGTACACAATCTGAGGAATCAGTATGAGGAAGATTAAATACTAACTAGCATCTCTGTTTTTAGTGAGAACCTGCTTTTAGTGAGAACAATAGACATGCTTTCACTTTACAATAAAGTTTCATTAGTTAACATTACTTAACTACATTAGTTAACATGAACTAGTTAACGTGCGCAGTTGGTGCTTTTGTAGCCTAGTGACAAGATCACAAAAAATGGGAGGCACGCGGATGTCCGCAAAGAGCCTCTGCATATACCCTCCGATGAAGATGATGACGGCAATTTTTAAAATTGGGTAAAATCCACATTTTTGGCAGGGTTCCCCTGGTAAAATTCGCATTCCAGGAGCTAAATATGTTATTTGAGGTCGCTTCAACCGGCAGACATGAAAAGCAACCCGTGGCAACAGTGTAAGAGTAGTATTTAGAGTCAGTATTTAAATTTTTTTCTCTGTCAACAGCCACCAAACTTGGTCCAGAGGCTTTCCGTTTTGATGGAGGAGCGGAGGCCACAGCCACCCGACTGAGTGACCGCTACTACATCCTGAGGCCAGAGGTCATCGAGAGCTACATGTACATGTGGCGTTTGACCCACAACCCCAAGTACAGGGAGTGGGGCTGGGAGGCGGTGGAGGTGTGTGAGACATCTCTGAAATCAAACAAACATATATTTAAAATGTTATGTGAACATTTAAGTTATATATATGAATATTTAAGTTATTGGTCAAAAAAATATGGATTTTCAATCGTTGTGGATTTTCAATCGTCAACCTAATGTGGTTACAGCAAATTGCAAATAGTTTTTATTGTTAATTTGATGTATGGATGTATGGATGTATGTATGGATGTATGTATGGATGGATGGATGGATGGATGGATGGATGGATGGATGGATGCATGGATGGATGGATGGATTCACTAATCTATATAAATGACGATGGATGGATGGATGGATGGATGGATGGATGGAACTATTAAAAGACGGATGGATGGATGGATGGAACTATTAAAAGATGGATGGATGGATTCGCTAATCTATATAAATGACATTGGATGGATGGATGGATGGATGGATGGAACTATTAAAAGACGGATGGATGGATGGATGGATGGAACTATTAAAAGATGGATGGATGGATTCACTAATCTATATAAATGACATTGGATGGATGGATGGATGGATGGAACTATCAAAAGATGGATGGATGGATTGAACTATTAAAAGATGGATGGATAGATGGAACTATTAAAAGACGGATGGATGGATGGATGGATGGATGGAACTATTAAAAGATGGATGGATGGATGGATGGATGGATGGATGGATAGAACTAGGATTGATGGATGGATGGATGATGGAACTATTAAAAGATGGATGGATGGGTAGAACTATTAAAAGATGGATGGATAGAACTATTAAAAGACGGATGGATGGATGGAACTATTAAAAGATGGATGGATGGATGGATGGATGATGGAACTATTAAAAGATGGATGGATGATAGAACTATTAAAAGACGGATGGATGGAACTATTAAAAGATGGATGGATAGAACTATTAAAAGACGGATGGATGGATGGATGGATGGATGGATGGATGGATTCACTAATCTATATAAATGACATTGGATGGATGGATGGATGGATGGATGGATGGATGGAACTATTAAAAGATGGATGGATGGATAGAACTATTAAAAGACGGATGGATGGATGGATGGATGGAACTATTAAAAGATGGATGGATGGATGGATGGATGGATGGATGGATGGATGGATGGATGGATGGATGGATAGAACTATTAAAAGATGGAGGGATGGATAGAACTATTAAAAGATTGAGGGATGGATGGAACTATTAAAAGATTGAGGGATGGATGGAACTATTAAAAGATGGAGGGATGGATAGAACTATTAAAAGATTGAGGGATGGATGGAACTATTAAAAGATGGAGGGATGGATAGAACTATTAAAAGATTGAGGGATGGATGGAACTATTAAAAGATTGAGGGATGGATGGAACTATTAAAAGATTGAGGGATGGATGGAACTATTAAAAGATGGATGGATGGATGGATGGATGGATGGATGGATGGATGGATGGATGGATGGATGGATGGATGGATGGATGGATGGATGGATTCGGTAATCTGTATAAATGACATTGGATGGATAGATGGATAGAAATATTAAAAGATGCACAGAACGATAGATTCATAAATACATATATAATTAGATAGATACATACATACATACTCAAATGTCTGCACTATGTTTAATTAAGCAGCGAGAGGTTGAGGATCTCAGGGTCTCACATGGCACTTATTCACATTAGCTTTGGTAAATGAATGGCTGGCTATGGCTGTTACATTAATAAAGCTTGTGTTAAAGTGCTGCACTTCCTCCAACAGACTGACATGTTAATTACTGGCTGCAGGAGGTGGAGGAGAAGGCAAATGGATTTGTCAAATACATCTCCAAACCAAACTCAAGAGACAGTCCTAATTATAGTCTAGATGTCTACCTTTGTTTGAGGTTAATAGATCAGTAATTTGCCACGTCAGCTCTTCTTTTTATTCAGTGCTCAAATTTAGCAGTAAATCTTCTCCACTGTTGATGGAAATAGCAGTTCTGTTGTTTTGAAGGATTTATTCCCAAACTTGTATCTTCTACCATAAAGAAACCGTAGTCACCACTGTTTTAAAATGAATCAGTAATCAAGCTCAAATGGTTTGTCTTCACAGGCATTAGAGAAGCATTGTCGCGTAGATGCGGGTTTCTCAGGAATCAGAGATGTGTATGCCTCCACAGTCAGTCACGACAACATGCAACAAAGCTTCTTCCTGTCCGAGACGCTCAAGTGAGTTCATTATCACCCTCATGTTCCTGTTTCTATGTCTTTCTGAATCAGACATCTCATCTATAGGTTAAATAATGAATCGTGGAATCACAGTAGTGGAGTATTTTGCACCACATGTGGCTAAACGCAGTTCATGCAGAACTTCAGTAGGAACAATCAGGAGAATCAAAGCAAGATGAAATAAAAAGACTAGGGATGCACCGATCTCGAGCTTTTATGTACGGTTCGAATTTTCTTACACTAACAAATGCTTAAACTACAGTATGAAAACTCTCCTAAATAATTACCGGTAAAATAGCTAACTAATGAAATATTGAACATAACCTTTCTGAGTTAAATGTAACATTAAGTGATGTGTTCATAAGCTAACATCTTTCCACGGTTGAAACATGAGACGTGATATTTCAGTTAGCCTTTACAGGGTTAAGAGCTCAACAGCATCCGTCCACACTGATTTAGTTGTATGGAAAACAAATGTCCTTTTTTGATTCATAGAAGCATACAAAAGTATACTGGTATTGCCATGATGGCTGTTAAAGTGCCCCTATTATGCTGTTTTAAAGGTTCCTAATGTTGTTCAGGATTCTCCTTCAAAAGGTTTACATGCATCCAAGGTCAAAAAACACTTTAATTTTCTTAAAATATACATTTCAGCATCAGCTCTTTTCTCACAGTGTCTGAAACAGATCGATCAAGGATTCAGTCTCTCTAAACCCCTCCTTTCTGAGCGCCTGCTCTGCTCTGATTAGTCAGATGGCCTAGTCTGCTGTGATTGGTCAACCAGTTACAGTAACACCCAAAATGTTAATTGCTGCAGTCTAAAATGTTTAATTAGTAAGGGATAATCCACGGCTAGCCATGCATTAAAGGATTTTAATGCACGACGTAGAGGCGAAGAACCACCCGTCGCAAAGCGGTTGCCTCTACGTCGTGCATTAAAATCCTTTAATGCATGGCTAGCCGTGGATTATCCAGCTTATACCTTGGTTATTTGCCAAGTTAAAAACAAGTTAAAGCTGTAACTGATGTTTACAGTGTAATTTTTTAACAGACGGGTAAAAATGACAGTTAGCTACGGCTTGTTAGTTCTAGCACTCCGCTTTAAATAAAGTAGAGCCATCAGATTGCTTTTATTTTAATGAATTATCACATTTATTTAAATTCATTATTAAAAGAGAGAGTCAGAGAACTGAAAGAGAAAGATCAGAGAGAGAGAGAGATGCGTGCGCGAGTTACCTGCACTGTCCCCTCGTTGCTTAAGCATAGCTAACATAGGCTAACTTAATGATTCTTTAATGGATTTATTAAAATTATTTATGAATAACAGACAACACTGACAGTGACAAGGCAATCTAAATAAATAATATTCTTCTAAATAAACGTTTTCATATATGTCTCTCGCTCTGTTTGCAAGTGTAACTGTGTTGGTAACGATGTAGTAACGCAGTAAGTGTAACATTGGTAACGATGGTTACCAATGTTTATAGTGTCTGTAATCAAACTGACTGGAAGTACCTGTGCATTAAACGGTTTTACACAGACAGGTTTTAAACAGACCAAGGCATAAATTTGAATAAATTATTTCTAAAAATCAGTTTAATGATGTTTCTATGGAAGCTTGTTTCTGCCATTAAATAAAAAATAAAAAAGGTAACTGCGACTTTTTATCTCACAAATCTGACCTTTTTTCACAGATTTTGAAAGATATAAACACAATTGAAAGTTATAAAGTCCGAATTGCGTGATATAAAGTCAGAATTTAGTTATAAAGTCAGAATTGGGAATTATAAAGTCAGAACTGGGAGTTATAAAGTCAGAATTGCATGATATAGGCCCAGTTTCACAGACAGGGCTTAGCCTAAACCAAGATTAGGCCTTAGTTCAATTAGGACATTTAAGCAGATTTTATACATTTTCTGTAGAAAAAACATTACTGGTGTGCATCTCAAAACAATGGCTCTGACATACAGTATTTTAAGATATGTCAGTACAAGTTGCTTTCAGTTAAAACAGCTCAAACATCCATTTAATCTAGGACTAACTTAAACCTTGTCTGTGAAACCGGGGGATAAAGTCAGAATTACGTAATATAAAGTCAGAATTGCGAGTTATAAAGACAAAATTGCGAGTTATAAAGTCAGAATTGAGTTATAAAGTCAGAATTGCATGATATAAAGTCAGAATTGAGTTATAAAGTCAGAATTGAGTTATAAAGTCAGAATTGTGAGTTATAAAGTCAGAATTGAGTTATAAAGTCAGAATTGCGTGATATAATGTCAGAATTGCATGATATAAAGTCAGAATTGAGTTATAAAGTCAGAATTGCAAGTTATAAAGACAAAATTGCGAGTTATAAAGTCAGAATTGCAAATTATAAAGACAAAATTGCGAGTTATAAAGTCAGAATTGAGTTATAAAGTCAGAATTGCGAGATATAAAGTCAGAATTGAGTTATAAAGTCAGAATTGCAAGTTATAAAGACAAAATTGCGAGTTATAAAGTCAGAATTGAGTTATAAAGTCAGAACTGAGTTATAAAGTCAGAATTGTGAGTTATCAAGTCAGAATTGAGTTATAAAGTCAGAATTGTGTGATATGTCAGAATTACATGATATAAAGTCAGAATTGAGTTATAAAGTCAGAATTGCGAGTTATAAAGACAAAATTGCGAGTTATAAAGTCGGAATTGAGTTATAAAGTCAGAATTGCGAGATATAAAGTCAGAATTGAGTTATAAAGTCAGAATTGCAAGTTATAAAGACAAAATTGCGAGTTATAAAGTCAGAATTGAGTTATAAAGTCAGAATTGCGAGATATAAAGTCAGAATTGAGTTATAAAGTCAGAATTGCAAGTTATAAAGACAAAATTGCGAGTTATAAAGTCAGAATTGAGTTATAAAGTCAGAACTGAGTTATAAAGTCAGAATTGTGAGTTATCAAGTCAGAATTGAGTTATAAAGTCAGAATTGTGTGATATGTCAGAATTACATGATATAAAGTCAGAATTGAGTTATAAAGTCAGAATTGCGAGTTATAAAGACAAAATTGCGAGTTATAAAGTCGGAATTGAGTTATAAAGTCAGAATTGCGAGTTATAAAGTCAGAATTGCGTGATATAGGCCAGGTTTCACAGACAGGGCTTAGCCTAAGCCAGGATTAGGCCTTAGTTCAATTAGGACATTTAAGTAGCTTTTATACATTTTCACTAGAAAAAAACATTACTGGTGTGCATCTTGAAACAAAACATGCATGATGCATCTTTATAACTCGCAGTTCTGAGATAAAAAGTCAGAATCGTGAGATACAGAGTCAGACTTGCGTGATAAAAAAAAAACACAATTGCGAATATGCAATTGTGAGGGGAAAAAAGTTTATATCACACAATTCATTAAAACTCGCAATTGTGAGTTTAAATCTCGCAATTTTGAGAAATAAAGCCAGAAATGTGAGATGCAAACCAGTAATTGCGAGTAAAAAAAAGTCAGAATTGTGAGATAAAAAGTCACAATTACTTTTTTTATTTTTTTATTTAGTGGCGGAAACAAGCTTCCATATGTTTCATTGTTTCATTACTGGATGAATCAGCCTTTTTTAAGGAGTGTCTTGAATGAATAATTCAATGACAAATACATTTTTTAACAGTCACTTGTCGCCATCTACTGGTGTAATGATGTGATCGATACAATCATTATTTAAGGTTATTTTCAAAAGGTAATTTGCTCTATTTTGATCGCTACCGTAGACATCAGTGTTTATATCTAAACTATAAACGTTTATCCCAGTACGTCTGTGGTCATTTTAATATTTGCAACAAAGAGTGTTTGTGAAGCAGTTTCATACCTACACATGACAACCGCCCTCTTTGGTCAATGAGATCGTGTAGGTGTTTGAATCGAGATTGTGACCTTTAAAAGATTAATCATGCGGCTCTACAAACAGCTATATAACACACTACATGAAAGTCAAAATCCGAAAAAGCATAATAGGGGCACTTTAAAGGATGGCATGCTGTATTTTTATGTTAATAAAACCAAATGAGTTTTGTTAACCCCGTCCATATTTGATCACAGATACCTGTACCTACTGTTCTCGGACGACGACCTGCTGCCGCTTGAGGACTGGGTGTTTAACACGGAGGCTCACCCGCTGCCCATCATACGCAAAAGATGCCTGCAGGAGCACGGCACCAGGCAAGATGACGGACAGACGTCCCTGGAGTAGTTTTCACCTGAAACATGGATTCAAACGCAGGGCCGCAACCTCACGGTCCTGACATGGATTCTCAGTTCCTTTCCTGTAAAGGATCTCTTTATATATAAATATATATATACACACGCTGTGATTGTATATCTCTGAGCCGAGACTTCCTGCTCTCCTCGGCGGGCAGAAGCCGGCGCAATTTTCCGTGGACAATCAGTGAAACGTGACTTTCATGAGAAGAGCACCTTTTTTCTTTGCTTCTTTCCTCTGTGAGGAAAAAAAAAACGAATAACTTGCAGCCCCGAATCTGTGGGAGGAGCGCCGTATGATGGTGGGCCATGCTGAGCGAAAGAGAAAACCACTTTTCTTCATGTCTTACCTGTAATTTATCTTTTCTTTCATACTTTCATTGTGTATTCCTTTCCCACCTCTTCTGCCAAAGCATTTGCAGTCTTTTTTATTTCATTTTCTCTCCCCAGCAGTGATATTTTGTTCTATCTAGTTTTGAGTCCAAGTTTGTGGTATGATTTTTATTTCTTTATTATTTCAAGGCAAAGCAAAGGCCGGGGTATTTTCAAAGGTTCCTTTGCAAAATGTATTGTACAAAATCTTTTCGTTTAAACAGGAAGTTGAATGATGTCATTCGCAGGGCAGGATTGTTTTATGTGATTCTAGTGCTCATCTTCTTGAACTCGTATTTTTTTTTGCGTCATGAGCCTCGGTGTTGTGCACGACATGCCATGTTTCAAAGACCAGCATCACAAGAGTGGAAAAACACACACTTGCACTGACACTGTATGGCCACTAGGGCTGGGCGATAAATATAATGAATATTTTTGCAATGATTTTTCCTGAAGATTGTGAATAACGTAATTATTTTAATGCGCTTTTTTAATTTGTCCATTAAGTTTCCTTAAGATTGTGTCGTCAGACTAGTTTTGTAATTCTTCAGTATCAAAAACGGCTTTTAAGTTTGATTCTTTAGCCATGAATCACTTCAAACTGCTCACTTCACTTCAAAATTTCAGTGAATTGATTCAAAACTGATTATGCATTTGCATCATCACTCAAAAATCCTGGAGATTGTGAATCATGTGACTATTTTAATGTGCTTTTTAATTTGTCCATTAAGTTTCCTTAAGATTGTGTCGTCAGACTAGTTTCATAATTCTTCAGTATCAACAACCGCATTTAACTTCAAAATGTATTCAAAACTCAAAAACAAAGATGCCTTTGCATCACTCAAAAGTGAATCATGCGATTATTTTATTGTGCTTTTCAAAGATTGTCGTTGGACCAGTTTCATGATTCTTCAGTGTAAAAAACAGCATTTAAGTTTGATTTATTTCCATGAATCACTTCAAACCGTTCGTTTCAATAAATTGATTCAAAACTCAAAAACAAAGATGCATTTGCATCATCACTCAAAAATGCTGGAGATTGTGAATTATGCGATTATTTGAATGCGCTTTTTAAAGACTGTATCATCGGACAAGTTTCGTGATTCTTCTTTGATTCGTTTCCGTGAATCAGTTCAAATTCAGCTCCATTTCAGTGAATGGATTCAAGACTCTAAAACAAAGATTCATTGCATCATCACTCAAAAATGTTCTTGAAAGTCCATTTTTTATATTGTTTTAGTAGAAATATTTGTAGGTAAATGTACTATATTGGTGCGTATAAATGAAAATGATTCAGCTGTGAATAACATCAGTTTAACACATCTTGATTAAATCAGTCCTGCAGTCCCTCCCCCCAAAAAAATTTTTTTGAAATTGCATGAGTTTTTAGCACTATAGCCCAGCCCTATCGGCCACAGTCGTCTCAAAGCATCGATGGTGAATGTGAAGTTTTTTTTCCCGGGGTTTTTGTCCCCGAAGCAACGCCATCCGACACAATAATGGTGGAATGAGTCTTTACATGATGAATGTGTGTGATTCACATCATTAATTGTTCCTATTTTCTCTCTCTTTTCTAATTTTTATGGACATTTATGAAAGACTCGTTCTTTTCATTTTCCTCAGGTGTTTCTGTACAAGTTTTGATTACAGTTATTTGCACTGTTCATTACGGTAGTGCTGATCATTGTTGAGTTTAATGTCTTCTGTCTCTCATTGTTGAATATTTTCAAATATTGGTAAAAGATCTGTGCGATTTATACATTTAAAATGAGTGCACAAATGCTTCATGTGTCTTTTTTTCATAATCTGCATTTCCATCACCAGCTTACACTAGCTTTGACAAGAATACTTTTTGTGCACCAAAAAAACAAAATAACGACTTTATTCAATAATATCTATTGATGGGCGATTTCAAAACACTGCTTCTTGAAGCTTTACAAATCTTTTGTTTCAAATCAGTGGTTCGGAGCGCCAAAGTCACGTGATTTCAGTAAACGAGGCTTCGTTATGTCATAAGTGTTCCGATAGTTCACGTGACTTTGGCAATTTAATTACACAATCTGAATCACTGATTCGAAACAAAAGATTCGTAAAGCTTCGAAGCTTCATGAAGCAGTGTTTTGAAATCGCCCATCACTAGATATTGTTGAAAAGTCCTTACTTTGTTTTTTTGGCGCACAAAAAGTATAATCGTCGCTTCATAATATTAAGGTTGAACCACTGTAGTCACATGAACTGTTTTAAATATGTTTTTAGTAGCTTTCTGGGCATCTGAATGTGTTAATTGTCTTGCTGTCAATGGAGGCCTCACTGAGCCATTGGATTTCATCAAAAAGATCTCAATTTGTGTTCTGAAGATGAACGAAGGTCTTACGAGTGTGGAACGACATGAGGGTGAGTAATTAATGACAGAATTTTCATTTTTGGGTGAACTAACCCTTTAATTACTTATTGATATAACTTTAATTTACTGTTAAAACCATATTTAAATAAACTTCACATGAGTTTATAGAAGTGACTGTTTATAATAAACCCACATAATGAGCAGAGAATTTAAAAAATATTTTTTTTAAGATTTACGCAGTTTAATTAATAGTAAAATTCCATCGGATTGAATAATCCTTACGTATTTTAATTGAATATTTAATTAATGATTCAATTCAAGGTTGTGTGAGAAAAACACAGATATGGCAGATTCAGACAGGATTAAAATCACAAAGTAACATGAATATTTCTCTAACATCCTCCGTGATAACTAGTCTCATCCGAATGAGGAAAAATGTTGTAGGATTTACTTTGAAAGAGTTTTCACTCAGGAATTGCTAGTACATTTTGCAAATAATTACAAAGAAACACAAGTAATATTGAATTAAACATGAAATTTTGAAGTAGCCTAGTTGTAAAACCTGCTCTAACATCAAAAAAAAAAAAAAATTAACAGCATGGGAATTGATTATCTTTGGCATAATTAAGTGAATTAATTAAATGAATTTTAAATGAAAATGGAATTTGTGACATCAGAAAAGTTGAAAGTTAAGGACATTATTATAATTTTTATTATTATAAGAATTATTATTCCGTGGAATGGCTTGCACTGATGAATCATTCATTATAAGACGAGGAACATGAATTAAGAAAGTAAAAAGGTTGATTTTGAACTTTATATAAAACAAAACTTCATCTAATGCGTTTTTTTAAAAAAAAAATCTAAACTATTAAATGTCAGTGTTAATGAACGCTGTGTGACCCACGTAAAGAGCACTGAAATCTGCTGACGGGAGGTTGATTACACCTGTAACTGATGCGGTCCGTCGGCAGGATAAGTGTTTCCAGTAATTAGCACAGCAAAATGAACGGTGGGATTTTATGCTACCTTTCATAAAGTTCTCTAAATGTATTGCTGCGTAATTAAATTTCCTTCAGCTCTCTGCTGATATCAGTTAAATTAATTTCACATTTGTGAATATTAATTCTGATTTCCACTCAGGGTTGATCAATTATGTTTCCTAGTTTGTTCATCACAATTATGTGAAAGGTCTCACAGTGAGTCTGGATCAATTATACCTAATAAGTTTACTCAATTATTCTTCCTCGATCCTAAAAGGGCATTTATTGACACTGAGACTCGTTCTGAACATCTGATCCACAGCGAGATGCGAGTTTTTACCCAGAAACCAAAACAAATATGCAGAAACAATTTTCACATTGAATTAAATGTGAAATTTTGAAGTAGAAAGCCTGAAATAGTATTTTCTTGAAAAAATCTTTTTTAATTTGGAAAAATTACACACTGTAAAATAATATTTTCATGATTTATCACATTTTTTCTTTTGTCAAATCAACTTAATTAAAGTGGTTCAGATAACATATTTAGAGTTACTGTTGATCGCCTTCATTGCATTAAAGGGTTAGTTCACCCCAAAATGAAAATTCTGTCATTATTTACTCACCCTCAAGTACATTTCTTTCTTCTGATGAACATAAAGGAAGATATTTTAAAGATTGTGGGAAACTGAACAGTTCTGGGGCACCATTGACTTCCATAGTATTTTTTTTTTCCTACTATAAAAGTCAATGGTGCCCCAAAGCAGCCTGGTTACAAACTTTCTTCCAAATATCTTCCTTTGTGTTCAGCAGAAGAAAGAAACTCATACAGGTTTGGAATAACTTGAAGGTGAGTAAATGATGACAGAATTTTCATTTTTGGATGAACTATCCCTTTAACTCAAATTTTTTATTTCAATGAACTCAATTTTAAGGCAACCAGGTAACTTACTTTTTTTAAGTTAAACCAACAATTCTGTTTTACAGTGCAGTTATGTACAAACTCTTTCTGTGAATCTGATTCATAACATCATCATAAAAGCATAATACAAACTCTAAAAATGCTGGGTTAAAAACAACCCAAGTTGGGTTAAATATGGAAAAACCTAGCGGTTGGGTTAAATGTTTAGAACCTATTTTGGGTTCATTTTACGCCAGCCATATAATAAATTTTAAACAATAGTTGAGTTAAATAAAGCTTTTACAAGTACTGTCCATGTTTAACCCAACTTGGGTTATTTTTAAGTACATTTTTTTTTTTTTTTTTTCATATTTTAGCTGCAGAAGGAGAGATAAATCCTTTCATTTGTTGTGCTGCATGTTAAAGCGTTTCTTTTGGCTCTTTTCTGGATATCAGTCTGACACACAAACGTTCCATTTTCCCACTTTGAAGTTTGTGCAAGTCACTCATGGTTAATAATAACAATATGAACAGACATACGGAACAATATTAGCAATAAAAAGTCAGTTTCACCACTGTTTCTAGATGATTACTCGATATGACACATGAATCAGTCAGTCTTACATTCTTCAGTGACCTGATCCTTTAATGCATTATACTCTTTAGAAGTAAAACTATGATTAGGTAAATTTTATAATGTATTCAACTGATTTGAATGTATGTTATAGGGCAGACTGAATGCATTCTATTGCATTAAGAATAAAAACATCTTTGAGATGCATTATATAACTTAATTTTGAATGCATTATGCAATGAATGATAAAATGCTGGAAGTGAAGCTGGTGCACACACACACACACACACACACACTCCTCCTTCAGTTGCAGTTGTCACTGGCAGTGACCAGGGAAACAGGAATACGAGCTGAATAATGCAGGACTGTTCCCGTCTCTTCCTGCGTTTGTCCCTGAGCCGTCATGCTCTGTGGGTTCTTATTCCACTCTTTCTTCTCACATTGTGTCTGTTCGGTTTCATGGATTGTTGAGCATCGCCTCTCAATGTTCTCTCAGGGTTGCTAGTTGAAAAAAAAATAGGTCACGAAAAAGAGTTTTTCCCATTTTTAGAACAGCTCTCGTACTTTGTGTAAGGGAATTGTTCAGCTAAAATAAAAAGTTGTAGCACCCTCATGTGTAGCACAAGTCTTTTATGATCTGGTGTGTTTGGAGCCAGAGTCATGGTTAGTATAAACTATAATTGAAGATACTTCAAAATTTCTCCTTTTATGTTACACAGTGAAAAAAATAACCATGCAGGTTTGGAGTAAACAATTACAAGGTGAATTATTTCTTCAATCCCTTTAAAGAAGGAACTCAAGTGCATGTAATGTTGAGAAACATATTTTAATCATGATGTGTTTGTTTGTGCTCTTGTGTTTCTCCAGATGTCTTTTCTCATGGTGCACTTTGACTATTCTCTATGATATATTTTCTCTACAGACATACTTAGATCATAGCTTATTTTAGAAAATTCCCTTTTTCAAGCCCTTATGTTTGAGGTTTTCATAAATGATGTGAACCTAACTCAGATTGGTACAGATATATATTACACCAATACACCAATATTTGAGCAACAGGAACGATTCTGGCCGTCATATTCATGATACGCTGTGAAGGTACCGTTCAAAAGTTTGGGTTCGGTCAGATTTTTTTTTTAATGTTTTTTAAAAGAAGTCTGCAAGGCTGCATTTATTTGATCAAAAATACAGTAAAAACATTGTGAAATATTATTACAATTCAAAATAACGGTTTTCTATTTGAATATATTTTAAGCTGTAATTTGTTCCTGTGATCAAAGCTGAATTACTCCAGTCTTCAGTGTCACATGATCCTTGATAGGGGCTGCGTTTAACTCGACTTTTAGACAATTCCCTAAGCACTTCTCCTCGGGGAATCCCTGCCGCCATTTTGAAGTGTGTTTAACTTTGTCAAGTAGGTGAGGGAAGTTTATTTGGACAGACCCTCAACCCCTTGATTTTGACAGAGGGAGTGAGTCTACTCAATATGTACACTTCAGGCAGATCCATAGACCACAATGCAACATGATTGTGATGTCGCACTTAATTTACCCCCACCTCACACAACTCTAGTGTATGATATTATTTTGTTGGACTTGGAGTTATTTTGACATTTATCCTCATAATAGCTACCTTAAGCTAACTGTTAGACAGTTATAGTTGATTGTATTATCATTTTCGTTTGTGTTATTTTTTATATTTTCTCCAACAGCCCAAGCATATACATAAAGGGCTATAGAATGGTGCGTAAAACAAATTCATAAGGGGGGGAAAACTGTAAATAAAAAATAAGCTCCATAGCACATTTCATGTGATCAAGGGCTTAATGCATTCCATTTAAAGATGTTGCAAGGGTGCCGCCAATAGTGGGCGCTCATGCAACATAAGCAATGAATTACATCCAAGTGAACGAGTCGGAGGGAAACTTTGAATATCATTGCTGTCTAGCAGAAACAATTCAGTTATTAAAGAGATCTCAGTCATTTCTCTTTACTCTGGGTGTTCAGATGCACTCTTAAAAAAATAAAAGATCTATATTTGCATTGATGGTTCCATGAAGAACCTTAAAGGAGACATATAATGCTTTTTACAAGATGTAATATAAGTCTCTGGTGTCCCCAGAATGTGTCTGTGAAGTTTCAACTCAAAATACCCCACAGATTATTTATTATTCAATTTCAATTCATTTCAATTCACATTTATTTGTATAGCGCTTTTCACAATACATACTGTTTCAAAGCAGCTTTACACAGAGTGCATGTCAACATTACAATTTAGAGAATGCAGTTAGCTAACAATGTAATAATTTAGGCAATGTATTTACAATCACTGTTAGCAATTTAATTGAAGGTAGAAGCAATGAGCTCCTAGAAAAATGAATTACATATTAGCAATAATTAGGATATATAGAAATTTGGGAATGTGCGTGTTGATCCAGATGTTGCATCTTCTGAAGTCCTCGCAGGAGTTGGTGCCGTCTCTTCAAAGGTGCTGAGGTCTTCTTAAGAGGCTGGATCCAAACTGAAGCTGATGTACTCTCTAGTCACCTAAAACGGAAAAGCAAATGGAGAATAATTAGCGTAGCTGCTGTTCATAACATTAAGCAAAGATAGTCATGTGCAATTGATCTGATATGAGATGCATTATGTGAATGCTTGGCTAAAGAGATGCGTCTTTAATCTAGATCTAAACTGGGTGAGCGAGTCTGAGCCCCGAACATTATCAGGAAGGCTGTTCCAGAGTTTAGGAGCCAAATGTGAAAACGCTCTCCCTCCTTTAGAGGACTTAGCTATCCTAGGTACAACCAGAAGTTCAGAGTTTTGTGATCTTAAAGAGCGTGAAGGATTGTAGGGCGATAGAAGATCGGTTAAGTACACTGGAGCTAAACCATTTAGAGCCTTATAGGTCATTAGCAATACTTTATAATCGATACGGAACTTAATAGGTAACCAGTGTAGAGATGATAAAATTGGTGTTATATGATCATATTTTCTTGACCTGGTAAGAACTCTAGCAGCTGCATTTTGTACTAATTGTAGCTTGTTTATTGAGGAAGCAGGACAACCAGCTAGTAATGCATTACAGTAATCTAGTCTAGACATCATGAAAGCATGAACTAACTTTTCTGCATCAGAAATAGATAACATATTCCGAAGCTTAGCAATGTTTCTGAGGTGGAAGAAGGCTGTTTTTGTAACATGTGAAATATGATTTTTGAAGGACAAGTTGCTGTCTAATATAACACCCAGGTCTTTAACTGTGGAGGATGGAGTAACAGTACATCCTTCTAAATGCAGATTGTAGAATGAGAGATTCTGTGTGCAGGTTTTTGGCCCAAAAAAGTAATACTTCAGTCTTATCTGAATTTAATAGAAGAAAATTACTAGTCATCCAGTGTTTTACTTCTTTAACACACTCTGTCAGATTGGATAATTTAGAAATTTCATCTGGTTGTGTTTAAATATATAACTGAGTATCATCGGCATAGCAGTGGAAACGAATTCCATGTCTTCTTATAATATTACCAAGTGGCAGCATGTATATTGAAAATAGCAGAGGGCCTAACACAGATCCTTGCGGCACACCATAATTTACTATCGTTATCTTAGATTTTTCCCGTTTAAATAAACAAAATTGTGACGGTCTGATAGATACGACCTAAACCCCCATAATGCCTGTCCCTGAACACCAGTATAATTTTGTAGTCGATCTAGGAGTATTTTATGATCTATAGTGTCAAACGCAGCACTGAGATCAAGTAACACTAGTATTGAGATACAGCTTTGGTCAGAAGCTAGAAGCAAGTCATTTGTCATTTTAATGAGCGCAGTTTCTGTGCTATGAGGAGGCCTGAATCCTGACTGAAATTTTTCATAGATAGCATTTTTTTGCAAGAAGGAGCACAATTGGACCGACACCACTTTTTCTAGTATTTTAGATATAAATGGAAGATTTGAAATGCGTCTGTAATTTGCCAATACATTTGGATCTAATTGTGGTGTCTTAATGAGAGGTTTAATAACTGCTAGCTTGAACGGTCTTAGAACATGACTTAGAAATAAAGACGAGTTTATAATATTGAGAAGAGGCTCTTCTTTAGTTTAGTGGGTATTGGATCTAATAAACATGTTGTTGGTTCAGACGCAGTGATAAGTTTATTTAGCTCTTCCTGTCCTATAGTTGTAAAGCACTGAAACTGTTCTTGAGGGGCGATAATTGAGGCTGAATCATAAAACTCTGTCAACGGTTGTACATTTACAATTGTTTTTCTGATGCGTTCGATTTTTTCAGTAAAGAAATTCATAAAGTCATTGCTACTAAACTGTAATGAAATGTTTTGTTCTGGTGATTTGTTAATCTAGCCACTGTACTAAACAAGAACGTTGGATTGTTTTGGTTATTTTCTATGAGTTTGTGGAGATGCTCGGCCCTGGCTGCTTTTAGAGTCTTTCTATAACGGGACGAGCTGTCTTTCCACGCGATTCTGAAGACCTCTAAACGAGTTTGTCTCCATTTGCATTCTAGATTACGAGTTTCTCTTTTGATAGCGTGAGTAATACTGTTGTACCATGGTACAGTATTTTTCTCTCTAGCCTTTTTTAATCTCAGCGGTGCAACAGTATCTAATGTACTAGTGAAAATGGTGCACATACTGCTAGTCATTTTCTTGAGATCATTTGTGTGTTTAGGTACAATGAGCAGCTGAGACAGATCAGGCAGTTTATTTGTGAATTTATCTATAGTTGTCGGGAGAATTGTTCTACCTAGTCGATATCGCGGCGCAATTTGACAAATATCAGCAGTACGCATGTTACATAGCTTGTCAAATTATAGCTTGTCAAATATGCCCCTATTTGGGGGTGAGAAAAAAAACACAGTTTTTGTGTGTCCCTTTAAATGCAAACAAGCTGCTGCTCTCTACCCTTTTTCCAGAAGAGGGCAGAGCTTTAACAGCTCGTGCTTCGGTTGCACAACAACAACAACGCTGGAGAATCTCACGCAGCCAAAATGAGGATTGTCAGTAACAGTGTTCAGCCTTACATTGTTCAAACTGGAGTCGACACTGATGGAGAGACTCAGGAAGAAGTTACAACTTTTAGATGTTTCTGAATGGTTAGTGGATAAATTTATGTAGTTGCTGTGGAGTTGATTTAACTCATCGACTAACATGTGCCGTCATGTTAATCTTTTGTGCAAATCCAGCGTTGAATTGACCCTTGTTTGTGAAGCAGTCCGGCGTAAAATGACGGTATGACAACAACATTCTACTACAACAACTCTTCCTCTTCTCTAAAGCAGCCCAACATGGCCTCACCCCCTTTGTTGTGTATTCTCGGGGGCGGGGTTTATGTAAATTTTGGGGTTTGTGATGTCACTATACCGGGAAGAAGCTCGTTGTAGTCCCTACCAGCCATTTGCTGTAGTCCTTAAACAGAGAATTCTGTAAAAGAAAATATCTCCCTTTGCATTGAACTTTGAGCGTCGTAACTTTGCAGATGTTGTTTATGCTCAAACAGCAATATTACACACTAACTAAAGTTAAAAAAGTGAAATCATAATCAAGGACATTAACATCCAATGAACCTTTCCAATGCCATTTTGTTTTTTTGTTTTTACTAGACAGAACAACATTAGCTTTTATTATATTGTGAGGATTATGAGTTACAATAATACTTTCATCCTTTGCAATTTGATGCAGTTTATTACAGTTTATTTGGCTACTAATCACATTTTCTTAGACTCCCGTGTTATATATAAAGTTCTGTCATGAAACTCTAGATGGCGCAGGCTGATAGGTCCTTAACTCAATCTGCTTGCAATCACATCATTCTCTATAGGGCACAGCTGATTGGTTCCTGCTGTATCAGTAGCTAATGAGCTCGCTGCTCAGCCTTTAAATACTTGGTCAGCATTTGCAGCTCGCTTTCAGAAACCCTCCACCTTCCCCAGCTCCACCTGTATAGATCTGCTACGGATAATTTATGTATGCCATATTGTACAGCAGGTCTTACTTGTTCACAGCAGCGTGTCTGTGTATGTATTGGCAGTAGCAAGTTGCGTACTTGCTCTGCAGCAGCAGCTGTGACAAATGGAAGAAGCAGGAGGTTACATAACACAAATAAACTGAACTCATGAACTTTCTCTTTTTCACTGTTTTGTTCCAGTGCTCAAGAATCATTAAATCATTTATTTTAACTATTAAGCTGACATTGTTAGGATGATGGATATTTTATATCGATCAGACTACATTATTTTTCTGTTTTGTTTCCTCAAGATAACTTGCCGCTCCTTTGAATGCTAAACCGTTTCCATTCATTTCATCACTTCCTAGTAACTGATGCAACCTGTCGTACACGTGTACCACAGCACTGCAGAAATTTGATCCAGCGCCAAGTGTCACGTATCGACAGAAAGCTCAGATGCAAATGAGAGCACTGATGGTCCTGAGATGCACAGACTGCAGTTTTCCAGTGTCTGCCAGGTCACCGTTGCTTCATATACGCTCAGAACTGATCAAATCTGCATGCAAACAAAATGCAGGAACAGACGGCAGAAAGAGATGGGCTGTAAGAGTGATTTTACAGGCAATTTATAGACATTTATTCTGCTTGTGTTTCACTGAGGCCCAAATGTGTCATTTCTGTGCTGTTAAATTGAATTTAGATTAAGTTTCCAAAACATGCATAAAAAGGGAATTTAATTTGTAACCATAACAGTTTGTTACATTTTTTGTATTAACTGAAATAAAATAAACATGAAAGTTAAAGCACTAAAACTAAATAAACTAAAACTTTATACAAACTACATATTTAATAATAAACTTGACAAAACAAAAACTTACAGAAAATATAAAAAATAAAATCTAATTTAAAATATAACATTTTCTTTTTCACTGTCTCATTGAAAAGCATCAATAAAATGAGGTAAACTTTAAAAAAAAAAAGTTTAAAAAAAATATATGCTATTTTGTACGGAAGCTTGTTTCCACCACCGAATAAGAAATAAAGTAATTGTGACTTATCTCACAATTCTGACTTTATATCACGCAATTCTGACTTTATAACTAGTTCATATCATGCAATTCTGAGAAAAAAAAGTCAGAATTGTGTGATATAAAGTCAGAATTGCGAGATATGAAGTCAGAATTGCGAGTTAAAGTCAGAATTGTGCGATATAAAGTCAGAATTGTGTGATATAAAGTCAGAATTGTGAGATATAAAGTCAGAATTGCGTGATATAAAGTCAGAATTGTGGGATATAAAGTCAGAATTGCGAGTTAATGTCAGAATTGCGAGATATAAAGTCAGAATTGTGTGATATAAAGTCAGAATTGCGAGTTAAAGTCAGAATTGCGAGATATAAAGTCAGAGTTGCGAGATATAAAGTCAGAATTGCGAGTTAAAGTCAGAATTACGAGATATAAAGTCGGAATTGCGAGATATAAAGTCAGAATTGTGGGATATAAAGTCAGAATTGCGAGATATAAAGTCAGAGTTGCGAGATATGAAGTCAAAATTGCGAGTTAAAGTCAGAATTACGAGATATAAAGTCGGAATTGTGAGATATAAAGTCAGAATTGTGGGATATAAAGTCAGAATTGCGAGTTAAAGTCAGAATTGCGAGATATAAAGTCAATTAGGACATTTAAGTAGCTTTTATAAACGTGCCATAGAAAATAACATTACTGGTGTGCATCTTGAGTCAAAACAGTGGCACTGACATATTTTAAGATATGTCAGTACAAGTTGCTTTCAGTTAAAACAGCTCAAACATGCATTTTAGTCTAGGACTAGCTTAAGCCTTGTCTGTGAAACCGGGGGATAAAGTCAGAATTACATTATATAAAGTCAGAATTGTGGGGATAAAGTCAGAATTGCAAGATATAAAGTCAGAATTGCGAGTTATAAAGTCAGAATTGCGAGTTATAAAGTCAGAATTGTGGGATATAAAGTCAGAATTGCGAGTTATAAAGTCAGAATTGTGAGTTATAAAGTCAGAATTGCGAGTTATAAAGTCAGAATTGTGGGATATAAAGTCAGAATTGCGAGTTATAAAGTCAGAATTGTGGGTTATAAAGTCAGAATTGCGAGTTATAAAGTCAGAATTGTGGGTTATAAAGTCAGAATTGCGAGTTATAAAGTCAGAATCGTGTGATATAAAGTCAGAATTGCGAGTTATAAAGTCAGAATTGCGAGTTATAAAGTCAGAATTGTGGGTTATAAAGTCAGAATTGCGAGTTATAAAGTCAGAATCGCGTGATATAAAGTCAGAATTGCGAGTTATAAAGTCAGAATTGTGAGATATAAAGTCAGAATTGCGAGTTATAAAGTCAGAATTGTGAGATATAAAGTCAGAATTGTGGGTTATAAAGTCAGAATTGTGAGATATAAAGTCAGAATTGCGAGTTATAAAGTCAGAATTGTGGGTTATAAAGTCAGAATTGCAAGTTATAAAGTCAGAATTGAGTGATATAAAGTCAGAATTGCGAGATATAAAGTCAGAATTGCGAGTTATAAAGTCAGAATTGCAACTTATAAAGTCAGAATTGCAACTTATAAAGTCAGAATTGTGAGAAACTCGCAATTGCGTGTTATAATGTCCAGTTGTGAGGGAAAAAATACTGGCGTTTTTCTCAGAATTCTGACTTTATAAGACGCAATTGTAAGTTTATATCTAGCAATTCTGAGAAAAAAAGTCTGAATTGTGAGATAAAAAGTCACAATTATCTTTTAAATTGTTTTATTCTATGGCGGAAACAAGCTTCCATAGTTTTTTTGTTCAAGCATAAAATGTGTGGGCAAAAGTTTTTTTAAAGGCTTTTAAAGTCTATTTAATGTTCAGTCACTGTGATTTTGCCAATTCAAACATGTTTCTGGATCAACATATTTTGTTGATCCTAGAACCACATTTCTGTCAGAATCTAATCCTATCCCTACTCCTAAACCTAACTGTACCCATAACTTATCCCTAAAATCAGAGGGAAATGATAGGTGAATAACACTGATGTAGAAGCACCTAACCCTGGATTTAAGCCTAGATATAAACTGTAAACTTGTCCCCCAAATCTGATTGGTTGATTGAAATGTTGTTCCAGGATCAACAAAGATGTTAGAACATGTCGTACTTGGTGAAATCACGTTCACCTGCATGTTGTCTTATACATGATTAAATGATGAGTTGCATTTTATCATTTGCATTTTGTATTGTTTGTATCCTGACAGGCTTGTGACCCACTGTTTAAACAACTGAAAACGTTCTTCTCCATCTGGACCGGACAGCTCAGTTTGAGCCATACAATGAAGTGAGACACTTACAAACAGACTCGTTCCTCCAGCAGCACCTGATGTGGGTTTTGTGCCCGCAGGCTTCAGGACTGTAATGAGAGAACAGAACAATCTGGAGAAAACTGGCAGCACTGAAAGGAAAGTGTCTGCTGTGTTTCCTCTCCTGTGTTTCAGTCAAGCGCTCAAGAGCCCCTCCAAATGCTTTGGCTCTTAATGGTTTTGTTCACTTGACTGATCCGGGAGCCTGACGTTTGGCTCCAAACGGAGCTCTGTGGGGTTTCTGGAGAACCAGCCAGCCTCCAGTCGAAACTCATTGTACTGGTTATGTTTGTCTATTTTCTAGGTTTCTTTAGTTTAATTTAAGTTGAAATTTTATTTAGAATGTTTGTTTAGATAAGTTTATATTATTATATTTTATTTTATTCAAAAAAATATTTTTTAATACATTTTAAATACAATTTAAATGTAAATTATAAACTATTTTATTTTATTTATTATATCAAAGTGCTGTTTTTAAATTAACGTGAACTAAAATGTTATTATTATTATAGTGGAATATTATAATAAAATATTGCATGGTGTTCTCAAAAGACTTGGTCATTAATTATTGTGCCTTAATTTGCAGGTGCATTTACATAAACATGAAGAAACTGACATGTTACTTAATTACTTTAATTAATTATAAAATAATAACATAACATTTGATACATAATATTACAGACAATAACTTTATTGGTGGAGGGGAAAAAAATACAAACATACAAGCAATATCACAATTGTAATGATTTAGCCATAGTCAAGTAACTAAAAATGATTATTATTATTCCTTGTGTTCATTTAGTGAATTATTTTTACTAGATTTTTACTGTATTTTACTTAATTTGCATAAATGTTTGATTGAAATAATAATTCTGATTGACGAAAATAATAATTTTAAATCATTTTAGTGCATATATATATATATATATATACATATATATATATACATATATATATATATGCACTAAAATGATTTAAAATATGTATATATGTGTGTGTATATATATATATATATATATATATATATATATATATATATATATATATATATATATATATTTGTATTCATTTAAAAAGTATTTGAATATTGTTAAAATATGCTTAAAAAAAAATAGCTTTTTTTTTTTTTTTTACTTTTATTGTCCAACTTAAAGTCTTGTTGGAGGATGATCTGTGTTAGCATAATATATTTGCATTATTTAGTTTGATTCTGAGATGATTGTGTATCTGTGAGGTCATGTGACAGCCCGAGGCTTATTGAGGACAAAGGTTCTGATCCTATGGCACTCTTATTAGAAAAGCAAATTGAATTTGCATAGCTATACCACAGCACTGGTAGTTATGGGATGGCGTGTCGAGTGGGCCACAGGTAATGACACTAATGACAAATCTGTACTAGTAATTTGCATGTAAATAGCCATCTTTATGGTGGGCGCACTGGTGCTGACTGCAACAATGTGATCTCTCTTCACAGCGTGAGCTGCGCTGCTCTTTCTAATCTAATGAATAGTATGTAGCAGACCTATAGGGCACAATTATGGCACGAGAAAGAGATGAGTGTGTGACATGATGTGGTCTAAACAGACAGAGAAATTGGCCTCTGTGTGCTTTAGAGCACTTTACGCCAGGCTGCAATCGCATTTGGACGTCTGTTATGTTTCTGGTGTAATTTAAGAGAAAAGATGATTTGAGGTTAGAGAAGTCAGCTCAGAATGCATGAGAAAGAGTCTTCGGTATTAAATGTATTATCCTTAAAGATATATTTTTTTATTATTATTTTGTATTTTGAATCTGATGCACAATTTTCATGTGAGCTGAGCATTGTCTTGCTTGATGCAGCCGAATTAACCTAGTGATATTAAAATATGAAAGATGCATGATGAATGACTACAATTCAAACTGGCAAAAAAAAAAAAAAGTTTGGGATTTTTTTTTTTTTTTTACTGTTGTTTTTAATTAAAGAAGTCTCCTCATGCTCACCAAGGCTGCATTTATTTGATTAAAAATTACAGTAAAATCAGTGAAATGTTATTAAAATCTCAAATAACTCTTTGAATATTTTGTAAAATGTAATTTATTCTTGTGATCCAAGCTGAATTTCCAGCATCATTACTTCAGTCTTCAGTGTCACATGATCCTTTAGAAATCATTCTATGCTGATTTGCTGCTCAATTATTAATTTTAAATAATTATAATCAATTATAATATTAATCAATTAATATAGTTATTCCAAGCTTTTGACCATAAAGTATTTAGTTTGGGTAGTTGCCCTACTAAAGTTCATTTAATATTATTGAAAACAGCAGTTTGCTCATGCTTTCATAATTATTATGCCGTTTTTAAGCTGATTTGCTAAAGTCCATGTCTATATTGGTCATATATGTGCAGTATATGTTTATAATAAATACATTCCCTGCATTAAATGTGAATGACAATTGACAATGAATGCATGATGAATGACTACATTTCAGACTGACATTCCATAAAACAACACAGACTTTAAGAAGTCTCTTCTACTCACCTTAGCTGCATTTATTTGATTAAAAATACAGTAAAAACAGTAATATTGTGAAATATTATTACCATTTAAAATAACTGTTTTATATTTTAATATATCTTAAAATGTCATTTATTTATGTGATGCAAAGCTGAATTGTCAGCATCATTACTCCAGTCTTCAGTGACACCGCAAATATGCAAATAAGGATGTTAAGGTTTTGGGAATGTACATTGTGAAAGCCCTGTTGATCACAACAATTAACTGAAGAAAGGTTTTCATAAGAACATAGTCTTGGATTATGCTCTAATGAATTCATTTTGTCACTCATTAATGATCCCCAGTGTAAACTCGTGTGTTTCAGTGTCGATATCACACTCACCGGCTGCTCTCGTCCATCTAGCACAGCTGCGGTCCAGTCAAGCAGGTGCACAACACCGTCGCTACCTGAATTCACCCTTTGTTCGGTTTAATGCGAGCGATTGCCGAGCCGTATAATCAGCGGCTCTAACCTTTCAGCAAAACACAAGCCGCAAGAGAAATACTACGAGCAATAAGGCCCATTATACTGGCCGAACGGTCGTTTGTCTGCTGGATATGGGTTTGTGTGCTGCAATTAGAAGGCATTATGAAGACTCAATTAAACAATTATGATCTCAGCTCAGGCCTCAATGCTCACAGTCCCCTGAAATTCAAGAATGAAAAGGGTTCGGTGCTTTCTTCATTGTGTATTAAACCACAGTGGTGTGCTTTGAGGTTGCTGTTTTGCAGTCAAAAGTTTGCTTACACTCAAAAATAATTTGTATATTTGAATTGCATATACTGTTTCTTTATTTTAGGGTTTTTTAACTAGTTGCTTATTAGCATGCGTATTACAAGAATATTAGCTGTTTATTAGTACTTATTAAGCACATATTAATGCCTTATTCTGCATGACCTTATTCTACATTCTTAATCCTACCCAATACCTAAACCTAACAACTACCTTACTAACTATTAATAAGCAGTAAATTAGGAGTTTATTGAGGGAAAAGTCGTAGTTAATAGTAAATACGTGTTCCCTATACTAAAGTGTTACCCACATTTTTAACATAAATAAGCTCACGCGCTGCTGTTTCAAAGTGTGTACAACGTGTTTTGACTGTTTATTTACACGGCTTTAACCAGCAGATGTCCTCAACATGTTATGTTTAGAGTCAGTCTCGCTAACGTTAGAGTAGCTAATCCATCTAATGTGAATTTAGCTGACGAAGTCAATATAGTGGATACTTTTTCACTGCAACTTCAAAGGAAGCAAGACATGTTGTTGAAACTAGCACTGGATACCTGAGGTAATTTTCACTGTTTGCTAGCATAGCATAATGATCTCACCATTAGGGTATGACCGATTGTTTTCCATATATCCATTTTCTTTAAAGTACCCTTGAAAAGGGGGTTTGACTTGTCAAACATTGGTGGATTTTTCTAGACCTCGCCGATTAAATTCTCCGCGATGTCGTCCACCATTTTAAATGCGCGAGCCCTTAAATTAGAATGGATTCTGATTGACTGTCAGTGTTTTATTGTTTAACAGCTGGAGAGAAAAAAAAAACGTCCTGAAAGTGATCCCAACGATAAATATCATTATAGCTGTGGTGTGGACAGTGCTATTCTTTTATATTTAGAACGATTTTTATAACTATATCTTTATCGTTATCTTTATACTTATCGTTCTTGGTGTGAACACGCATTTTTAAATCTGTTAATTGTGAAACCATTGACTAGATGTGCAATAGTCAATTAGGTCAAATGTATGTGATTGAAAGAAATTGGATTTGTTACCCATTTCATTCATGTATGACTGACAAATATGCATCATATTAAGTTTAAACTGTAATTCAAATGCATGGAAATGTTATGTACAATTGAAATATATAAATCTTAAAGGGTTAGTTCACCCAAAAATAAAAATTCTGTCATTAATTACTCACCCTCATGTCGTTCCACACCCGTAAGACCACAAATTAGGATATTTTTGATGAAATCTGATAATTAACACTTTCAATGCCCAGAAAGCTACTAAAACATATTTAAAACAGTTCAGCCAGTGGTTCAACCTTAATATTATAAAGCGACGAGAATACTATTTGTGCGCCAAGAAAAAACAAAACAAAATAACGACTTTATTCAACATTATCTAGTGATGGGCGATTTCAAAACACTGCTTCATGAAGCTTAGAAGCTTTACGAATCTTTTGTTTCGAATCAGTGGTTCTGAGCGGCAAAATCACATGATTTCAATAAACAAGGCTTTGTTACGTCATAAGTGTTTCGAAATTTCAATAGTTCACGTGATTTTGGCAGTTTGATACACGCTCCGAACCACTGATTCAAAACAAAAGATTGATAAAGCTTCAAAGCTTCATGAAGCAGTGTTTTGAAATCGCCCATCACTAGATATTGTTGAATAAAGTCACTATTTTGGTATAATATTAACGCTGAACCACTGTAGTCACATGAACTGTTTTAAATATGCCTTTAATACCTTTCTGGGCATCTGAAAGTGTTAAATAAATACAAGATCATGCATGACATATTCGTGTTGCAGGAATTTGAGTCTTCAGTGTCCCAGTGTTTAGCAGATCAAGGCTCTTTCATATTCACAATGTCCTGATTCACTAGTGAGCAAAGTGTTAACTTCCTTGTGTGTCTGTCGTGTACATAAACACATTTAAACACAGTGGATTGAGATGGACATCAGACATCCAGCAGCATCAGGCAGATGAGCAGCAGCTCTAATGAGCCTCTGCTGAGAGACTGTGGCCCTTTAAACTGAGCTGCTTCCTTTATTACTGTCACAGTCAAACCGCACAGACGTGGCGCTGTGGTTTAATGCAACGCTTGTGCACAGAATGTTAACCCCATTGGCAGATAATTTTTTCTTGTTTTAAGCAAAAACCCACTCAATTTTGATACCTTGTTCAAAACAAAAACAAGACTTCTTATGTCATTTTGCTTCACTTCAGAATTAAAATTTCCCGATAATTTACTCACCCCCATGTCAAGTCAAGTCAAGTCACCATTATTTATATAGCGCTTTTTACAATGTAGATTGTGTCAAAGCAGCTTTACAGTGATAACTGGTACATTATTTTGGCTGCACAGCAGCTCTTAAGGAATAGTGTCAATGCAGGTAGATCAAAGCACTGTTGAATATCAAATGTCAATTGTCAAGTGTCCCCAACTAAGCAAGCCAAAGGCGACAGCGGCAAGGAACCCAAACTCCAACAGGTGACATCAGGTGGCAAACAGGTGTTAAAATGGAGAAAAAACCTTGGGAGAAACCAGGCTTAGTCGGGGGGCCAGTTCTCCTCTGGCGAACAGTGCTTTGTTACGACTCAGGTTGCTATCATAAGTCAGATACGATCGTAACATTCAAAGTGTTTAATTCAGTTCCATCCAGTTGAGGATCATATTCATCACGCCGGTATGGACGGTTTATTGAGGAACTGTGCCACTGGCTGTCGTGTCCGACAAGGCCTTCACAATGGATGATCTAGTTGACTCAATCTCTGCTGATACTTCAGGGCTGTGTTGTGGTTGTGTCATGGCGCAGGTCCTCGATCTCACCCGGATACAGCCCGGATCCGGCTGACTACGGTAAACCTCGGGATAAACAGAAAGACTAATATTAGCGTAGATGCCATTCTTCTTCTGATGTAACGAGTACATCTGGTGTTATTGGAAGTGTTCCCGGTTCCGGCTGACCTAATTTATGCAGCCTAATAATCCTTTAACGGATTTGAAAAAATAAATTGATAATGTGTTATGTGTATGCCAGGTTAAAGAGATGTGTGTTTAGTTTAGATTTAAACTGACAGAGTGTGTCTGCTTCCCGAACAATGCTAGGAAGATTGTTCCAGAGTTTAGGTGCCAAATAGGAGAAGGATCTACCACCTGCAGTTGATTTTGATATTCTAGGTATTATTAGCTGGCCTGAATTCTGAGATCGTAATAGACGCGAAGGACTATAATGCATTAAGAGCTCGCTCAGGTACTGGGGAGCTAAACCATTTAGTGCTTTGTAGGTAATTAGCAAGATTTTAAAATCTATACGATGTTTAACAGGAAGCCAATGCAGTGTTGACAGAACCGGGCTGATATGGTCATATTTCCTAGTTCTAGTAAGAACTCTAGCTGCTGCATTTTGTACGAGCTGTAGTTTATTTATCAGGCGAGCAGAACAACCACCTAGTAGAGCGTTACAGTAATCTAGCCTTGAGGTCATGAACGCATGAACTAACTGTTCCGCATTTGTCATCGAGAGCATATGTCGTAATTTAGATATATTTTTAAGATGGAAGAATGCGGTTTTACAGATGCTAGAAACATGGCCTTCAAATGAAAGATTGGTATCAAAGAGCACACCCAGGTTCCTAACTGACGACGAAGACTTAACAGAGCAGCCATCAAGTGTTAGACAATATTCTAGGTTATTACGTGAGGAAGTTTTTGGTCCAAAAATTAGTAGTAGGAAATTACTGGTCATCCAATTTTTTATATCAGCTATGCATTCCGTTAATTTTGTGAATTGGTAAGTTTCGTCAGGGTGCGAAGAAATATAGAGCTGAGTATCATCAGCGTAACAGTGAAAACTAACGCCATGCTTCCTGATGATATCTCCTAAGGGTAGCATGTACAGAATGAAAAGCAATGGTCCTAGTACCGAGCCTTGCGGTACTCCATATTCAACTTGTGATCGATATGACCTCTCTTCATTTACTTCTACAAACTGATAACGGTCAGATAAGTATGATTTGAACCATGACAATGCAATTCCACTAATGCCAACATAATTTTCGAGTCTATTTAAAAGAATATTGTGATCAATAGTGTCAAATGCAGCACTAAGATCCAGTAACACTAATAGAGAGATACAACCACGATCTGATGATAAGAGCAAATCATTAGTAACTCTAATGAGAGCAGTTTCAGTACTATGGTATGGTCTAAATCCTGACTGGAAATCCTCATAGATACTATTTCTTTCTAAAAAGGAACATAGTTGTGATGATACAGCCTTTTCTAGTATTTTTGACAGAAAAGTGAGATTTGAGATTGGCCTGTAATTGACTAATTCTCTAGGATCAAGTTGTGGTTTTTTAATAAGAGGTTTAATAATAGCCAACTTAAAAGTTTTTGGTACGTATCCTAGTGATAAAGATGAATTAACGATATTAAGAAGAGGATCTATGACCTCTGGAAGCATCTCTTTCAATAGCTTAGTTGGTATAGGGTCTAACATACATGTTGTCGATTTTGACGATTTAACAAGTTTAGACAATTCTTCTTCTCTTAAAGGAGTAAATGAATTGAATTTTTCCTCAGGGATACTACAATGCACCGTCTGACGCAATACTGTAGTAGACGGTTGCGTGGTTATAATTTTTTTCTAATATTATCAATCTTGCAAGTAAAGAAGTTCATGAAGTCATCACTGCTGTGCTCTTTGGAAACATCAGAAGTTGAAGCTTTATTTCTTGTTAATTTAGCTACTGTATCAAATAAATACCTAGGGTTTTGTTTATTTTCTTCTAAAAGTTTTGAAAAATAGGCAGATCTAGCAGATTTTAAGGCCTTTCTGTACTCAACCATTCTCTGCCTCCACAAAATGCGAAATACTTCTAGTTTTGTTTTCTTCCAGCTGCGTTCCATTTTTCTGGCTGCTACCTTTAGGGCCTGAGTGTGCTCGTTGTACCACGGCGTTGGATTAATTTCCTTAATCTTTTTTAAACGCAAAGGAGCAACTGAGTCTAATGTGCTTGAAAAGACAGAGGCAATAGTTTCCGTTGCAACATCGAGGTCTTCTAAGCTGTCTGGCATGCTAAGGCGATGAAACTGATCAGGAAGATTATTTATAAAGCGTTCTTTAGTGGTAGAAGTGATGGTTCTACCAAATTTATGGCAGGGAGGCAGTTTAGCTGTTTTGACTACATGTAGTATACACGAGACTAGGTAATGATCTGAGATGTCGTCACTCTGCTGCAGAATTTCAACGGCATCAATATCAATTCCATATGACAATATTAGATCTAAGGTATGGTTACGACAATGAGTGGGTCCTGACACGTGTTGTCTAACACCAGTAGAGTTTAGAATATCTGCAAATGCCAATCCCAATGAGTCTTTTTCATTATCTACATGAATATTAAAGTCACCAACAACAAGTACTTTATCTGCTGCTAGTACTAACTCCGATAGAAAATCAGCAAATTCTTTGATAAAGTCTGTATGGTGTCCTGGTGGCCTGTATACAGTAGCCAACACAAATGTCAAATGATTTTTGACTAATACTATAAATATTACTATAAATTACAGCAACACCTCCCCCTTTGCCTTTCTGACGAGGATTGTGTCGATAATCATAACCTTGAGGGCTAGACTCATTTAAAGTAATGTAATCGTCCGGTTTTAGCCAAGTTTCTGTCAAACACAGCATATCTAGATTATTGTCTGTGATAATATCATTTACAATAAGTGATTTTGATGAAAGGGATCTAATATTTAACAACCCAAGCTTTATAATTTGTTTATCATTACTATCTCTATTTTTTATTTGTTGAACATCAATTAAATTTTTACCATTAAATGGGTTTGGAAGTTTTTTGTTTTTACTAATTCGGGGTACAGACACAGTCTCTATGTGATAATATCTAGGTGTAAGAGTTTCTATGTGTTGGGAATTATCTGACTTCTGTAACGTGAGGCAGCTAGCAGACGGTCGGTTTTGCCAGTATGTCTGCTTCCTGACCTGGGCCACAGTTTGTCATGTTTCAGCTCTAAGACTATGTGCCATATTACTAGAGAGAAGAGCAGCACCATCCCGAGAGGGATGAATACCATCTCTTTTCAACAGGTCAGGTCTGCCCCAAAAACTTTTCCAATTGTCTATAAAACCTATATTATTTTGCGGACACCACTTAGACAGCCAGCCATTGAGTGATGACAATCTGCTAACTATCTCATCACTCCGACGAACAGGAAGGGGACCAGAGCAAATTGTCATCCAAGATATTTATGCCTTCCTTTCTTCAGTTGAAAAGAAATTAAGGTTTTTGAGGGAAAACATTCCAGGATTTTTCTCCATGTAGTGGACTTCAACAGTTACCAACAGGTTGAAATGTCAGTTTCAGTGCAGCTTCAAAGAGCTCTACAAAATCCCAGATGAGGAATAAGGGTCGTATCTAGCAAAATGATCAGCCATTGTCTAAAAAAAATTTATATACTTTTTAACCACAAATGCTCATCTCGCACTGCTCTGCGATGTGCCACACATTACGTAATCATGTTGGAAAGGTTCGCGTGTGATGTAGGCGGAAGTACTGATCCAGTGTCTACAAAGCGAAAGTGCAAGTCAAACGGCCTTTACAAAAAAAGGTAAAACAACAATGTTGGATGATTTTGAAGTTGGAGGAGAAAATGAGATGTTTTCACCCTACCACGGTACTTCCGCGTGACCGTTATTACGTAATGCATGGTGCATCGCAGAGCAGTGCAAGATGAGCATTTGTGGTTAAAAAGTAATTTTTATAAAATGAACAATTGTTTCACTAGATAAGACCTTTATTCCTCGTCTGGGATCGTGTAGAGCTCTTTGAAGCTGCACTGAAACTGACATTTGGACCTTCAACCCGTTGAACCCCAGTGAAGTCCACTTTATGGAGAAAAATCCTAGAATGTTTTCCTCAGAAACCTTAATTTCTTTTCGACTGAAGAAAGAAAGACATGTAAGCTCTAGCGTAAGTTCTGCCAGGAAGACTCAATGTTACGTCACCTATTAGTTTAGATTTAACCAATCATTATCTTACACTTGGAGTATAAAAGATTGCTGACCCATTTTTGAGTCTGCAGATGCTGACGCCAACCTTCACCTCCATCCTCCCCACCACCACCAGGATGGTCCCTGTCCATACTTCCCCAGGGGGTCGGCTACGCCCCTGCCTTCATCTTCAGGCAGGATATGCAGAGTCCGCAACCCTTTAGGATGTGAACTACGGACGGGGCCTACGCCAAAGAACTTCTTACAATATTTTGCTTGCTGATTGTTAATAAATATCGTTGTAACGTTATCCCCCCCCCCCCCCGAGTCTTTCTGGTAGAAACAGTAAATTATCAGGAAATTTTAATTCTGAAGTGAACTAATCCTTTAAGAATGTTTAGATATTTATACTGGAAAACAAGACAAAAAATGCTAAGTGAGAAAATCATTTTTTTTTGCAGTGTATGATCAACAACTTTTTTTTATCTTGTCTTCATTTTCACCATTTATTTTACTACACAAACACAAATATAATGGGGGAAAAATGTGCACATTTACTGACTCTTTGCTCAAAAAATAGTTCAGTTTATTAATATTAATAATTGGATGAAACAATAGCTTCAGGCACTTTAAAGGTGATTTGCAAGCATAGCAACTTGGCACATTAAAATTTAAAGTATGTTTATCTGCATTTTACAACAAACTCATGCATCTCATTCAATCAGAATTTAAAGTTGAAAGTATCCATTTTATAATAAATATAACTCACAAATTCTTATTCATTTAGTAACATACACTGAATGTTCTTGTGGCTTTGACAGAACATTATAAGGGCATATGTTGATCTTATGCAGTTGTAATCAGTATTTATTGCTGTTCTGATGAAACTGACTTAATACAGGCAAAGCAATTCTGCTGCTTTTTCCTGTATAAACGCTTATTTGTCAGAAATGTGTCCTTGTATGCTTGTGAAGGCCGCGGCGCAGAACATTTGTTGCATTTAATGCTGTGACATCCAAGGTGAAATCTCACAAACACAATGCAGTCGTCATGTCATTCATTTTTAATGTGTGGCGTTGATTATTTCAGTCCAGCCATTCCTTCGACAGACGGTTCTGAGGAAAGCGAAGTCCTGACAGCGCAGCTCGTCTTCATTAGACGGATGGTAATTATGTATAATGAAGTGCTCAGCGCAGTCATCTTACTTTTTATATGTAGGTGACAGAAGCATAATTGAGATGTTCAAATACATGAATATTAAAAGGAAACATGTAAGCACAAATCACCTTGAGGAGGAGGAATGTTTGCTTTCAGTTACTAAGAGAGAAAAAAAGAGAAGAGAGGATTTCTATTTCAAATAAATACTGTTTTTTGAACTTTCTATTTATCAAAGAATCCTGAATAAAACTATCACGGTTTCCACAAAAATAAAAGTTTTCAACATTGATAATAATCAGAAATGTTTCCTGAGCAGCAAATCATCATATTAGAATGATTTCTGAAGGATCATGTGACACTGAAGACTGGAGTAATGATGCTGAAATGATTCAGCTTTGATCACAGGAATAAATTACATTTAAATTACATTTATAATATATATATATATATATATATATATATATAGTGATGTCCATCAGGTAGGAATAATTTATTCAGGTATTCAAAAATCTCTCTTACAGCACATAATTAGTGCTTCATCTCATCACAGCAGATGGATTGGTAACATCTGCTGCAGAACGTGTCATAATTTAATTTACCTGATTGTTTACCACAACTTGTTGCTTAATATTTGTTTTGTTTTGTTTTCTAGGACGGTTGATCTTATCAAGGCTTATCCAGAAAACCAAATTACAGGTTACAGGTTCTTACCATAGGTGGAGAAACAATGATCTTTTCGCTGAGCGTTAATAGGAAGGAATCACAGCATTGAAATGAACAACTGCTGTGAGTGATGCAGGATGAAATTGGACATAATGAGAAATTTCTTTCATATATCAATCGCTCTCCTCACTCCCGTCAGATGAGCAGCGTTTCTGTGATCACTGGTGTAAATGCAATGATAATGAGTGTCAGTAATAGTGATGAGACAGATGATGAGATCTCACCTTTAGAAAAGTCTGAGCAGGCAATCAATTCTACATAATGACACATCACGACATAAACATGGTTCTGACTCAATGAATGTCTCAGAGACAGCTGATGGCTCTAAGACGTGGATGAGGAATATGTTCAAGTCATATTTCATCCCAAAATACATATATTTTTATTTCGCATTAAAACAAGAGATCATTTTCAGGACCATTTACATTTTTTGCACTGTGACATTATTTTTAAACACGTTTTCTCCCATATATATATATATATATATACACACACTGATCAGGCGTAACATTATGACCACCTTCCTAATATTGTGTTGGTTCCCCTTTTGCTGCAAAAACAGCCCTGGCATGGACTCCACTAGACCCCTGAAGGTGTGCTGTGGTATCTGACACCAAGATGTTAGCAGCAGATCCTTTAAGTCCTGTAAGTTGTGAGGTGGGGCCTTCATGAATCAGACTTGTTTGTTCAGCACATCCCACAGATGCTCCATTGGATTGAGATCTGGGGAATTTGGAGGCCAAGTCAACACCTCAAACTCGTTGTTGTGCTCCTCAAACCATTCCTGGACCATTTTTGCTTTGTGGCAGGGCGTTTATTATCCTGCTGAAAGAGACCACAGCCACCAGGGAATACCGTTTCCATGAAAGGGTGCACATGGTCTGCAACAATGCTTAGGTAGGTGGTACGTGTCAAAGTAAAATCCACATGGATAGCAGGACCCAAGGATTCCCAGCAGAACATTGCCCAAAGCATCACACTGCCTCCGCCAGCTTGCCTTCTTCCCATAGTGCATCCTGGTGCCATGTGTTCCCCAGGTAAGCGACGCACACGCACCCGGCCATCCACGTAATGTAAAAGAAAACGTGATTCATCAGACCAGGCCATCTTCTTCCATTGCTCCGTGGTCCAGTTCTGATGCTCACGTGTCCACTGTTGGCTCTTTCGGCAGTGGACAGGGATCAGCATGGGCACCCTGACTGGTCTGCAGCTATGCAGCCCCATACGCAACAAACTGTGATGCACTGTGTATTCTGACACCTTTCTATCAGAACCAGCATTACCTTCAGCAATTTGAGCTACAGTAGCTCCACACAGGCCAGCCTTCGCTCCCCACGTGCATCAGTGAGCCTTGGCCGCCCATGACCCTGTCGCCGGTTCACACTTTTGATAGATACTGACCACTGCAGACCGGGAACACCCCACAAGAGCTGCAGTTTTGGAGATGCTCTGACCCAGTCATCTAGCCATCAAAATTTGGCCCTTGTCAAACTCGCTCAAATCCTTACGCTCCCCATTTTTCCTGCTTCTAACACATCAACTTTGAGGACAAAATATTAAGACTATATTAAGAACCATTCAGAATCATTTAGATTTTTTTTTTTTTTTAATCTTTTTTTGCATATTTGCATGGACCAAACTCCACATAATGGAAAGTTTGGTAACACATAATTAGACATTTACCTATAATAGTAGTTTCACCACTGCTGTCGATAAGACTTATTAAATCTGAAACGTAAATCACTGGAGAGATAGATAGAGAGCACCATCAGAACAGACCCTTCAGCCTGTAGTAAATACATCCTGTCATGTGACATTCCGGGTGTCATTTAGCATTCGCACAAAACCGCTGATGCATCAGCTTCGCGCAAGAACAGTCTGAGTCGAGCTCCATGATAAAGAATTATGATCGTTCAGCCTTTTAAAATAATGAAACGTTCCTTTTTTGTGTGTGCGTCGGCTTAAAAATGAAGCATGAGGCTCATTATTTTGTAAAAACCTTCAAATTGAGCAGCTTGCAAACCACGCATACTGATTCTCCAGACTGCGATTGGTGAAAAACATTGATTCATGCATTATTATGTTTGAATGCTTATACAAACTACCAACATGAGAAATCCCTGCCTGAGGAAAACGCTTAGTGAGAGCATTTTTAAAGGATACTTTTTGTTTTCCATAGCCTATTTAGTTTTTATATACAAACAAAAGTGTATATAAAAACAAAAGTGTAGTGTCTTTTTTTATATACAGGTGCTGGTCATATAATTAGAATATCATCAAAAAGTTGATTTATTTCACTAATTCCATTCAAAAAGTGAAACTTGTATATTATATTCATTCATTACACACAGACTGATATATTTCAAATGTTTATTTATTTTAATTTTGATGATTATAACTGACAACTAAGGAAAATCCCAAATTCAGTATCTCAGAAAATTAGAATATTGTGAAAAGGTTCAATATTGAAGACAAAGGCCTTTAAATGGTCTCTCAGTCTAGTTCTGTAGGCTACACAATCATGGGGAAGACTGCTGACTTGACAGTTGTCCAAAAGACGACCATTGACACCTTGCACAAGGAGGGCAAGATACAAAAGGTCATTGCAAAAGAGGCGGGCTGTTCACAGAGCTCTGTGTCCAAGCACATTAATAGAGAGGCGAAGGGAAGGAAAAGATATGGTAGAAAAAAGTGTACAAGCAATAGGGATAACCGCACCCTGGAGAGGATTGTGAAACAAAACCCATTCAAAAATGTGGGGGAGATTCACAAAGAGTGGACTGCAGCTGGAGTCAGTGCTTCAAGAACCACTACGCACAGACGTATGCAAGACATGGGTTTCAGCTGTCGCATTCCTTGTGTCAAGCCACTCTGGCAGCATCAGAAGCGTCTCGCCTGGGCTAAAGACAAAAAGGACTGGACTGCTACTGAGTGGTCCAAAGTTATGTTCTCTGATGAAAGTAAATTCTTGCTTTGGAAATCAGGGTCCCAGAGTCTGGAGGAAGAGAGGAGAGGCACACAATCCACGTTGCTTGAGGTCCAGTGTAAAGTGTCCACAGTCAGTGATGGTTTGGGGTGCCATGTCATCTGCTGGTGTTGGTCCACTGTGTTTTCTGAGGTCCAAGGTCAACGCAGCCGTATACCAGGAAGTTTTAGAGCACTTCATGCTTCCTGCTGCTGACCAACTTTATGGAGATGCAGATTTCATTTTCCAACAGGACTTGGCACCTGCACACAGTGCCAAAGCTACCAGTACCTGGTTTAAGGACCAAGGTATCCCTGTTCTTAATTGGCCAGCAAACTCGCCTGACCTTAACCCCATAGAAAATCTATGGGGTATTGTGAAGAGGAAGATGCGATATGCCAGAACCAACAATGCAGAAGAGCTGAAGGCCACTATCAGAGCAACCTGGGCTCTTATAACACCTGAGCAGTGCCACAGACTGATCGACTCCATGCCACGCCACATTGCTGCAGTAATTTAGGCAAAAGGAGCCCCAACTAAGTATTGAGTGCTGTACATGCTCATACTTTCCATGCTCATACTTTTCAGTTGGCCAAGGTTTCAAAAAATCCTTTCTTTGTATTGGTCTTAAGTAATATTCTAATTTTCTGAGATACTGAATTTGAGATTTTCCCTAGGTGTCAGTTATAATCATCAAAATTAAAAGAAATAAACATTTGAAATATATCAGTCTGTGTGTAATGAATGAATATAATATACAAGTTTCACTTTTTGAATGGAATTAGTGAAATAAATTAACTTTTTGATGATATTCTAATTATATGACCAGCACCTGTATAATCAAATCATATATCACAAAAATCCTGAAGTTGAAGTTTTCTGAGTTTTCTCAGCTTTTTCCTCACAGTTTTACAGTGTAATTAGCAACACATCGAGGCCTACACAACTTTCAAACTTCAAATAACTTTCAAACCCTTTTAAACTTTCTTTTAAACTGTCAAGTCAACATTCAGACTTTGTTGAACTTTAATTTCCAAGTTCTTGTGACACGGGTCACTTTCAAACATGATCAACTTGCACTGAGCTGAAATGTATTTTTGTAAATTTATGTGCTCAGAAAGTCATTTCAGCATATCGACAGACCATAAACCCTTCCTCTGCCAAACTATATTTAACTCCATTATAGTCGGCCAGGCATGTATGAACTATCTGAAGGGCAGAAAGCAGAGACGAGATCTCCATCAAGGGCGGCTAATAAATTAAAATGAGTGACAGCACACCTTCATTCTCTCTAAGCTTGATGAATACACTCTAATCTGGTTTCATGTCGTTTTCTCATTCACATAAACCCCGCATTCTGCCACCGCCATCTGTGATCCTACAGATAAAGAAAGGGCCAAATATAATTTCTGGAGGTTTATGAGCTTTTCGAGCTCTGTGCTTCTAGTTGACACAAGCATGCCGATCTTTTGATTATCATCACTGGATGTTTAAAGATATGAAGAGATCTGCTCTCAAGGACGAAGAAAGTGCAGAGAACAGGCTTTCCAAACATGTCCTGCCTTCATGTTGTGTGGAGCTGATGCATTTTCTGTGTCTGTCACCCTGAGATAGAATGTAAAGAGACGATTCAGCCTGAAGGCGGTTTTTATCTTTATTACAGGAGAGTTCTGTCAGATTCACTGTTTGTCTGCTTTGTCCTGAACATCCAACAAAACAGCCTTGAATTGAAGCTCATGGAAATGTAACAGAGAATATGGCTCGGGAAATCGATCGCTGGGCCTGCATGGAGAAACAGCAGGTCTTATTTCTGAAAGCAAGTTTCTGGTTTGTCATTCTCTGTCATATTCACTGTCACTATAGTCTCAGTCTCAGACAGACCGCAGATGCAGATGTTTTCAATCTTTTAGATGCCACGGACCTCCAAATATGATCATCCTTGTGTGAGGGACCCCCATCCTAAAATTTAAAGACATTTTATTAATACAATACACTGAAAAAAATCATTTCAATCTTAAATGAATTTATATTAAGTTACATTATATTTTTTCTGCTTACTATAGTAATGTAGGCCTACTGTTAAAATATATTATTTAATCTATTTTTTACTTATTTATATTAATCTAGAATATTTAATAGATTAATAACTAATATATTTTATTTTAATCACATTTTATTTACTTATTTTAATCATATTATTTCATATTATTAATTACGCGTTTTACTCCTGATTCTTTACGTTCGCATATGTCAACACATCTGTTTATGAAGTTTATCCAATCAGAATTTATTCCTTGACGTTTACATTAGTCTAAAGCCGCATTTCCACCGAAATTACCTGGAACAATTTGTCCCAGGAACCCCCCCCCCCAGACCTAAATAAAAAATGGTGGTGGAAATGGAAATAAAATGCTGCGTGGAGTCACCCAATCAACCAATCAGCATGTTCAGCACCAAAGTCCCACCCCCGAAAGTTCCTGAACTTTGAAAAAGTAAGTCGTGAGCAGGGAAAGTCGTGAGCAGGGACTTTCTGAGGGGTAAATTTTTACCCTGAACTTCATTTAGACCCTGGTTCCTGTGGTCGAAACACACCAAGTACCACCCTACGTTCCCTAAATTCTGGGGAACGTTCCTACAGTGGAAACACGGCTTAAGTCCCTCTCCTATCTAATGCCATCTAATCTTAGACTGTCAGTTTCGTCAACCAATCAAATTGTTCCATTTGTACCTGTTGGGTGTTCATATTATAAGTTTGGCAGTGCCCGGCCAAAAAAAAAGTCACTGTTTTAGATTTAAGAAGGCAAATGCTTAAGAGTCTATGACTGGATCATTATTGTTGTGATTATTATGTTTCTAGCATGTTTTATGTTTGGCAACAGTTCTTCTAACCCTAATTGATGGAGTGTGTAGCTTTTCATTTCTTAAACAACCATGTAGGAAGACACATTATGGCCATATTCCAGGATGACTATGTGTGCAGGCATGAAGAATCATTTCCACAGAGTCCAGACTTTTAAATTCATTGAAAGTCTTTGGGATGTTCTGGAGTAGACTTTACAGAGTGCTCACCTCTTGCATTGTCAATACCAGATCTTGACCAAGAACTGTTGCACCTCTTGTTGGGAATAACATCACAACATTTATTTTCATCAAGAGCTGCATCAATGTTTGGTTGTTTAAGAAAATGAAAAGCTACACACTCAATCAGTTAGGGTTAGTAGAACTGTTGCCAAACATAAAACATGCTAGAAACATAATGATCACAACAATAATGATCCAGTCATAGACTCTTAAGCATTTGCCTTCTTAAATCTAAACAGTGACTTTTTTTTTGTTTTGGCCAGGCACTGTATATATTACACACAATTTTATGTCACAGATATAAATAATTTTTCTCAACCTGTCAAATGATTCGAAGCCTAATTTTCTTTCCAACATAGACTGATGACTGAACCTGTCCTCCCCGCCCTGATTATCTAATAGATTTGGTTATCATATTATTTTTTTGAAGTTCATATTGTTGTCTGAACCTCCACATGAAGAGATTGTGAGCTCTGGTCTGATGTCATGGCACCAGTCCTTTGTCCATCTGGGGATTTAATGAGGCTGGAAGAGGCCTGTCGGTGCCAGCCTGCCCACCCCAGGCCCCCATCACTCTCCGGACACCCATGATGACTCGGCAGCCCTCCTCGTGAGACATGATTGAGTTCATGCGGTGAGTTCAGATGAGACAGTCTGCCGCACACATGATCAGATGTGAGAGTTACATTAAAAGGATGCAGTTCTGAACAGATTATTTCTGACTATTATTGATGTGAGTGTGTTTATCTGGTAAAAGGGACTTTAATGCTGTTCACAACCGATCACATCAAATTAGGGGTGTAACGATATTCAAACTGAACTGAAAAACCGAGATACTCGAACAGGTTAGATCTACAGCGTTGTAACCTAACCACCAATAATCGCAATAAGCTCTGCATTTTGTTACTTTCAATAAGAAACAAAGTGTTCTGTCCAATTAAGCACAAAATTTGTAAAAAAAAAAAATGCCGTTTTGACGCTCTTCAATGTGGCGTGAGTGACAGATCACTGTACAGGCACCTGATTTCAAGCGGCAGCGCTGAGCGGGAGTGAACGCGATCATCTCTTTCTCTTTAACGAATAAACATGAATGAACATCTGAAGGTATGTTGAAAGATACAGTACAACTTCCTGAAAGTATAAGAATTTGTGTAATCACCCAATCTGTGTGTCAACAGCGGAAAGACGTCAGTAAAACAGATTGTAAAATGTAAACACTGTCACGTAGCATTTACTGTACCTCAGGCTAGCTTGTTAGTAAATATATGCACTAAATTAGCTTAACTAGTTTGTGATGTCTTGATTATTAAATGTATGTTTAAAAAATATGTCATGAAAATGACAGCCACTGTGTAAATGATTATATTTCAACAACGAATTGGAAATGAACCCAAAAAAATCTGGCAACAATAATAATCAAAAGGTAAACATTTATTAATAAGCTATTTAAAAAATGATTATTGTTTAATTATTATTTATTAAACTTATTAATAAATGTTCATTTATTAAACATATTAATACATGTTAATTCCCAGCATATTTTAAGCAATACAGTCATTTTTAAACAATAGTTGAGTTAAATAAAACTACCCAGCAGGTTGGGCAAACATTTAACCCAACCTGCTGGGTTAAAACAACCCATTTGCTGGATTTGTCCATTTTCAACCCAACTTGGGTTGTTTTTAACCCAGCATTCTTTATACCAAACCGAAAAGTGACTTCAAAACTGAGGTACGAAACTCAATTCTTATTGGGTTATGTGCATGCATGCTGCTTTCAGCCGTTTAACACATTTTACCATGTTAAAATCCATTCTTTAGTGGATTTGCAGAATGCAAATGCATTTTAAATGCAGTTCAAATGTGTTTTCCTGGATGTCACCGCTGATTTTAGCATGTTGATGTTTGTGTTTAGAGCCCAAACTCCTCATAACATGTTGTTAATTTTGTCATGTAGCTCTTCTGACACAAAGTTTCTTCATGTGGTTTTTACAGTATGTAGTCCCAGATCCTTTTTTGCCTAGAGGTCCATGAAATATTAATTCTAGACAAAATGGTGCTGTTTGTATTAAATCTCCTCAGCATAATGTATTTGCATATTAGAGACCTACATAGGGCATTCGCTGTCTACTGCACTTGTGATTTATGCAGTTTCTTTATTTAATCCACCTTCCCTCTTTATCACATCACATCACAGGATATATGTAGCATCCATTACAGGAATTTATAATGTATATTTGATAAAGCACTTGAATTCTTCAGTAAAATGTGTTACTTCAGCTAAAGTGGGACTGCTTTGCTAAATGAAGGAACTTCTGGTTTTGCGTAACACTTTCTTATCTCCATTTGAACAGTATTTTACTGTAACATACTTCCGTGTTGCTCCCTTATGTGTTTGAGCAGATACAAAAGGTTTTAAAAGGTTTACGAGATAGTTTAGGGGCTGAATGACTGAATCATATTTTGAGAGATATGAGAAACATTTAAAATTATACACTGCTGCTGCTTATTTACTGAGGCTAAAAGAACAAAAATGTATGACATCTCTTTGAAACAGCAGTTATATGTTCAACAGGGTGAGCGGAAACACTAGTCAGCAATGCAATGTCTCCAAATGAAGTCATGTTTTGCCAATGCTAAGGGTTTGGCCTGGTCCCTGGTCATTAAATTAAAATTCCCAAAATATTAAATTATTCTGTTGTATTTTCTAGCTGTCAAAAAAAGTTATAAGACTGTGAACATCAATCTCAATGCACTTTATAAGCAAGCCGCTCCATGCATTTAAGGTGAAGCGATACGTATTTACTGTACAAAATCGCAACCTTTTGCAGTTTAATAATCACCCAAGGCGTATTGGGATTTTTATTGCAATTTGATGGATAATCATTGGATTTGCCAAAGATTCTGAGCTTTATGGAACCAAATCTTGAGTTTGGTTTAATATCCAGGAGTTATCTATGTGGAATAATCTGTACTTATTACATTTGGATGGACCGAAGTTCTGATCACAATGTAAGATTTCACTGCAACATTATTTTTCAGTTTTTTTCCACATCAGTCTATTGGTAATAATAATAAGTTTAAGTAAACAGTCTAAATATATACTAAATGAGCTCCTGACTTTGGCTGTCGTAATTCTTTAAAAATCTCCATCAAATGTCACTCAGAAGGGGGCATCCACAAGCCCTTAATCAGATTAAAGCCATCTGTTGTTTGCTTACTTTAAATATATCATTTTAATGTTAGTGATAGCACTGATCCATTTAGCACAATATTTGAGGCTGATTTGTGGAGATTAAATCGTCTTAGCTGTCACGCGCAGGAGTGCAAATTTTTGTCCTTTGTTGATGGAAATAAAGCTGACACTCAAGCCAGTGACTCCTTGTGTAACGTCCTTTCAGAGAAAAAAGCAATTAACATTTCAAATGGCAAACCGCATTAAAAACCAAAAAGCAATTAATGTTTTAAATAACGGCGACCAGGGGGGCCTGAAATGGCACCTGCCAGTTCTTGTTAACGGAGGCAGTCGTGCTGGGAGTCAAAGCCTCCTTGTTGTTGTTTAGTTGAAAGTGATTTTTGTTTCTGTCCCGAGGCATTGAGAGACCGCCGATTTAAACGGGGTTTAAATCAAAGGCATTGAAGATCTGCAGTGTGATATGATTGGAGAAGAGGACAGATGAATGGTCTGTGACCTTTTCCTCAGCCAATGAGACCTCTTCTCTCTTTATTAACTCTGCAGTACAGCTTGTTTTTTTCTTCCAGTAATTGTGAATGCTAGTTGTGATTAATGATTAATTATAATTCATTAATAAGATTCTTATTATCTTCAGCAAGAACCAATGAGATTCATTCTCATGTTACGCAGCACATTTGAGCTTCAACAAGAACCAGTGAGGTTCATTCTTGTGTTTCGCAGCACGTTTGACCTTCAACAAGAACCAATGAGGTTCATTCTCCTGTCACGCAGCACGTTTGAGCTTCAACAAGAACCAATGAGGTTCATTCTCCTGTCACGCAGCACGTTTGAGCTTCATCAAGAACCAATGAGGTTCATTCTCGTTTTAAGCAGCACATTTGAGCTTCAACAAGAACCAGTGAGGTTCATTCTCGTGTTTCGCAGCACATTTGAGCTTCAACAAGAACCAGTGAGGTTAATTCTCGTGTTACGCAGCACGTTTGAGCTTCAGCAAGAACCAATGAGGTTCATTCTCGTGTTAAGCAGCACATTTGAGCTTCAACAAGAACCAGTGAGGTTCATTCTCGTGTTAAGCAGCACATTTGAGCTTCAACAAGAACCAGTGAGGTTCATTCTCATGTTAAGCAGCACGTTTGAACTTCAGCAAGAACCAGTGAGGTTCATTCTCGTGTTAAGCAGCACGTTTGAGCTTCAACAAGAACCAGTGAGGTTCATTCTCATGTTAAGCAGCACATTTGAGCTTCAACAAGAACCAGTGAGGTTCATTCTCGTGTTAAGCAGCACATTTGAGCTTCAACAAGAACCAGTGAGGTTCATTCTCATGTTAAGCAGCACGTTTGAACTTCAGCAAGAACCAGTGAGGTTCATTCTCGTGTTAAGCAGCACGTTTGAACTTCAGCAAGAACCAATGAGGTTCATTCTCATGTTAAGCAGCACATTTGAGCTTCAACAAGAACTAGTGAGGTTCATTCTTGTGTTAAGCAGCACGTTTGAACTTCAACAAGAACCAATGAGGTTCATTCTCGTGTTACGCAGCACATTTGAGCTTCAACAAGAACCAATTAGGTTCATTCTCATGTTTCGCAGCACGTTTGAGCTTCAGCAAGAACCAATGAGGTTCATTTTCGTGTTAAGCAACACATTTGAGCTTCCGCAAGAACCAGTGAGGTTCATTCTCGTGTTACGCAGCACATTTGAGCTTCAACAAGAACCAGTGAGGTTCATTTTCGTGTTTCGCAGAACGTTTGAGCTTCCGCAAAAACCAATGAGGTTCATTCTCGTGTTATGCAGCACATTTGAGCTTCAACAAGAACCAGTGAGGTTCATTCTCGTGTTACGCAGCGCATTTAAGCTTCAACAAGAACCAATGAGGTTCATTCTCGTGTTTCGCAGCACGTTTGAGCTTCAACAAGAACCAATGGGGTTCATTTTCGTGTTACACAGCACATTTGAGCTTCAACAAGAACCAATGAGGTTCATTTCTGTTTTAAGCAGCACATTTGAGCTTCAACAAGATGTTTGTTCTCGCGTGTCTACTTACAGGTTTAGAATGACATGAGGGTGAGTAATTAATGACAGAACATTTTTGGGTGAACTAACCCTTTAAGTAGGCAACAGTCATTAGTTATGTTTCCAACCATCTATTTTTAATGCATTTTGGGATATTGCATAAAAAAAAAACTGAATGGAAATGCCAAGATGTGCATACATTCTAAAAATGCACATAAAAAACGTATGCACTCAATTGAGGTGGATAATTTTTTTATCCAATAAGAAAAGTGCATAAAACTAAGCTGGAAACACATTTACTAAATAAATCCCTTGATGTGCAACAAAATACTCATGTGATTGGATGACTGGACTAACCAGAGGACCAATTTCATTGCACAGCATCTCAAATGTTGGTTTAATCATTCTGCTTGAGCCAAAGTCTGTCATCAGAATGATTTGGTATAGGCTAATTTCCTCCCAGAAGTGTTTCACATGATTGTGTTCCCAATCACCAGGCATCCGAACGCAACATAACATGACAGCATTTATCGTGTTTCGTCTGCGCACGTCATTTATGATGTAGGAGAGCCACAGTTTCTTCCCCGATTGCAGTTTTTATTACAGATATGTTGTGCCAGTGACCAATTTGTTTTATGGAACACAGGGGATGGAAATCCTGCATGAAATGTTTTATGCAAAATTCCAATTTCGCGCATACAGTAAGTTAAACTTGCAACTTTGAATGGAAACAGTTATTTACAGCAGGATTTGAGCTGTAAAATGCCCCGGCAGCTCCAAACATTGTGTTAATCTGTGAATAAGCTCACTGGGTTTTGTTAGCCGTGTCACTCGTCTCTGGAGGGCTCATGTGAGTGGGGTGCAGCGTTTTCCCATCAAGCGCCGTGAACAGGGCTTTCCCCCGGGTCATCTCGTACAGTGATACTCTAAAACTGAGAAGAATTCATCAAAGGCTTCCCGCAGCACACAGCCATTTAGATCCCGCTGTGGGGAATTGTTTTTGAGCTTATTCTGTAAAGGAAATACACGCCTCTTTCCCAGGACTAGAGTTTGGGTTTGTCATAATGCTTTTACTTTACATCGCATTCCAGCAAAACAACATGACCTCATCCTGTTGCATGTTCAGTTCATTGAGTCTTAAAGTCACCATGAAATCAAAATTGACAATTTTTTAATAGAGATAGTTACTGTAAATAATTTATCTGTGCACATCTTTTTTTTCATGATCATCATTTTTCATCTTTTTTTTTTTTTTTTTCAAAATTCATGTGCCTCATAATCTTTAATTAAAATAACTTCCCAGAGACATCTCTTCTCTTCTCTGATGAGGGCGGGGCAACCTGTCACTCACTTGAGATCCACCAATAGCAACAACCATCCAATCAGTTCCCCATGGACAAAATCAAGCCCCTCCCTACATTTGTTCTTGTTTGAGAAGCCGTTTCACTATACGTCACAATAGGGAGGAAAAGATTATCGCAATTTCCATTTCATTCTGACTTTTAACTTCATACAATTTGAGTATGGCCCATAATTTGCCACTTGCTAGTCTGCAAGAAGGTCTGATCTTTTTTTTTTTTTTTTTTTTTTTTTTTACATATTTTATTGAATTTTACAGCACATTTAACAAACAAACATAGCATACACTTCAATACAAACATACCTTATTCAAATCCCTCCCCCTCCACAATAACCCTGGCAGTCTTTTAATTAAAAAAAAAACAAAAAAAAAATATTATACACTCCTATTAAGATATATATGTATATATATATATATATATATATATATATATATATATATATATATTAAGATATATATATAAACTTCACACATCTATAGCCTCTTCAATATCACCTCTTTTAACAAATTCCAAAAATATCTCCCAAATATCATAAAATTCAGAAGACTTCTCCTTTATTACATATGTAAGCTTTTCAAGGGCCAACTGGATATAGAAGGTCTGATTTTAGTATTGACATTAATTTGTATGTTTGTTTGTTTTAAAGGGGTGGTTGATTATGATTTCACTCTTTTAACTTTAGTTAGTGTGTAATGTTGCTGTTTGAGCATAAACAACATCTGCAAAGTTACGACGCTCAAAGTTCAATGCAAAGGGAGATATTTTCTTTTACAGAAATCACTTTTTAAGAACTACAACAAACGGCTGGTAGGGACTACAACAAGCTTCTTCCCGGGTTGGTGACATCACTAACCCTAAAATTTACATAAACCCCGCCCCCGAGAACACACAACAAAGGGGGTGAGGCCATGTTGGGCTGCTTTAGAGAAGAGGAAGAGTAGTAGAGTGTTGTTCCCAGGCCGTTATTTTATGCCGGACTGCTTCACAATCGAGGGTCAATTCAACGCTGGATTTGCACAAAGATTAACATGACGGCACATGCTAGTCGATGAGTTGAATCAACTCCACAGCAACTACATAAATTTATCCACTAACCATTCAGAAACGTCCAGTTTCATTCTAAAAGTTGTAACTTCTTCAAGTCAAGTCAAGCTCTTATTCATGCAAATGCTTTTAAACCATTCAAGCGTGACAAAAGAGAACGCGCTGTCTGTGAATGTCCTGCCTATGTCACACACACACAACGCGCGCCAGTATCGAGTTCTCTTCCGCGCTTGAACGAACCATTACACACACAAATTATGCCAAAATGTGTTTTGTTGAGTGTCCTAATAAGAGCAGTCTTCAATGAGTTAAATTAAGTCTTGAATGAACGTAAAGATTTGTGAGAAAACGTGTCAGAGCCGCGTCGTGTGCAGCAGCGGCAGATCTTAAAGTGTAATTAATGTTAATCAAAGAACAAAGATAAGAGAGAGAATTACTCACTGCTCTTTACTGAAGAACGTAAACGTTCTGCTCCTTATTTATTTGGTTCCAGAGTTTCCATGGTATGATTTTCAGTTTTTTTATATAAACGTTATGTTAGCCTTGGCTGTTTGTTATTTTATTTGACCTAGCATAGTGTATTCTTACTCGTTTTGTTAATAAACGTTCTCTGTTTAATATAAGCGAGTTTGTCGTTGTACTGTTTTGTTGTTCAGTTTTTCAGTAGGAATAATAACCCACCATTCAAAACTGCAGTAAAATTCACACAGACGCACACCGGGATTCATAAAAAAAAAAAAGAGGTGGAGGCCCCGCCCCCCTGTGACACCGGTATTACCGGTGTTGTCACATGTCGATTAACCAGTGGAAAAATTTTCTCACCGTCATCACCTACTGAACACCATTACTGACAATCCTCATTTTGGCTGCGTGAGATTCTCCAGCTTTGTTGTTGTTGAGCAACCGAAGCATGAGCTGTTAAAGCTCCGCCCTCTTCTGGAAAGGGGGCCGGGAGCAGCAGCTAAATTGTATTTAAAAGGACACGGCATGTTTTTGCTCACACCCAAATAGGGGCAAATTTGACAAGTTATAATAAATGATCTGTGGGGTATTTTGAGCTAAATCTTTAAAGACACATTCTGGGGACACCAGAGACTTAAATTACATCTTGTGAAAAGGGGCATAAAAGGCCCCCTTTAATATTCATTTACTTTATTTATTTTGTGTTCATGTTTTTATTTATTTTTTATATTTCATTGCATTTTTCTGGAGTCTTAAAGGTGTGAAATGGACACTGAGATGAATGGTAGTCCTAACAGTTTCTCCAGGTTTAGAGCTCCTCTGGCATCCACATTATCTTCAAAGGATGGTGTTTTGAAAAGAAAGCATGTGCTTGAGGTTAGCTAAATGGCTAAAATGTATTCAAACGTACAGATTCTTAATGGAAGTCATTTAACTACTCAGATAAAGTCCCATAAATGAGGTCCATTTTACAAGTAGATTGCTCTAAGCGGCTTGTGATTTATAGTTCATTTACATGGTTTAGGTATATGAACAGTCTTTGCACTTGTGCCTGTCCTGGCTATTATATTTCTGATTAGAAAACAGAGAGTTAAATGAAGCAATAGAGCACTCGGGGCAAGCCTGAAACTCTGTTTTTGCAGCACAAACATGACCCAACAGATACATCACTGAGACGAATGTTAAGATTCAGGGCATGGAGAAACGGTTCAGCTGTGAACGAGATGAGACAGTGGCGAAATGACTTCAGCTAATCAAGTAAAAACAATCGGGCAACAGGCAATGATTCAGAGCAAAGTCGCTTTAAACTGTGAGAGGAACATTAAAAGTTTTTAGTGCGCTACCATGGTGTCCTAGAGAGGCCTGAGCCCTGATTGCGGCTGTTATTGATGTACCAGCAGGTGTCAGCAAAGCAAATGCAAAGTAGGACACAACGTGCACCGCCCCAGCAGCTGAATAATTCATCCAGAGCACCATTATTAGTCAGCGCAGGTGGAAGGTCTGCGGGGAGATATGTGCAATTGATTGCTGTGCAAAACTTGGCTGCTTATAAACCGGTTAACTATGTGAATGTGGTGTGTGTTTTGGATTGCAGAGCCGTGTAGTGTGAATAAACAACAGAGAGTGAGATCAACCGTTCAGTTTCATCCCTCCAGACACTCTCTCTCTCACTGCAGTTTTGTCTCGGCTCATTCTTTATCTCCCCATTCTTCCTCAGGTCCTTGTTTCCATCTGATATTTAGCAGCTCTGTGCTTCTCCTGACTTAATAGCCAAGATAAAGACCACAATGTTTAATGTTAGTAGTATTCTTACCAATACAATTCAACTCTTGTTAAAGATTCTATAGTGTTTTAGTGCCTGAATCCATATGCTGTGCAACTTAAAGGGATAGTTCACCCAAAAAAGAAAATTCTTTCATTATATGGCAAAACGTGACTAGGAGTGGCCGATATGACCACAATCTTGTGTATTACAGAGAAATTTATTTCATGATAGTGATACATATCTTTATGGCAAGCCATTTTGACCTTTAATCACTCCCAGGATATGAATTCTTGATATCAACAATTTAATTTTCACAAGTTAAAATGCTAATTATTGATATCAGAAAGTTTTTACTAGTAACAATTTTTTTATTTCAGAATTACATTTCCACTAGTAAAAGTGTTAATTCTTGATATCAACAATATCGTAATCACTCGCAGAAATAATTTTTTTGGGAATTAAATTTCAACTAGTAAAAACTACAATTCTTGATATCTGTAATTGTATTTTCACTGTTGATATCAAGCATTGATTTACTAATTGAAATTCCAAGTACATATATCAGCTTTGTATTTCTTACTAGTAGAAATATAATTTTTGATATCAATAATTACTTTGTTACTAGTTAAATATAAATTCCTGACATCTAGAATTCAGTTGTCACTAGTTGATGTTAATTCTTGATATCTGTAAATGTATTTCTGATATCAAGAATTAAGAGAGTATTTTCAGATATCTAAAATGTCTTTCTTACTAGTAACAAACACATTAATGATACCAGAAATTAGCATTGTCACTAGTGACAATTGAATTATTGATATTAAAAAGGAACATTCGTAAAACTATTTTAAGGTGACATAGTAACACGTTACTACATGTAATTACTATAGTAATAAGAGTAAATTATGCATAATTATGAATAACGAGCCCTAAACCAAACCGTAGTACATGTAGTTAATTAATATTACTCAGTACTTATTTGAGTATTTGCAATGTAACTACGTCACCTTAAAATAAAGTGTAACTTGAACATTTTAGCAGTTCATTTGTTGATATCAAGAACAGACATTTGCTCTAATAACCACATAATTATTGATATGAAAAATTATGATTTTTACTAGTAAGAATTGTATTTTTGATGTGAAATTGGAATTTCAGCAAGTAAAAATTCTATTCTTGATATCAATAATTGAATTTGAATGGCAGCCTATAGTGACGTTTCACTAGTGGAAATACAATTACAAATATCAAGAATTATAGTTTTACTAGCTGAAATTAAATTATCGATATCAAGAATTCATATTTCTGCGAGTGATGGCGTCATTGCTGATATCAAGAATTAAAATTTTTATGGAAATATAATTCATGATGATCAAAAAATTGCCATTGTTACTAGTAGAAATATAATTCTTGATATCAATATTTACTTTGTTACTAGTTAAATATAAATTATTGACATCTAGAATTCAGTTGTCACTAGTTGAAATGTTAATTCTTGATATCTGTAAATGTATTTTTGATATCAATAATTATAATAATTTTAGATATCTAAAATGTCTTTCTTATTAGTAACAAACACATTAATGGCATCAGGAATTAACATTGTCACTAGTGACAATCGTATTATTGATATTAAAAATGAACATTTGTAACACTATTTAAGGTACATGTTACTACATGTATTTATAATAACTGGAAATTTTGCATAACCCTGTATTTTTGATATAAGAAATTGGAATTTCAACTAGTAAGAAATCAATTATTGATATCAATAATTGAATTTGAGCCTATGTTGATATTTAACTAGTGAAAATACAATTACAGATATCAAGAATTATAGTTTTTACTAGTTGACATTTAATTCTTTCTATCAAGAATTAATTTTTCTGCAAGTGATGATGTCATTGTTTATATCAAGAATTAACATTTTCACTAGTGGAAATGTAATTCCTGATATCAAAAATTGCCATTGTTACTAGTAGAAATACAATTCCTGATATCAAGAATTATCATTTTAACCAGTGAAAATTGAATTGTTGATATCAAGAATCCATGTCCTGGGAATGAATAAAAGTTAAAATGGCTTGCCACACAGTATATCTAGTATATTTTTGCTATGATATAACAACATCACACCATGCTATGATGCCAGTGAAATTTCACAATTCTTTATACCAATTTCTATGCAGAAACTAATACAAGGCTAACTAATGCAAGTAAAATGTCCTCAAACAAAGGAAGCAATACAAGAAGTACAAAGATGAATGCTTTTTCTTTTCCTCAGATCTAAAAAATGACCCTTTTTTGCTCCACACAGATGTGGAACAAAAATTAGTAACTAGTGCCAGAAGTGTTATTAATGGCAGAACTATTCTATTATATACACTATCTATGTTCTCTAGCAATAAAGCAAAACTCCTAGAATGTAATTCATATAAAGTCTACATGCTTGATAAGACTTTATATTGCCTGGTCTATCAGGAATGAGCAGTAAATGCAAATCCAGCTGTATCTTCTTAACACATCTCGATGAACAAGAGTCAAGGAAAAATGAATTTATATGAGCTTGTTTCAGTATCATTAATCATTCGCAACAACTGAAGTGATTCTGCCTGTATGTCATATCCATAGTGAAATTTAAAACGGTGTTTGGGAGAAACAAAGCATTCCCAGAGGCTCTAGAGTTACAGACATGTTTCTGCTATCTGTAAGCCTTGCCTATCTTGCCTAGAGCATTTCTCATCCCACAAACAGCCTCCGTCTTGATCTCTGAAGCAGCCACTATCAGTCTGCCAAATCTTATCACAGCTCGCTGTAGAAGAGGCACAAATGAAATTACGCCTATGTAAATTTTCAGGCATAAGGGCGATATGAAACGCTCACTCTGAGGCTCAGGTTATTCTCCCATTTGGGTCGAGAAATGGGAGTTTGTAGCTTGTTTTGCGTAACCAGACTTTTGGCTTGAAGTCTGATCCACAGCTCTTTCTGGCCAAAAACTACTACTTAGACAGAAAGAGATCATCTGACCAAAAGTGTGCAGCTGCAATTTGTGTTGTTTTGTGGCATGTGTAATTGAATTGTAGATGATATTATTTTTTTAAATATCAGTTCACATAATGGCATGACAGTTAATGACGGTTCCACAGACAGAAAATGAATACTTGAATAAACATAGCTCATCTGATGCTTTACACCTGTTCCTGAGTAAATATATGAAAGCAGACAATCTGGAGATATGAAGCCAATATTATATAACAGATGGCATCATGCAGAGGATGAGTGGTACACGGAACTGTTGTTAAGGAAAGCGGCTGCTGTGGCATTGAATAATCAATCAAACTATCAGGCTGTGCTGTGGAATAGCATACTAACATAGTACTTTTACCTTTTCTGCAGTATCACATTAACACTCTGGTGTTTCTCACACTTCAGTGCTCAAAACAGACTGAAGATAATAAGCATCATTTTTTTTATTCAAATAAATGTAAAAATTTTTTGTTTCAGTAACATTTATCCTGTAATATTTTGTATTTTGAGGGGATTTCATGGTACTGGACAGTGTTCACCTCTAAATTTTGCACCATTTATTTCTATATAAAATAAAACAAATGCACAAAAATTTAATTAATTAATACAGTGTTTAAGATGAAAATTATGGAAGCGTGTTTCTGCCACTAAATTAAAAAAAAGATAATTGTGATTTTTTTTATCTCACAATTCAACTTTTTTTCTCGCACTTGTGTTTTTATCACGCAAAATTGCGAGATATGAAGTCAGAATTGTGAGTTATAAAGTCAGAACTGCGTGATATAAAGTCAGAATTGGAGTTATAAAGTCAGAATTGCATGTTATAAAGTCAGAATTGCGTGATATGAAGTCAGAATTGGAGTTATATAGTCAGAATTGGAGTTATAAAGTCAGAATTGCGGGATATGAAGTCAGAATTGGAGTTATAGAGTCAGAATTGCGGGATATGAAGTCAGAATTGTGAGTTATAAAGTCAGAATTGGAGTTATAAAGTCAGAATTGGAGTTATAAAGTCAGATTTGCGTGATATGAAGTCAGAATTGCGTGATATGAAGTCAGAATTGTGAGATATAAAGTCAGAATTGGAGTTATAGAGTCAGAATTGCGGGATATGAAGTCAGAATTGGAGTTATAAAGTCAGAATTGGAGTTATAAAGTCAGATTTGCGTGATATGAAGTCAGAATTGCGTGATATGAAGTCAGAATTGTGAGATATAAAGTCAGAATTGTGAGATATGAAGTAAGAATTGGAGTTATAAAGTCAGAATTGCGCGATATGAAGTAAGAATTGGAGTTATAAAGTCAGAATTGGAGTTATGAAGTCAGAATTGGAGTTATAAAGTCAGAATTGTGAGATATAAAGTCAGAATTGTGAGATATAAAGTCAGAATTGGAGTTATAAAGTCAGAATTGCGCGATATGAAGTCAGAATTGCGAGATATAAAGTCAGAATTGGAGTTATGAAGTCAGAATTGCGAGATATAAAGTCAGAATTGCGAGATATAAAGTCAGAATTGCGTGATATAAAGTCAGAATTGGAGTTATAAAGTCAGAATTGGAGTTATGAAGTCAGAATTGGAGTTATAAAGTCAGAATTGCGTGATATGAAGTCAGAATTGGAGTTATAAAGTCAGAATTGCGTGATATGAAGTCAGAATTGTGAGATATAAAGTCAGAATTGGAGTTATAAAGTCAGAATTGCGAGATATAAAGTCAGAATTGGAGTTATGAAGTCAGAATTGGAGTTATAAAGTCAGAATTGGAGTTATGAAGTCAGAATTGAAGTTATAAAGTCAGAATTGCGTGATATAAAGTCAGAATTGGAGTTATGAAGTCAGAATTGCGAGATATAAAGTCAGAATTGGAGTTATGAAGTCAGAATTGTGAGTTATAAAGTCAGAATTGCGTGATATGAAGTCAGAATTGGAGTTATATAGTCAGAATTGGAGTTATAAAGTCAGAATTGCGGGATATGAAGTCAGAATTGGAGTTATGAAGTCAGAATTGCATGTTATAAAGTCAGAATTGCGTGATATGAAGTCAGAATTGGAGTTATATAGTCAGAATTGCATGTTATAAAGTCAGAATTGCGTGATATGAAGTCAGAATTGGAGTTATATAGTCAGAATTGGAGTTATAAAGTCAGAATTGCGGGATATGAAGTCAGAATTGGAGTTATAGAGTCAGAATTGCGGGATATGAAGTCAGAATTGGAGTTATAAAGTCAGAATTGCATGTTATAAAGTCAGAACTGCGTGATATAAAGTCAGAATTGGAGTTATAAAGTCAGAATTGCATGTTATAAAGTCAGAATTGCGTGATATGAAGTCAGAATTGGAGTTATATAGTCAGAATTGGAGTTATAAAGTCAGAATTGCGGGATATGAAGTCAGAATTGGAGTTATAGAGTCAGAATTGCGGGATATGAAGTCAGAATTGTGAGTTATAAAGTCAGAATTGGAGTTATAAAGTCAGAATTGGAGTTATAAAGTCAGATTTGCGTGATATGAAGTCAGAATTGCGTGATATGAAGTCAGAATTGTGAGATATAAAGTCAGAATTGGAGTTATAGAGTCAGAATTGCGGGATATGAAGTCAGAATTGGAGTTATAAAGTCAGAATTGGAGTTATAAAGTCAGATTTGCGTGATATGAAGTCAGAATTGCGTGATATGAAGTCAGAATTGTGAGATATAAAGTCAGAATTGTGAGATATGAAGTAAGAATTGGAGTTATAAAGTCAGAATTGCGCGATATGAAGTAAGAATTGGAGTTATAAAGTCAGAATTGTGTGATATAAAGTCAGAACTGCGTGATATAAAGTCAGAATTGGAGTTATAAAGTCAGAATTGCATGTTATAAAGTCAGAATTGCGTGATATGAAGTCAGAATTGGAGTTATATAGTCAGAATTGGAGTTATAAAGTCAGAATTGCGGGATATGAAGTCAGAATTGGAGTTATAGAGTCAGAATTGCGGGATATGAAGTCAGAATTGTGAGTTATAAAGTCAGAATTGGAGTTATAAAGTCAGAATTGGAGTTATAAAGTCAGATTTGCGTGATATGAAGTCAGAATTGCGTGATATGAAGTCAGAATTGTGAGATATAAAGTCAGAATTGGAGTTATAGAGTCAGAATTGCGGGATATGAAGTCAGAATTGGAGTTATAAAGTCAGAATTGGAGTTATAAAGTCAGATTTGCGTGATATGAAGTCAGAATTGCGTGATATGAAGTCAGAATTGTGAGATATAAAGTCAGAATTGTGAGATATGAAGTAAGAATTGGAGTTATAAAGTCAGAATTGCGCGATATGAAGTAAGAATTGGAGTTATAAAGTCAGAATTGGAGTTATGAAGTCAGAATTGGAGTTATAAAGTCAGAATTGTGAGATATAAAGTCAGAATTGTGAGATATAAAGTCAGAATTGGAGTTATAAAGTCAGAATTGCGCGATATGAAGTCAGAATTGCGAGATATAAAGTCAGAATTGGAGTTATGAAGTCAGAATTGCGAGATATAAAGTCAGAATTGCGAGATATAAAGTCAGAATTGCGTGATATAAAGTCAGAATTGGAGTTATAAAGTCAGAATTGGAGTTATGAAGTCAGAATTGGAGTTATAAAGTCAGAATTGCGTGATATGAAGTCAGAATTGGAGTTATAAAGTCAGAATTGCGTGATATGAAGTCAGAATTGTGAGATATAAAGTCAGAATTGGAGTTATAAAGTCAGAATTGCGAGATATAAAGTCAGAATTGGAGTTATGAAGTCAGAATTGGAGTTATAAAGTCAGAATTGGAGTTATGAAGTCAGAATTGAAGTTATAAAGTCAGAATTGCGTGATATAAAGTCAGAATTGGAGTTATGAAGTCAGAATTGCGAGATATAAAGTCAGAATTGGAGTTATGAAGTCAGAATTGTGAGTTATAAAGTCAGAATTGCGAGATATAAAGTCAGAATTGGAGTTATGAAGTCAGAATTGGAGTTATAAAGTCAGAATTGCATGATATAAAGTCAGAATTGGAGTTATGAAGTCAGAATTGGAGTTATAAAGTCAGAATTGCGTGATATGAAGTCAGAATTGTGAGATATAAAGTCAGAATTGCGTGATATAAAGTCAGAATTGTGAGATATAAAGTCAGAATTGGAGTTATAAAGTCAGAATTGCGAGATATAAAGTCAGAATTGGAGTTATGAAGTCAGAATTGTGAGTTATAAAGTCAGAATTGCGAGATATAAAGTCAGAATTGGAGTTATGAAGTCAGAATTGGAGTTATAAAGTCAGAATTGCATGATATAAAGTCAGAATTGGAGTTATGAAGTCAGAATTGGAGTTATAAAGTCAGAATTGGAGTTATAAAGTCAGAATTGGAGTTATAAAGTCAGAATTGGAGTTACGAAGTCAGAATTGGAGTTATAAAGTCAGAATTGGAGTTACGAAGTCAGAATTGGAGTTATAAAGTCAGAATTGCGTGATATAGTCAGAATTGCGGGATATAAAGTCAAAATTGCGTGATATGAAGTCAGAATTGGAGTTATAAAGTCAGAATTGTGTGATATAAAGTCAGAATTGGAGTTATAAAGTCAGAATTGTGTGATATAAAGTCAGAATTGGAGTTATGAAGTCAGAATTGGAGTTATAAAGTCAGAATTGGAGTTATAAAGTCAGAATTGGAGTTACGAAGTCAGAATTGGAGTTATAAAGTCAGAATTGTGAGATATGAAGTAAGAATTGGAGTTATAAAGTCAGAATTGTGTGATATAAAGTCAGAACTGCGTGATATAAAGTCAGAATTGGAGTTATAAAGTCAGAATTGCATGTTATAAAGTCAGAATTGCGTGATATGAAGTCAGAATTGGAGTTATATAGTCAGAATTGGAGTTATAAAGTCAGAATTGCGGGATATGAAGTCAGAATTGGAGTTATAGAGTCAGAATTGCGGGATATGAAGTCAGAATTGTGAGTTATAAAGTCAGAATTGGAGTTATAAAGTCAGAATTGGAGTTATAAAGTCAGATTTGCGTGATATGAAGTCAGAATTGCGTGATATGAAGTCAGAATTGTGAGATATAAAGTCAGAATTGGAGTTATAGAGTCAGAATTGCGGGATATGAAGTCAGAATTGGAGTTATAAAGTCAGAATTGGAGTTATAAAGTCAGATTTGCGTGATATGAAGTCAGAATTGCGTGATATGAAGTCAGAATTGTGAGATATAAAGTCAGAATTGTGAGATATGAAGTAAGAATTGGAGTTATAAAGTCAGAATTGCGCGATATGAAGTAAGAATTGGAGTTATAAAGTCAGAATTGGAGTTATGAAGTCAGAATTGGAGTTATAAAGTCAGAATTGTGAGATATAAAGTCAGAATTGTGAGATATAAAGTCAGAATTGGAGTTATAAAGTCAGAATTGCGCGATATGAAGTCAGAATTGCGAGATATAAAGTCAGAATTGGAGTTATGAAGTCAGAATTGCGAGATATAAAGTCAGAATTGCGAGATATAAAGTCAGAATTGCGTGATATAAAGTCAGAATTGGAGTTATAAAGTCAGAATTGGAGTTATGAAGTCAGAATTGGAGTTATAAAGTCAGAATTGCGTGATATGAAGTCAGAATTGGAGTTATAAAGTCAGAATTGCGTGATATGAAGTCAGAATTGTGAGATATAAAGTCAGAATTGGAGTTATAAAGTCAGAATTGCGAGATATAAAGTCAGAATTGGAGTTATGAAGTCAGAATTGGAGTTATAAAGTCAGAATTGGAGTTATGAAGTCAGAATTGAAGTTATAAAGTCAGAATTGCGTGATATAAAGTCAGAATTGGAGTTATGAAGTCAGAATTGCGAGATATAAAGTCAGAATTGGAGTTATGAAGTCAGAATTGTGAGTTATAAAGTCAGAATTGCGAGATATAAAGTCAGAATTGGAGTTATGAAGTCAGAATTGGAGTTATAAAGTCAGAATTGCATGATATAAAGTCAGAATTGGAGTTATGAAGTCAGAATTGGAGTTATAAAGTCAGAATTGCGTGATATGAAGTCAGAATTGTGAGATATAAAGTCAGAATTGCGTGATATAAAGTCAGAATTGTGAGATATAAAGTCAGAATTGGAGTTATAAAGTCAGAATTGCGAGATATAAAGTCAGAATTGGAGTTATGAAGTCAGAATTGTGAGTTATAAAGTCAGAATTGCGAGATATAAAGTCAGAATTGGAGTTATGAAGTCAGAATTGGAGTTATAAAGTCAGAATTGCATGATATAAAGTCAGAATTGGAGTTATGAAGTCAGAATTGGAGTTATAAAGTCAGAATTGGAGTTATAAAGTCAGAATTGGAGTTATAAAGTCAGAATTGGAGTTACGAAGTCAGAATTGGAGTTATAAAGTCAGAATTGGAGTTACGAAGTCAGAATTGGAGTTATAAAGTCAGAATTGCGTGATATAGTCAGAATTGCGGGATATAAAGTCAAAATTGCGTGATATGAAGTCAGAATTGGAGTTATAAAGTCAGAATTGTGTGATATAAAGTCAGAATTGGAGTTATAAAGTCAGAATTGTGTGATATAAAGTCAGAATTGGAGTTATGAAGTCAGAATTGGAGTTATAAAGTCAGAATTGGAGTTATAAAGTCAGAATTGGAGTTACGAAGTCAGAATTGGAGTTATAAAGTCAGAATTGCGTGATATAAAGTCAGAATTGCGGGATATAAAGTCAAAATTGCGTGATATGAAGTCAGAATTGGAGTTATAAAGTCAGAATTGTGTGATATAAAGTCAGAATTGGAGTTATAAAGTCAGAATTGTGTGATATAAAGTCAGAATTGGAGTTATGAAGTCAGAATTGGAGTTATAAAGTCAGAATTGGAGTTATAAAGTCAGAATTGGAGTTACGAAGTCAGAATTGGAGTTATAAAGTCAGAATTGCGTGATATAAAGTCAGAATTGCGGGATATAAAGTCAAAATTGCGTGATATGAAGTCAGAATTGGAGTTATAAAGTCAGAATTGCGTGATATAAAGTCAGAATTGTGTGTTATAGTCAAGATATAATCTGACTTTTTTCTCACAATTGTGAGTTTATATCTCACAATTCTGACTTCTTTCCCAGAATTGTGAGATATAAATTCGTAATTGTGAGATAAAAAGTCAGAATTGTGTGATATAGTCAGAATTGCGAGTTATAAACTCACAATTGCGAGTTTATGATAATAATTATCTTCTTTATTTTTATTTCATGGCGGAAACAAGCTTCTATAGAAAATACAAATAGAGTTTATTTAAATCCACTGCATGGAAGTCCAGTATCATTCTGAATAATCCGAAGTTAAAAAAAAAAATTTTTTTTAAAAGCTGCATTTTTTTTAGTCATCATTTGATTTTAAATAAAAAATTTGATTAAAAATGCAAAATATAAGATGCTAACTGGGTCAGTACACTCATATGCAACTTTTATAACTTCTGTGCTCTGTAAAACAGGTTGCATCACTTCCGGTTCAGGTGTTTTGTATGTGCTTCATTAAATATAGAGCCGTTTTAATCAAGATACCTTGAAAGGAGCAAGCAAAGATGAGCATAACCGACGTCCGTCACATATGCAGATTGATATCTCCATTTTTTAAATTTTTATTCTTCTCACTAACATTTACATATTTAAATTGAATAAAATGCCAACAACAACAAAAAAAAAAAGAACTAGCTTGGTTAGCTGATTACAAAAGTCAGTCAGTTCGTAATGCCATTAACACTTTCTCCGACAAGCAGATGAAATGTTTTCCTGTTTGATCATGTGACGTTCGGGATAAAACCTATTGAATGAATTGCAAAAAATGCAAGTGCTGTTCTGTGCGTGTGAAGTTTCAAGACAAAACATAAGTAAAAAGTGAAGCAAACAACATTTCCATGTTTTTTGTTTTTTTTTTCATCGAAAATGCAGTTCCAGACAGTTTCCAGCATTCCAGTCAGTTCCGGAATGCTGGCAATCGCGCCATCCGGAATGCTAAGTGATCACGCCATCTTGTTTGTTTACATGTGAAGTCAAGTATTGGAGTGATTTAATGGATTCTCTGATGTCAAAATATCAGAACATGTTTTGAAAATATAAATATGATCTTTAAATTGTCATCCTCATGTTAGTTAGCTGTCAATCCATCACTAATTGATGATCAATTTTAACTCTTTTTTTAACATCCTGCTCATTTTCTCTCCATTTGAGTAAGTAGTCATGAAGGTAAAGTGTCTGAGCTTCACCAGATTAGATTTCTGAAGGACAAAAGGGTTGCTGAGGACACACAGAGATCTCATCCGGATCTGAGGCGTTGGGTGGGCCGTAGAGGTGTTGATGACGTTATTGATATTGTTGCAGTTGATTTAGTAAAGATCTAACACTGTCCTTGTTATTTCATTGCCAAACTGTGACCTGAAGTGCATTCGCTGATCGATACAAGTCCAGGCTTGTGAAAGAGGTCACTTGAAATGTTAATGCGATTGCAATCTGGTACGAGAGTCATTTTCTGAGGAGGATGCTAATTCTCAAACTAAGAGCGCTGTGACCTTACGGTCATGCTGTGGGAGGAATATATTTAAAATGAGCCATATTTGATGAGTCATCAGTTCATACTGATGTTGTCTTGTAGAGGACATGCAGTTCTAAACTCAAAAACTACGTTTTGCACTCAAGTTATGTCAGAGCATCGATCTTTTCTGTATCTTGTATGTTACGCAGGTCATGAGTGTTGGATTGTGGGGCGTCTGAAGTGTGGAGGCTCCGATGAGCTGGTTTGACCTGGGCAATGCCTTTATCATAGTAGGATTCATAAATTCAGATTCTAGACCTGTATGGCCTTGAAGACTTATAGACTTATAGAATTTTGCAGTATTTTTTGCGTTAACATGCATGAAGTAAAGACCACTTTGGTTTGTTGTGTTGCCAGTTTTCTTAAAGAAGATCTATTATGCTTTTTTACATTATTAACTCTCTTTAGTGTGAAATGTTGCTGTTTGAGCATGAAAAAGGTCTGGAAAGTCCCTCCAGCGGGAGTTATTCTCTATATCAGTGTCAATGTTTCTGAACTCCCTGAAACACCTTCATTGTAGTCTTGAGTTTTCTTATGGGAACGAACACATCACAGTATTCCTCATTTAAATAATCCCCGGCCACGGCATGCATATGCAAAATAAAGGGGTGGGGCGGGGCCTGGTTGAGATAGTTAGTAGTTTGTTGAAACTCTTGGTTATGGTAATGGTTGGGACATTTCCCAAACACACTTGAAGCACTTGACCATGACCAATCACAACACACTGGTCCAGCCAACCAATCAGAGCACACTGTGTTTTTCGGATGGAGGGGCTTCATAGAGACAGAGGCTTCTAAAGACAGACTGGGAAGAGAGGAGCTGCCACAGTGGAGAATTTGTAAAAAATAATGTGTTTTTTGAACATTTAAGCATGAAAACATGTTCTAGTAGAGCCCAAAAACAAAATCAAGACTTTGTAAAAGGGCATAATAGGTCCTCTTTAACATTATGAGTAGCTTGTAGCTTTAAAAACTTGGAAATCATAGTAGCTTCCCTCTGGTTTGTTTGGGCATGAAATATCGTGTGCATTATAAACTGAACCTTCTTGTTTTTGTTAGCATTGTCCTTGAGCCTTTGTATGAAATGTTTTTTACTTTTGTACTGCAAACATCAGTCCAATATGATGCTATTTAAAGCAAGACATTGCAGGTGAATAGAATTAAAATTGTATCGGATAGATTGGTATAGATAGATACATACTTATCCCAGCTGATTAATCACAGTATATTAAGTCAGATGTCTTGTATTGCAAGTTTTCTGAAATTATAGGCTTAATATAAGCTACTCTCTAATTAAATGTGCACTCATTTGCAAAAATCCCCAGAACAGAAATCTGAACATTGGATAAAGCCACGCAGGTTCAAAATCACTCCATAAATCAGAAAATACTGTCAACAGTCAAATCAGGCGAATATTATATGAACAAACCCCTAAATATATGGATAAAACTGTAAAGTTTGGTGTATGTAAAGCTGCTGAAGTTTAGATTAAAGATATGTATTGGAATTGAAATCTACAGACGCATCTAGATTAAGTGGAATAAAACTGTATTTTGTAATAAGTTTGTGTTTGTATTTGTATTAAGTGGAATAAAACTGTATGTTTAATGTTTTATTTCCACTTGTCTGAAATAAGACATATTATGGAAGCAAAATAGCTCAAAATCTTAAAACTGACCAATGTTTTTGTCTGTTGTGTCTGGAAATACAGGTTGCGTGTCTAATATTCATGATTGTAAATATGTTATCAAATATCGGGAATTTACTGGTCAAGAGGGATTGTTGACTTACAGTCCATTAATGTGGTGAAACATTTCAAGGACAGTGGCTAATATTTTCTGCCAAAAAGCTTTTTTGTGCTAAAAGAGCTGGCAAATCTTTTCCACTTCATTTTCTGTTTCATAAGGCCGCTCAATAAGTTTCCAGAAAGTGATTCTGATTGCCAAGCTCAGAAAACAAACCATTAAAGCATAACCAAAATAGATTGACTTGATCGATAATGACCGAGGCGAATGTACGGTAGCTTTGTGTGAGAAACAGACCGAGATTTAAGTCGTCATTCACTGAAAATTCTTGTTATTCAAGGAAATCTTCAGTCAGTGTAATAATTAAATGCTGCCTAATTTTAAATACTCATTTAAAAGATGCACGGTTGATGCAACCAGCCGCGATGATTGACAGCGGCGATAAAAATCAGCGACGTTAGCGATCGTCATCGGCATTCACAAATCTGACCGTTTTTCTAAAAGAGCTTCAGCAACCAATTTATTCAGCCTTTGAGTTGAAAGCTTGTCAAAATAACGCTGATTTATGGAGGCAACATTCATATCCTGCCAGGCTGCCACATCTCAGCAGATGCGTTGGACACAATGCATAATTCATGTGAATGCCAAAAAACTGCTCTAACTTCAAGCTTTGTGAACATCTCTAGTTTGTGTCAATGTGTACTTCAGGTCTACTGATTGAGGAAAGTCTGGTGTGAGAATAGTTTTTCTCAGGGGAATTATGTTACTTGTTGTACCTGCTGCTCTAAACAGACTGAGAAATATGAGGAATGAAACCTGAAACTTGAGGTCAGTGTGAGACTCGCTTTGGAATGAATGTAATAGGCAAACAAACTCATTGTGTGATTGGCCTAAAATTCAGTAAATCTGCAATGGCATTGTCCTGCTATTCTTCATAACCAGGGTGGAGCTTTGAAAAATGTAACATGGTATGAAGGATTGTTTTTCAAACAGTGTTTGTGCAGCGTCTCTGTGTTCGTCAAACATTCAGCTCAGGGTTTGTTCCAAAAAAATTTGAGATTTAAGTCTCAATGTATCTCTCATTGACTTCGAAATAAAACCCACAGTTATGAACCCATTGTAATACTTGCATATGGACCAATCAGGCATAACATTATGACCACCTTCCTAATATTGAGTTGGTCCCCCTTTTGCCGCCAAAACAGCCCTGACCCGTCAAGGCATGGACTCCACTAGACGCCTGAAGGTGTGCTGTGGTATCTGACACCAAGATGTTAGCAGGAGATCCTTGTTCAGCACATCCCACAGACAGTGGTGGGTAGAGTATCCAAAAACTGCACTCAAGTAAAAGTACAAGTACTTAATATTTTACTCAAAGTAAAAGTGATAATCTTAATAGTTACTTGAGTAAGAGTAAAAAAGTATCCAATGAAAAAATCATTCAAAACTACTTTGTAACTATATATATATATATATATATATATATATATATATATATATATATATATAGGTGGCCTGTTTGCCACCTGTTTGCCACCTGATGTCACCTGTTGGAGTTTGGGTTCCTTGCCGCTGTCGCCTTTGGCTTGCTTAGTTGGGGACACTTGACAATTGATATTTGATATTCAACAGTGCTTTGATCTGCCTGCATTGACACTATTCTTTAAGAGCTGCTGTGCAGCCAAAATAATGTACCAGTTATCACTGTAAAGCTGCTTTGACACAATCTACATTGTAAAAAGCGCTATATAAATTAAGGTGACTATATATATATATATATATATATATATATATATATTATAAACAACAATACAATAGCATGTTATTATTTAGATAGATATTTAAATTATTATCATAATTAGATACCTTTGCAACAAACATTATTTCTGGCAACTGTAGCCCACATGTCATTGCATGTCCTTTGGTTTGTATATTAATAACATATACAGCTACATTTGAAAGAAGAAAGAGAGAAAACTCTTTACATTACAACCTCTGAACACAAACAATGATCAAATACACATTGACGGATCTTCTTCTGTCTGTTCTCCAAAATGTAGTCAAATGTATATTTCAGCAGGCACGTGTAAACTGGTTAACTGTGTCTACGCAAAGGCGTTCATTTTCAAGACGAACAGGTCGCCGGCGCCGCCATTGCGCAATAGGTAGGCTACCCACAAATTACCACGGGACGGCGGGTGTTCGTTTCATATCTGAACAATGGTAGCTTATTTAATGCATAAATTAAGATATATGCAGGGGTTAAAGCCAAAGAAAATCCTAAGCCTGAACTTTTTCTCACATATGGGGTTCACATATGCAGGGTGATTTTCCTTCAAACTAACTACATACCTGCAAACTCAAAAGAGGTTAAAAGGTTACGTGTACAAACTAAATTGTTGTAGGGGCATCCTCCCCTAATCAGAAAATTTTTGTGATTTTAACATTTAAACTAAGCGTTTTGGTGCACTCTGACAAGAAAATAAATGGAAAAACATCGTTGATTCAAGTAAAAAAAAAATATATATATATATATATTATTTTTTTTGACACTAGGGCTGGGCATTGACACGTATTTCACAATTGGATTCGATTTCGATTCAGGAGCTTGCAATTTGATTTTAATTTGATTACCTTCGATTCAATATTGATTAATTTGAGGCCTATAAGGATAAGTACATGGCAGTACATGATTTATTTAAACATACATTCAATATTGAAGCACATGTTAAGTACAAATATAGGGATATAGCCTGTAGTGCATCTATTTAGCAAATTGCTCCTCTATAAGTTCATTTTTGTAGCTAACTAACGATTTTTTGGAGTTTTTCCGCGGTTGAAACACTCATTGAGCGATTACATGGTACGGATTTTTTTAAGCTGTACTGTATCTTTCAACATACCTTCAGAGGTTCATTCATGTTTATTTCATGTTGTAACAATAAAAGTGGAAGAGATGATCGGTTTGTGCGCTCTGCTTGAACTGATGGTGCCGTCACGTGCCACAGAACGCCAGGAAAGATCGCGACAGAGACGTGAGGTCTATGATCTCACTCCAGTTTATGGGAAAGTAGCCTATTTTTGATTCTTGTGAGGTTTATTGTGATGCTTGCCTTATTTCAACTTCTCGCGTCGACTGCGCAGATATCAACAGCGCAACGGGGTTGTAGGTTGCCAGGTTGAGGTAACAAATGGGTTTGAATTTGTATGATGTGTCGATTGCGCGAGTAGAATGCATTTCATACAAAATGATTATTCTTATAACGAGGTTTGGGCCATAGAAATTACGTGAGTTTCCCGGGAGAAATAGCAAAACGGGAGGGGGGAGGGAGATGGGTGTGAAATACGGGAGACTCCCGGCAAAAACGGGAGTGTTAACAGGTAGGCTATGTGGTCGGTTCATGTGCTCTCTGCGTGAACTGAAGCCAGTGGCAGAGCCAGGATCATAGGGGTGGCCAGGCAGGGGCGAGCAACCAGTCTGGGGTGGCACAGAAATCTTCATTATTTTAACATAAAAATTAGTCTGACTATAATTTATTGGACTGTGCCTACAACACGACTGAATACAGTTAATTTGTACTTAATTGTAACCGAGATAGTGAATTAGATCATGGAATGCTGAGTGAATATGACCATTAAAAAAAAATTATTCCTCTCCTGCAGGCATATTAATAAAGTGACTCACATAGCTAAATTTCAACTTGTTCATTCAGCTTGTTCTGGTTCTCAAATCCCCCAATAGCTTGTTCTTCATTGTTGCATCTTCATGGATGAGACATCCAGATAACTACATACTGTAGTGTAGTTCAAAGATTATTCAACCTTCATTGAATTTTATGTATAATCAATGAACTCTTCAACAATTCTGTTTCAAAAACTAACCGAAAAAGTAAATACTAAATGTTTAACTTTCTATATTGTCAAAATAAATAATTGCAACAGTTCTATCATACCTAAATTAAACTCAGTACAAACAAAAAAAAAAGTGTTCATTTGCAAGAATGTGAATAAGGGCGGAAGTCAACAGCACAAATGCCAGAATGTAAAATTAATTATTTAAATGCATTTAAATGTGATACATTTTTGTTTGTACTTTATAAATGAATGCAAAATTAGCATCTTCTAGTACAAATGCACAGTTCTCGCATTTATTTATGCATTAAAAAAATGACATATCAGCATTGTGCCTTATATTGTGATCTCACATAGCAGAATATTTTAGTCCAGAGACATGTGGCGCATAGCTATATATAACAAATACATACATGCATGCATGCATAGTTTTAACGCAGCTTTAATCGCCTTTTTGGTTATTCCATGACTTAATTGACGACAGAACTACAACGTTGCATGCTCGTAGTTTCTTTTGCGCTTTGTTTATAGTGAAGTATGCCTAATACACAGTGCGCCGTATTTGCGTGCGATTGAAAAGTCAAGTCAAGTCAAGTCACCTTAATTTATATAGCGCTTTTTACAATGTAGATTATGTCAAAGCAGCTTTACAGTGATAACTGGTACATTATTTTGGCTGCACAGCAGCTCTTAAAGAATAGTGTCAATGCAGGCAGATCAAAGCACTGTTGAATATCAAATGTCAATTGTCAAGTGTCCCCAACTAAGCAAGCCAAAGGCGACAGTGGCAAGGAACCCAAACTCCAACAGGTGACATCACGTGGCAAATAGGTGTTAAAATGGAGAGAAAAAAAAAACCTTGGGAGAAACCAGGCTTAGTCGGGGGGCCAGTTCTCCTCTGGCAAACAGTGCTTTGTTACGACTCAGGTTGCTATCATAAGTCAGATAGGATCGCAACATTCAAAGTATTTAATTCAGTTCCATCCATCCAGGATCGTATTCATCACACCGGTATGGACGGTTGTTGAAAAGTGCGCGCCGCGAGCACAGTATACCAGCTGACACAACAGGAAAGTAGGCTACATTTTTTTTTTTTTTTTTCTGAGTTTTACTGACATAGATCTGACCACAGATACCCAATAAGGACAACACGTTTCTCTCAGCATCTGACAAGAGTGTCACCGGCGTTCACACACGTCTTTCAAAATAAAAGTGGCATCATAAAAAAAAAAAAGGATTTTACGTTTGGTGTTGTTGTTTCTTTGACTGCACACATTGCGGCCCACTCAAAACGGTCTTGCAACCCATCAGTTTAGAAACACTGACGTAAGGTATAATGTTCGCCGTTCACTGTTGTTCTGCTGTTGGAGCTCATTCGGCACCTGTATCCTTTCCACGTGAATTTGACTTGCGCCTGGCGCTGAGGCGAAGTTGGAGTGCGCGTCTGAAAATTCTCCCGTTTTTTTGTGGTCTTAAAGAGACGGTTTTGCGTTTAAATAAACGCAATTATTGTCAATTAAAAAGGAGACAGAAACAGCAGTTGTGAGCGGGGTGGCCAAAGGGGTGGCAAAGCTTAAGCCCTGGCCACCTCCTGGCTCCGCCCCTGACTGAAGCACTACAGCGATTCCTTACTTCTGTTGTATTACTGAATTATGATCAGTCTTCCTTGCATATATTTAAACCATCTATAGAATGGTGAGCTGAAAACAAGACGTGTGTTGAGCATCATGATAACAGCATTTCATTCACACAGAAACTAATAACTCAACATCATCCTTTAGCTGCCCTGAAACACTGCTGTTTCCTTCAGGAAATGCAAATTTAATTGCACATAATATAATGTGACTGTGATATATACTTCACTTTCACTGAGAGAAATCTCAGAGATGCAGTCTGCCTTATAACATTAGCAGTAATATAGATAAATGAGGTGATTGCAGTGTCGACACAGAGCAGAAAACTCGTTCTCAAAATTAAAAATGTTCCTATTTGTATCCATGACATTGCCTTGATAGTATGGTATATTTTCTCTGTTGTGTTTTTTATTTTTACTCTCTTGTGATATGAGGCTTTTTAGGGCAGTTTCCACTACATTGCAGTGAAATCAATACAAATCAGTGGTGGACGAAGTACACAAATCAAGTACTTGAGTAAAAGTACAGATACGTATAATAAAATATTACTCAAGTGAAAGTATTTAGTGCTCCTTTTCAATTTTACTTGAGTGAAAGTACAAAAGTACTTGATTTTTAATGTACTTAAGTAAAAAAGTACTGATTGATGAATGTTTATGTTGTAATTTTATATAGGCCGCTTACATAATTTAATTTAATTTTATATATTTTATATAATCCTATTGCTCAAAATAATTGAATGATTATGAATTGTCAAATAGCCAGCACTAGTCAGTATGGATGGAAGATTAGTGGATGCATATACAATATACAAACAGACAACACATATAGAGCTAAAAAAGAGGAAAAATGCAGCTTTAAATGGATGAGTTCACCCCCCTCACATGAAAGGCACATTAGCTGTATAGACCAAAACCACTTTTTGTACCAGGCTGTAAACATATTTTTTTCTGTTGTAAAGTTGGGCATTTTAAAATGGGGGATTGAATCCCTTTTGTAGCCTGTCTCTAGCGGCCAGTCGATGAATTGCAGTTTAAGTCACTTCCGTGTTGGTTTCAAGAGAAAGAAGGTTACTGCTTAGAACTATCCCTTTTAGTTTATTGAAAATGTTTAGATGTACCATATACAAATATATAAGTATTTTGAGGGGATTCACTCCTGCGTTTGAATGCAGAAGTCACTCTGCAGTGTGTCTGTCTGAAACGCCACATATGCTTGTGAATAATTAATTTGCTTAGGGGAATTATGGGTATCTTTCCCAGCTCGTTTATACATGTGTATTCAAATTGCAGCACACAGAAGATAAAGTGCATCTGTGAGTGATCAAGATCTCTTTGTTTTCCCACAAGAAGGCTTCAGAAAGCTGCAGTCTTTTGTTACAAATGGCAACCCCAAAGCAATCTTTCATCCTCAGATGAACTCTCGCTGCCTTCACTTCCTTTATGTGTTCAGAGAGTTTCTGCTCAGCTCTATGAATTTCAAAGACATACCACCAAGCACAAAAGTGAAAAGATGAGGACGGCAAAGGTTACAGAATAGATTCCAGTGAATCGGTTCTCTCATTTCTTGGCGCCTATGCTAGGCTGCTCTCTGCTGAGGTTAGCAAATCTGAGAGAAGCTATCAGTGAAGTGAATGAAGTTACAGTTGAGCTACAATCAGTGCGAAGAACACATTAAAGGGCTGTAGGTAGACAACAAAAGACGGTGTTCTTGAAATAGTCTGTGGCTCCAAAACCTACTGCACTTTGTGTCTACTGCCTACATAGACATACACATAGACACATAAGAAATTGAAATGGAAATGAATTTTGAACATTATATAGACAGTAACTCTGTATAAATGGCACTCATTCAAGAGGCTTGACTTCTATATGCTATATATGCTGTATATATAGCACACACAAATACTGGTTAAAATAGTAAATTTTTCAATTAAATTATAAAAAAAAAGAGAATTCTAATTTTGAATGAATTGATATGACTACTGCTCTGGTCACCATCCATTTTCATTTAATGAAAGCTTAACATAAACATTCCACTAAACGTCTTCTTTTATCTTCCACAGAAGAAAATAAGTCATACAGATTTGTATGGAAGCTTGTTTCTGCCATGAAATAAAAAATAAAAAAGGTAATGGCAACTTTTTATTAAAGAATTCTGACTTTTTTTCTTGCAATTGCGAGTTTACATCTCACAGTTTTGACTTTTTATTCAGAATTGCGAGTGATAAAGCAAGAATTGTGAGTTATAAAGTAAGAATCGAGAGTTATAAAGTCAGAATTGTGAGTTATAAAGTCAGAATTGTGAGATAAAGTCAGAATTGTGAGATATAAAGTCAAAATTGTGAGATATAAAGTCAGAATTGCGAGATATAAAATCAGAATTGCGTGATATAAAGTCAGAATTGTGTGATATAAAGTCAGAATTGCGAGTTATAAAGTCAGAATTGCGTGATATAAAGTCAGAATTGTGTGATATAAAGTCAGAATTGTGAGTTATAAAGTCAGAATTGTGTGATATAAAGTCAGAATTGCGAGTTATAAAGTCAGAATTGTGTGATATAAAGTCAGAATTGTGTGATATAAAGTCAGAATTGCGAGTTATAAAGTCAGAATTGCGAGTTATAAAGTCAGAATTGTGTGATATAAAGTCAGAATTGCGAGTTATAAAATCAGAATTGTGTGATATAAAGTCAGAATTGCGAGATATAAAGTCAGAATTGTGAGATATAAAGTCAGAATTGTGTGATATAAAGTCAGAATTGTGAGATATAAAGTCAGAATTGTGTGATATAGTCAGAATTGTGTGATATAAAGTCAGAATTGTGTGATATAAAGTCAGAATTGCGAGTTATAAAGTTAGAATTGCGAGATATAAAATCAGAATTGCGAGTTATAAAGTCAGAATTGTGTGATATAAAGTCAGAATTGTGAGATATAAAGTCAGAATTGTGTGATATAAAGTCAGAATTGCGAGTTATAAAGTTAGAATTGCGAGATATAAAATCAGAATTGCGAGTTATAAAGTCAGAATTGTGAGATATAAAGTCAGAATTGCGAGTTATAAAATCAGAATTGCGTGATATAAAGTCAGAATTGTGTGATATAAAGTCAGAATTGCGAGATATAAAGTCAGAATTGTGAGATATAGTCAGAATTGTGTGATATAAAGTCAGAATTGCGTGATATAAAATCAGAATTGCGAGTTATAAAGTCAGAATTGTGTGATATGAAGTCAGAATTGCGAGATATAAAATCAGAATTGCGAGATATAAAATCAGAATTGCGAGTTATAAAGTCAGAATTGCGAGATATAAAGTCAGAATTGCATGATATAAAGTCAGAATTGAGAGATATAAAGTCAGAATTGCGTGATATAAAGTGAAAATTGCGAGTTGCAGTCTTTTTTTTATAACTTGCAATTCTGACTTTTGTAACTCACAATTCTGACTTTATAACTCGCAATTCTGACTAAAGTCAGTAATGTCAGTTAAAGTCAGTATTGCGTAATTAAAAACTCGCAATTGCAAGAGAAAAAAGTCGCAATTACCTTTTTAAATCTTTTTATTTAGTGGCGGAAACAAGCTTCCATAGATTTGGATTGACATGGCGGTGGAAAAAGAGTCTCAAAAACAGGGTTTGAAACCGCCCCCGTTACCTACCGTCACAAACATGTAACCAATCCCGTCAATGGGCAGGGCGGAGCTTTTCCACAGTGAGCACAAGAACACCTTTAAGAAGGGACAAGAAAAATTGGGTAGGCTACATAGCAATATAGCAAGTGAATTATGTGTATGATGTATATTACGCTGTTACGATGAACTATATGATGTTCAAAGCGTTTCTAAGGATACTGATTTTCAAGAGATAGATAGATCATTTATTTGTCCTCCAAGAGGAAATCACAATATGATAAAAGCAATAATAAGATGTAAAAAAAAAAGAGCATGAAATGAAGGCTGATTTCCTAAGTGTTTAAGGCCCGTATAGCTACAGGAACAAAACTCCTACTGTAGTTGGCTTTTCTACACATAGGTAATCTATACCTATGGCCAGAAGGAAGGGGAATGAAATACTGAAGGAGTGAATGGTCTGGATCATTAAGGATTACATATGCTTTCCGAATCGTAGCTGAAGTAACACAATCTGATAAGTTAGGGGTGAATACCAATCATTTTACTAGCCAAATGAGTTATCTTTAAAAGTTTGTTCTTAGTAGTAACTAGAAGGTGAGCACAAGAAAAGGCAGCTGTCTGACTCTGAGATGGTGAATGGGAACATGGTTTGTGTAACATTATCAACACATTATTAGCTTTTTAAAAGTCAAGCCGAAGGCTAATCACATCAATTACTGTCATATGTCTGATGTTGTAGAGAACAATACATAAATACCATTCTGATACATCAACTTGTGGACGTGCCTGTCTGAATCACTCTTCCTCTTCTTCTGAATCAATTTCTGGTTCAAACATAGGCGGCTGAATTAAATCAGTATTTCCACTTGCCATTGTGAAGTGTTTACTACAATAAATTTGACTAAATGGATCAGGTAATCCGAGCTGCTGTGAGTGAGTGGAGGCGGAGACTAATTTGCATATTCATGAATCCGTGTATACTAAATGAAGCAAGGGTGTAGAGTTACATTAAAGCTATTTTAAGGCTTGAATAAATCATTTTTACAGGAAAAAAAAACATATGTCATTTTGATTACCAAAGGTGAGTTTTAAGGGACTTTAATAAATAATAAAAAAATTTACTTATGGACCATTGGTGTCATTTAACATACTGTGGTTAAAAAATGCTGTGTGTTAAAGTGATTTTACCAAAATTATAATATTTATTTAATGAAAGAGCAGCATGAGTACTCCACTAAACGTCTTATTTTATCTTCCACAGCAAGTCATACAGATTTAGATTGACATAACGGTGAGTAAATAATGACAGAATAATTCTTTTTGGGTCAAACAATCCTTTAATAAAAATGTACTTATTGAACATTGGTGTCTTTTAATACATTGCTGTTTAAAAATAATAAGCCACTCGAGGCTTTGTGTTAAAGTGATTTTACCCAAATTAAAGTGTGTTGTCACACACAATGTGAAGCAGATTACTGTAACAGCCTCAAGTGGCCTATTGTTTTATTAATGCAAATGTCTCAGTTTGTGCTGTTTACACACCAGAGGCGTTTTTGGACCATGCAAAGGGACATTCACCTGCTAGTGTGTGTACATTACAGACACCCGGTGTTTTCCCAGAGTCATCTCGCACTAGCTTAGGTAATTAGACCAGACACGTATGCGACCGGCATGTCTTCAGTCTTCCATATTCTTGCCACCTGTGTCTTGTCATTTAGGTTTAAATCGAGCAGGATTTATTATAGAAGCATTATAGAAATAGAAACCCGCAGCTTTTTTTCCCACAGGATAGTGATATTAGCTCTAGAGTGTTGACATAGGTTGGGCTCAATGATTTCAGTAATCATTTGTTCCTATGTTCTAGAGCCTCAGAATATCCCATAATACTAGGCGTTTATATTAGCATGATGGACTGCACATGGGGTTAATTGTGTTTGTACAATGTCCTGCCCTTTTTCGCCCCATTACTCTTAAAAGATATAATATTCAGAGAGAAACACTGTTAGCATACTAATACACTAATACACAGTGTGCACCACAGTTTCAGCACAAACCTTTTGGGTTTACTTATGTAGTCATTGGGGTTAGTATACTAAAACTAAAATCATTAAAAACAAAAAAACCTTTTGGTAACACTTTAGTTTATGGCCCAGTTCTTATGAACTAGTTGTTTATTAGCATGCCTATTACTAGGATATTGGCTGTTTATTTGTTCTAATAAAGCACATAATGCCTTATTTTGCATGACCATATTCTACATCCCTTAATCCTACCCTCAACTTAACAACTACCTTACTAACTATTAATAATCAGTAATTAGGAGTTTAATGAGGCAAAAGTCATAGTTAATAGTGAGAATTGGACCCTAAACTAAAGTGTGAAGATATATTATTTTATTTCAGTTAATGAATATTTTATTTCACGGAAGAAAAATGTTGGTAACACTTTAGTTTAGGGTCCAATTCTCACTATTAACCAGTTGCTTATTAGCATGCATATTACTAGGAGATATCTACACTGTGTTCCAAATTATTATGCAAGTGACGTATCAGTGGGATTTCAGTACAATAAACATTCAGATTTTAGTTTTTCAAAGAAAGTGTTTGTTTGTTCCGTATCTTTTTAGGGTAATACTTTAGTATAGGGAACATGTATTCACTATTAACTACGACTTTTCCCTCAATAAACTCCTAATTTACTGCTTATTAATAGTTAGTAAGGTAGTTGTTAGGTTTAGGTATTGGGTAGGATTAAGAATGTAGAATAAGCTCATGCAGAATAAGGCATTAATATGTGCTTAATGAGTACTAATAAACAGCTAATATTCTTGTAATACGCATGCTAATAAGCAACTAGTTAAAATACCCTAAAATAAAGTGTTACCCTTTTTAGATAACTGGTATCAATCTCAGACAGGTTTGTTAAATAGTTTGCCTACTTAGGAAACCCTACTTAAAGATGTTGTTCCACATTATTAAGCAAGTCACAGTTCTCATGCAATATGGGGAGGATGAAAGATCTTTCTGAAGATGAAAAGCATGAAATGGTGCAATGTTGTGCAAAAGGCATGAAAACAACTAATATTGTGTGAAAACTGAATGGAGATTATGGAACTATCATAAGATTTGTGAGTGATTTAGAGCACAGCAGAACTCGGTCAGATAAAGGCTTAAAGTTTCTGTCAAACAAGTTTATTAATTAAAAAAAAAAGCCACTGTTGAGCAGCAGTTTTAATGCTGCGGTGTTTTTTGCAGCATGGGATAGTGCATAGTGCATTGTATTTCAGAAGGCACTATCCTTCTTTTTATACCATAGCTGAAAATGGCCAGTTATGAACTCCACATATCTTGATGAAGTCATTTCCACACCCTCAGAGACCCTAAAGGGACCTTCCATCTCACTTCCCAATATTCCAGTCCAAATCATCACCCGCCAGCTCCCTGCTGACGTCGCAGTCTTGTTGGAACGTGGTGACCATTCACCGACCATCCAGAAATCCGTCCATCTAGACCATCCATTGTAGTACGGCATTCGTCAGTGTATAAAACTATTTAAAAATGAGTCTTCATTTACTTCTACACCCACTGTAAATGTTTCTCTTTGTGAGGTTTGGTTAGAGGTGGCTGAAATGCATCTTTATGCACAACTGCCAGCCTGCATGGAGAGCTTCTCAAGACTCCAGAGACACCAGGAGCTTCAGATACCTGTTTGCTGCTCAACACCAGCTTTTTGTTTTTTTAAAGCTGTCCTTTTTTTTTTTTTTTTTTTTTGACAGAAACTTTCCTTAAAAGTTCTGCTGTGCTCTAAGTCACTCACAAATCTTCACACAAAAACTTTTCACACAATATTAGTTGTTTTCATGCCTTTTATTTCATACTTTTCATCTTCATCTTTCTTCCTCCCCATATTGCATGAGAACTGTGACTTGCTTAATAATGTGGAACAACATCTTTAAGCAGGGTTTCCATTTACCTAAGTAGGCCTATATATATATATACAGTCAAACCAAAAATTATTCAGATCTTTTTGATATTTTTGATATATTTTTACTAGTTGGTGCAGGACACTATAGTTCATTTATGTAAGTGAGGATAGCAAAATAAATTAAACTGTGACATATTATACCCAAAAATTCTTCATACAGTGGACTACCAGTAAAACTGATAAAAATTTGGAACCAAAAATTATTCAGACACTTTAACCTGACCATGTTTTGCTTAAGTGTTACCTGACATAATTAAGATAATATTTTTCTGACACAGTTTAACTCTTGATCTTGTCATATTTTATTACCATTTTTTTAAACTATAGTGAATAAACTGAATTAATAAATGAAATGTTTAAAGTGTGATTCTCAGGTGTGAGAGGTCCCGGGTTCAAATCTCGGACGAGCCCCCACTTGTTACAAGCTCTCCCAATAGGGTTGGGAGACGCTATATTACCTTGTTTTTAAAAAATTTCCAGGTAATATAGTTCAATAACATGTAGACATTTTACAACAGTTTTGAATGTAGCACAGAATTTAGACTCATAGCTGTATGTTTTATAATAAGGGGTGTGAAAGATGCATCTGTATTGCACATGGTCCACAATAACAGCCTTTTCGGGATGGCCTCCCGTTAAGTTGATCGTATGTGAATGATATGTTTACTCTTGGGAAGAGAAGTAGAGCACAGCAGTGAGTCCACTATTTCAACATCTTTGGTTCAAGAAAGATTTCTCCAATTCTTTTTTTTCATATGCACATCTGAAATGGCTTAAAGGATTAAAATTCTGTCATTAATTACTCCCCCTCACGTCGTTCCAAACCCATAAGACCTTCGTTCATCTTTGGAACACAAATTAAGATATTTTTTAATGAAATCCGAGAGTTTTTTTTTTTTTTTTTTTTTTCGTCCCCCATAGAAAGCAATATAATTACCACCTTAAAGGTCCAGAGAAGTAGTCAAGTCAAGTCAAGTCACCTTTATTTATATAGCGCTTTTTACAATGCAGATTGTGTCAAAGCAGCTTTACAGTGATAACTGGTATATAATTTTGGCTGCACAGCAGCTCTTAAAGAAAATAGTGTCAATGCAGGCAGATGCAAAGCACTGCTGAATATCAAATGTCAAGTGTCCCCAACTAAGCAAGCCAAAGGCGAAAGCGGCAAGGAACCCAAACTCCAACAGGTGACATCAGGTGGCAAACAGGTGTTAAAAAGGAGAAGAAGAAAAAACCTTGGGAGAAACCAGGCTTAGTAGGGGGGCCAGTTCTCCTCTGGCGAACAGTGCTTTGTTACGATTCAGGCAGCTATCATAAGTCAGATGGGATCGCAACATTCAAAGTATTTATTCCAGTTCCATCCAGTTGAGGATCATATTCATCACGCCGGTATGGACGGTTTGTTGAGGAACTGTGCCACTGGCTGTCGTGTCCGACAAGGCCTTCACAATGGATGATCTAGTTGACTCAATCTCTGCTGATACTTCAGGGCTGCGTTGTGGTCATGTCAAGGCGTAGGTCCTCAATCTCACTTGGATACGGCCCGGATCCAGCTGACTACAGTAAACCTCGGGATAAACAGAGAGACTAATATTAGCATAGATGCCATTCTTCTTCTGATGTAATGAGTGCATCTGGTGTTATAGGAAGTGTTCCCGGTTCCAGCTGACCTAATTTATGCAGCCTAATAATCCTTTAACGGATTTGAAAATATAAATTGATAATGTGTTATGTGTATGCCAGGTTAAAGAGATGCATTTTTAGTCTAGATTTAAACTGACAGAGTGTGTCTGCTTCCCGAACAATGCTAGGAAGATTGTTCCAGAGTTTAGGTGCCAAATATGAAAAGGATCTACCGATTTTGATATTCTAGATATTATCAACTTGCCTGAATTCTGAGATCGCAATAGACGTGAAGGACTATAATGTGTAAAGACGTTGTTAAAGTAGTCAGCTACCTTTACTACTTCTCTAGACCTTGAACGTAGTAAGTATGTTGCTTTTTATGGGAGATAAAAAACCTCTCAGATTTCATCAAAAATATCTTCATTTGTGTTCCGAAGATGAACGAAAGCCTTACAGGTTTGGAACAACATGAAGGTGAGTAATTAATGACAGATATTTAATTTTTGGGTGAACTAACCCTTTAAATAATGAGTTCAAAGCTATGAACTAAACTAACCAGCTCCCAGATGAATCACATCTTTGATTTAAAGTAAAAAAAAGTGGCACTAGATATTAGACTGTGAATTAAATTCAATGAATTACTCCCATGATGCATTGCAACTGAATCAAACTATTGATTATATATAAATGGCATATTTAAGGCTAATTGCCAAACTCAATTACCTGATCTTTGAGGTAATTCTGTCATCATTTACTCACCCTTATGTTGTTTCAAACCTGTATGAGACAGGCAAACAGTTGATGGTAGCCATTGACTTCCATAGTATTTTTATTTTTATTTTTTTTTCCTACTATGGAAGTCAACTGTCTGGTTACCAACATTGTTTAAAATACCTTCTTTTGTTTTCAACAGAAGAAAGAAACTCGTACAGGTTTGGAACGACATAAGGGTAAGTAAATGATGACAGAATTTTCATATTTAGGTGAACTAACCCTTTAACCACAGACATTTATTTATCTAGCATGAAATTTAGTCATATATGCAAGTGATTTACTCACAATGTAGATGGTTGAAAGAGGTACAAAATCACTTTCCCTAACCTTCTCCATCACTATTTTTTACAGGAATAATGATTTTCTCAACTCTACCTGAAAAACTTTACAACTTTACAAATATCTTGTGCACAACTGAATTTATCATGTTAATGCACCAACTCTTAAAGGCATTTCTGATGCAACTACAACAAGTGGCAGATTAGCACCATATTTTGCCAACTATCTAGTAACTAGTAGTGCTTAATATATGTAGTATATAGTAGCTTCTTTAGCCTTATTCAGGATTTTTCAAGGTAGTTCATTCATATGCACATGCACGTTCTTGAGCAATTGTGCGGCTGTAACTGTATAAGATGTTGGTTTTATAAAGATGGATGCATTGCTTTCATTGAATATATCTGCAATGTGTTTTAAGTGCATAGTTAGCTGTAGGCTAAACATGAAACAACCATTGTTTGCTCACTGAAGCGTACAGCTGTAAAGTCTATGTTGGTTTCCTGCAGTGTTAAGTGGTTTAAGTGTTAAATTATCTCGTGATTTTTGAGGGGATATTGTCTCTGAACACACAAAGCACTGTACATGGTTTAGGGAAGTTAACACTTCTTTTTTATGTCAATAGAGAAGTAAACATACCAATAAACCACTCTGAAATCTGTGTGTAGCCTTTGTCAGTGAAGTAACCACAGCATCTGACTCAGGTACAACACCGTAAACAAGCATTAAAACCTACTTAGTGGAACAAGTTCACACTGATCTACTGATAAATCACAGGAATCTTATTAGGTTTTTGTAGTAGTCATGTAGAAAGCGCTGTTCTTTATTTTATATGATTTCTACTGTTATATTAAGTTTTTCACCTAATATTTATTTTATTTCAGCATTATTTCAATCAACTATTTTCAGTTCACAATAATAACCCTGAAGTAAAAACAAATGCTACATTTATTTAAGCTTTATTTCAATTAACAAATATGTCTTAATTTTTGTTTGTAACAATAATAATCCTGATAGTAAGAATGCAGTCTTTATTTTGTTATTTCAATTAACAAAAGCGTTAATAGTTTTAGTTTAAGTTCATGACACTTACTCCAATAAAAAGTAAAAACTAGAATGCTAAATTTAATTCACCTATAATGTTAATGAAATTTTTTTGCACAAAAGAAACAAAAAAAAACAAATATATATGTGGAAAAACAATTATTTTCTCCCTTCATTCTGACCCTCTGTCTGAAATGATGTTTTTAAGACGCGGCTCCTTTAAGGCTTGTCAGTAAACGGCCACTGTTATGATTGGCTAATATCATTGGCAAGGAAAAGTATTAAAGCCTATTTCATGTGAGTAAGTGTTTTGAAAACATTATCCATATAAAACCCTCATTTACAGACAAAGCATTATGAAATCATTACACTGTGCCTCGTTTACAAGACAATCTGTAGTCAAATGCGCCGAACAAACATATAATCCTCCAACGCAATCCAGGACACCATTAAAAATAAACCAACTTGTTCCTGATGCTGGTGTCCTTCTGAAGTCTGTACAGAGACACAAACGATCTATTTACTCTTCTGTATGTTCTTTTGACAACAGACTCAAGCGCATGGAGTAAATTGAACACACATTTTCCGGCGGCTAGTGTACTTTTCAAATTGTTTTCAATGAGAGCGCCATGTTTTTTAAATGTCAGGAGTGTAACGTGGAGCTGAGCGTTCTGCGCGAGTTGAAGAATGTTCAACTTTGAGTAAAACTCTGCGCTCATCACTGTCACTTTTTAGCCAGCCGTCCAATCAGAGTGAAGAAGGGGCGGGACAAATACAACACAGACCAACTGTCACAACATTCTTGCTGTTCAACAAGCAGAGAACAGAACAAAATGGATGAGAAATTAACATTGCTGGTCTCAGAACATACATAGCAAGTATACATTGTGTCGACATTTTTAGTCTGAAACAAATTTTTACTAAAACTAAGACCTCTTCTATGTGTGAGGATCCACCTCTCTCCCAATCTTAAATCTGTGCTTCACTGCCTGATAAGAGTACAGGATGGAACAATTTGTAGTCTCTGTGCAAGCATGGCATTGGGGCAGACCGTCTAGATTTGCGAGGCTTCGGTTGACAGCGCGCCAGGTAAATCCCCTGGGATGCCTTCAAGGTGTGTTTTGCTTATTGAATTAAGCAGCTATGATCTAGATTTTCACTGCGGTATTGATCTCCCATGTCCCCTGATGGAAAACATGCCATAACAGCCCCCGGGTGACTTCACGTTGAGTTGGATTTAAACCGTTCAACTGAGGTTTTCTCTCCATGGAGACGGAATAGCTGGACTTCACTGATGTTCGCTGACAAATGAAGTCCTGCAGTCATTTGTCTGAGTTCATGTTGTCATTGTCTCTCAGCTCTACAGACTCTCTGAAGACTGAAGATGCTGACACTGATGATGATTCATACTTGGTCTACAACATCTACTGCACATGCATTCATATAATGCATTGCAATGTTTCTCGATCGAGTCAGAATGCCACACTGTGTAATGTCCGAGACTGATAACTGAAAGCTTAAAGTGAGCTAAGAGCAGGCCCAGTGCGAATCTGGGATTTGTTGTTTTTATTTCATTGCATTGCATTCTATTGCTTTTTTGCACAGATTGTTTTAGGGGGGGAAAAACGATAATATAAAAGCATCCAGTTTTATTTATTACACACTCTAAAAAATGCTGGGTTAAAAACAACCCAAGTTGGGTTGAATATGGACAAACCCAGCAGTTGGGTTAAATGTTTGCCTAACCTGCTGGGCAGTTTTATTTAACCCAACTATTGTTTAAAAATTACTATATGGCTGGCTTAAAATGAACCCAAAATAGGTTGGAAATTAAAAATCAGACACATAATGTCAACAATAATCAAAAGGTGGACATTTATTAATAAGCAATTTAATAAATGTTTATTCATTATTCATTACACTTATTAATACATTTTCATTTATTAAACATATTAATAAATGTTCATTTCCAACATATTTTGGGTTCATTTTTAAACAATAGTTGAGTTAAATGGGGGTGGACTGAGGGGGTGGACTGTAAAATAAAAGCACCACAAACTGATTCAAATATTGTCTTTGGACTGTTTTTATTGCTTTTATTTTACTTTTTTGTTGTTATTTTTATGTCCATTTTGGACCTTGACAGTTCTGTTCAATATGAACTGTTATATGAGAAAAAGTCATTCAAAATTACTCTTTTTGTGTTCCACGGAAAAAAAATAACCTACAGGTTGAACGACATGAGGGTGAGAACTTTGCAATTCTAGTTGAATTTACATTTTTACAGACTCAAGCGCATGGAGTAAATTGAACACGCATTTTTTCGTCGGCTAGTGTACTTTTCCAATTGTTTTCAATGAGAGCGCCGTGTTTTTTAAATGTCAGGAGTGTAACGTGGAGCTGAGCGTTCTGCGTTTTTTACCGGTCGCCGCGAGTTGAAGAATGTTCAACTTTGAGTAAAACTCTGCGCTCATCACTGTCACTTTTTAGCCAGCCGTCCAATCAGAGTGAAGAAGGGGCGGGACAAATACAACACCGACCAACTGTCACAAAATGTTGCTGTACAACGACATCAACAAGCAGAGAACTGAACAAAATGGATGAGACATTAATATTGCTGGTCTCAGAACATACATAGCAAGTACACATTGTGTCGACATTTTTAGTCTGAAACAAATTTTTACTAAAACTAAGATGGCCTCTTCTATGTGTGAAGATCCACCTCTCTCCCAATCTTAAATCTGTGCTTCACTGCCTGATACAGGTAAGTACAAAAGAGTACAAAAAGAGTACAAAAAAAAAAAAAACCTACAGGTTGAACGACATGAGGGTGAGAAATTTGCAATTCTAGTTGAATTTACATTTTAAGTTGAACTTTAATGTTTTAATACTCTCATATATAAGTGTCTAGACGTGGGTTTCACAGTAAATGTCCACTACAACAGCAAAACTTCGCTCAGTGCCACTGATGACACTAAAATGCCTCCACTTTGCGGTGTGTCAGTAGCAAGTGTGTTTAATATATGTTTTTTTTTTTTCAACAAACAGGCAATATAATCATGACAGATACAAGCGAATACATTTGGAAAGAGGCAAGCTTTGTTTCTGAATGCCCTAAGTAAAGATATACTGATATACAATGCCTGTAGAAAGTCATCATACCCCTTTGAAATAGTTACTTTATTTGTCGTACAGCCTGAAATCAAAAAAAAAAAAAAAAAAATCTTTATTTACAAATTTTGCCTTACAACAAAACAAAACAAAAAAGAGAAAAGAAAAAGACAACAGTTCTGAAATCATTTAAAAATTGATTTAATACTTCATAGAGCCACCTTTTGCTTTAATTATAGCCATTAATCTTTTTGGATTTGTCTGTACTAGCTTTGCACACCTGGATTGGTGAATATTAGTTCATTCTTCCTTGCAGAATTGCTCAAGTTCTGTGGTGAGTGGCAATGGCCTGCTCTCTTCAGGTCCATCCACAGATTTTCTATTGGATTTAAGTCGGGGCTCTTAAGCCATTGCGTTGTTCTTTTGGCGGTATGTTTAAGATCATTGTCGTGTTGGAAGGTGAATGACCTGCCCATCTTACGCAGGTTTTCCTCAAGAATTTGGTGTACTTGGCAGCATCCATTTTCCCTTCAATCCTGACCAATTGGCCAGTCTCCGCTGAAGAGAAACACCCCCACAACATGATGCTGTGTTTGCTTTTCGCCAAAAATAGAGCTTGGAGTTCAGTCCAAAAAAGGTCAATCAAACCATAGCACCTTTTGCCAGATGGCATCAGAGTCTTCCAGGTGTGTTTTTGCATAGGGCAAAGGAGACTGAGTGTGGCACTTTTTCAGGAAAGGCTTCTTTCTTGCCACCCGGCCAAATGGGCCAGCTTTGTGTAAATCTTGTGGGATAGTTGTCACATGCACACACCGACCAGTCCCAGCCATAAAGCCTTGTAAGTCCTTCAAAGTTGCCTTTAGCCTCTTGGTAGCTTCTCTGATCAATGTCCTCCTAGCTCGGTCATCCAGTTTGGATGTACGGCCTGACCTAGGCACTGTGTTGGTGGTGCCATAAGCTTTCCACTTCTTAATGATGCCCTGAACAGTATTCAGAGGGATAGCTAAAGCCTTTGAAATGTTTCTCTTAACTTGTGCCTTTCTACAACTTTATCCTGGAGGACTTTTGAAAGCACTTTTCCAACCATGGTGAATTTTTTTGCATTACCATGCACTACTAACAATGGAATCTTCAAGAAACAGGCTTTATTCTGTAGTAATCAAAACCACTACAATTGATGTCAGGTGGGGCACCTGCGCAAACCTGAACACATGTCAGTACCTCAACCTCACAGCGATTGGTTGCAATCTGCGTTTTTCGCTTGATATGTGCATATAGTTGAGAACTGCCTAACCTTTTCACGCTCTCTGCGGCTGCATCCGAAAACCTAGGCAGCTGACTTGTTGCCTCACTGCCCTATCAGGCAATGACTTGTAAGGCAGCATTTGTGCATAAAGGCACCTCACGAATCATATTTCAGACAGACTTCTGAGGCAGTGTAACAATTTAATGATCTACCGCAAAATAGCGCGATCTTTGGTGAGAGCTAAACAAATATTTAACTACTACAGTATAAATTTCTCACTAGAAATAAAAAATGTTGGTCAAAAACGTACATATACACACAAACTGACCAGCAAACGCAACTTTCGGACACCATCCCTTATTGTTCTAGCTCAACTGTCACAGAATGGAAAGCACAGGATTGTGGGATATCAAAGGCAGCGAAGGATACATCTATGCTGCCTTCAAAAATCGATCATAGGAAGGTATCTCAGGAAATAGCAAATGAAGCTAACATTAGATTTGGACGTTGAAATGTGTCCTCCAAAGGCAGCATTTTCCAGTTTTTAGACGCAGCCACAACTCTCAATGCTTTCTCTGGTCCTCTTCAATCCCACAATTCACCACTTGAGCATGAAGTTCAACTTCCATAGGAATTAATTGAAAATGCTCGCTCTGCTCCACTCGTTCCATGCCAGTGGACACGCACCGTTAGATCATGATAGCAAATATATTATGCATATTTGATGTATGGCCCAGCTCCATACAGTATATGCCACAGACAATACTGAGAATTCAGTCGTTTCTACAAAAAGCACAAAATAACTGAGAGAAAGACTTCTGAGGGGAGCCGTGTTTGATTGTGCTGCTGTGCAGCTTCTGGGCTCTGACTTTGGTGTTCAGTTAGATTTTGACAATGTTTAAAAGCCTTGCTGTAGAGGATCTTAAGTGACTTGAAAGTTATGAGTGCTTTTACCTTGTTTTCGCTTTGTGTTCTGAAGTTTTACTCGCTCCAGCATAAAGGAGCAGAATTCCCAGAGGCCGCTCATCCTCTCTGTGTGGTTCTGAGCAGATCGGTGAGGTACGTACAGTATCTGAAGCAGCATTTCACAGCATATTTTGATCATTTCACGTACCCTAAAGGGTAACGATTTCACAGTCTTGCATTTAATGCATGCATCTTGCCTTTTCTCTGTCTAGCGGCGGTCTTTCAGCGCCCAGATAATTGGCTTTTTTGCATTTTACAGGAGCTATTGTTATTCAACATGCTTTCTGTGTCACGGTAATCAATAATTAAGGAAAATGTCACGGCAAATGGAATTTAGAAAAATGTTTCTGGAGGTCAGTGATTTGATCTGTCGGGCAGAGACAAAATTGATCTAAGTGCAATCGAGCTACCTGGATTGTGCCATGAGAAAAGAAAAATCACAAATGACATCTCAGTAATATCTCGATTGTTTCTCTTAGACAACAACGAGATTGAATGCAGAACAAAATGAGACTCATGCTGTGTCCCAGTTCGCATACTATCCATCTTAAATTGTATTCGAAATTAGAATTAGTGTGTCCCAAATTGTATTCCAAATATACCCGGATGATGTACTTTTTCCGGTTAGAATCCAAAGTGCAGATACATGCACACTTTAACGGCTAATATTGCCCACAACCTATTGCGCATTGGAGGAGGATTCGATTAGAACTACAAACATGAATTAAAAGTGTTAAAAAACTACAAACATGGCAGATATGCAAGTCGGTTAAGGGGTTTAAATAAAGATATTTATTAAATGTTATCCACATTATATGTCATCTGCAACAGCATTGTGAACTTTTTTAATGATACATTTGGTCATTAACTTTTAAAGGCATCATTTGCAATATGAAAACTGCAAATACATGAGGAGAGTACTCTGCACGAAAGACCCACAACTAGCAGATCAACTACATTTCTCTTTGAAACAGCAGGAAATTGAATTAAAATTAAATGTGGAGGATTTTAATTGTGACAAGGTGACTGACAGAGCAGTTTAAACAGTGACAGAATGCATGTAACTAAGTGAAAGAGCTGTCCGTTTTCTTCAGAAAAACAGTATATTTAAGGCATAGTATAAGTAGGTGAATTGGGATGCAGCATCTGTCTTTAGCATCCAGATGTTTCTCCTGAGAAAAAGACTCCAGCACATCTCCTGTAGAGTTTCAGAAAAGATCAACAATGTCTCAAGCTGTGTTCAGATTCTCTCTGCTGGAGCTCAAAAAAATCTTGTAAATGTTTTGTCTCTTTTTTTAATGTTTTTGAAATCTCTTATCATTTTTCAGGTTGGTCCAGCTAATAAGCATCTATGTTTCACTTTCATTGTATGGAAAAACAGAAACTCAGAAACATCTCGTTATGTGCTTCATGGAAGACGGGAAATAATCTCAGAAAAGTCAACATGAGGGTGAGTGTGATGATTTATTTGTTGTTGTTGTTGTTGTTGTTTGTTTGTTTGTTTTTTCTTTTGAATCAACTTTTCCTATGGTTACTAGGGTTATACATAAATAGTTTACTAAATCTAAAACTAAAAGTGTAAAAAAAAAAACACACACAAAAAAAAACATTTTCATTAAAATAAATGTTAACTGAAATAAAATAAAATATTAAACTTAAAGTTTATTTCAGCTAGATGCCAAGGACATATTTCTCATTTTCATTTAGTTTAACTTTTTTCCATAGTCCACTTTAGACATTCTACTAACTATAAGTAATTTTGAAACTCCAAAATTAGCTAGCCAGCCTGTCCACCAAAGCATTTTTTTTTTTTTTTTTTCAGTTGCTAGCATACTTTTCCTGTTATCTAAAGGAAGTATCACGTTTATTAAACGGCAAGACCGTAACGAGCGCTGAGCGTCTTTTTCATGGCGTTTTTTATCGGTCGCCTCGAGTTGAAGAATGTTCAACTTTGAGTAAAACGCTGCGATCATCACTGTCACTTTTTAGCCAGCCGTCCAATCAGAGTGGAGGAGGGGCGGGACAAATACAACACCGACCAAAGCTGCATCTCATTTCGAAGGCTGCGTCCTCTGGTGGTCGCATTTGAAGGCTGCATACGTCATCGAGGTGGTCTCATTTAAGTAAAAAATAACCTTTAGATTCCAAAGTAAGAAAGAAATTACAGTATTTTACACCTCTTGAGGAATAACTGTCAATTTTATTATGGTTACTTTTGTCACGATCGAGTCTCCTGCACCAGATCTTCCGAACCGCCAGAGGGAGCCCTCACCCGAATATTAGTTTACATTGGACTTCATTTCCCATGAACCCATATACTCTTGCACCTGCAGCCAATCATCTTCTGGCTCACCCACTATAAAGCTCACTCTCACTCTCAGTCCTGTGCGAAGTCTTGATTAGCCACGGTTGTCATTTCTGAGCGTTTATTCTACTTTGTTATATTGTTGCTGACTTGGACTGATCCTCTGGACTGTGATTCTTGCTGCCTGCCCCGACCCCTACCTGTTTATCGTTTATTCCTGTCTGCCGCCTGCCTCGACCCTTTGCCTGTTACTGTTTATGCTGTCTGCTGCCTGCCACGACCCTTGCCTGTTCCCTGGTTTATGTTTCCTGTACTGCTTGTGTTAAAGAATAAACTGCAAATGGATCAATACCCTTCTGACTCGTTACAACTTTTCTTAAATAAGACATTCTCGATGACATATGCAGCCTTCAAATGCGACCTCCGGAGGAAGCAGCCTCCGAAATAAGACACAGCTCAACTGTCACAACATTCTTGCTGTACAACGACATTAAAGCCGGGGACACACTTAACAATTGTAAGGCCGATTATGAATGTAAATTGATACTTATGACTGATCGCGCTCAAACGCGTCCAGTCAAACCGGTTCCTATAGAAACAGTCAGCCGCGCGCTTTCAATAGAGACACGCACTTAGGACTGCGCATGCACATTAGCTTGATCCAGCCTGAAAAAAAGTTTTTTTGTCATGATTCAAGCATTTAGAAACAAGATTTGGTAACACTTTAGAATACTGATCCTTCATTAATGAATAACTACACAGGAACAAATGAGTAATGCATTATTAACACTCTAGTAACTACTATTAACTAACAAGAAACTCTGATTAATGAATTAGTAAGTGCTCAGTTGAAGGTGGTAGTTCATTATTAGCTAATTAGCAACTACTTTTTTTTTTCATACCTCCCAGAGAACTACTAAGAACTACTATATACAGGTTCATAATTAATGTGAATACTGCATAATGTATAATTAAGTGTAAAGTAAAGGTCATGGTAACCCACTAGTAATGACTGAAGTATTACCAAATCCTTTAGAAGGAATTACTAATTATTTGGATCAGTATTCTAAAGTGAGAAACATGATAACTCTCTAGTAACTACTGAAGTCATTGTAAACTTTTGAGGTTTTTGTAAAGTATTGGATAGTAATAACTCAAGAGTTACTACATAACTCTAAAGGAACTACTACTTATTTGGATCAGTATTCTAAAGTGAAGATCATGGCAACCCATTAGTAATTACTTAAGTGTTACCAAATACATCAGAAGAAATTACTGTACAAAACTGTACAAAAACGTACAAAAACCTCAAAAGTTTACAATGACTTCAGTAGTTGCTAGAGGGTTATCATGCTTTTCACTTTAGAATACTGATCCAAATAATTAGTAATTCCTTCTAAAGGATTTGGTAATACTTCAGTCATTACTAGTGGGTTACCATGACCTTTACTTTAGACTTAATGATACATTATGCATCATTCATTATGAACCTGTATATAGTAGTTCTTAGTAGTTCTCTGGGAGGTATGAAACCTTCACCACCTTCAACGGAGCACTGTTACTTACTAATTCATTAATCAGAGTTTCTCATTAGTTAATAATAGTTACTAGAGTGTTAATAATGCATTACTCATTTGTTCCTGTGTAGTTATTCATTAATGAAGGATCAGTATTCTAAAGTATTACCCAAGATTTATGAGACAGTTGTTGTCAAATATCATTGGTGATTTCAAATAGAAATTTATTTGGAGAATTTGATGTTTCCCCATTCAACGAGATAGGACTTGCACTTGCACGCCTGGGAGGCGTTTCAAAGATGGCCACCCAGTGAAATTACTTGTCTTAAAGGGTCTTTGGTTACAAGAAACAGTGCCGCGGATATTCCGTATCAGATCAACAAAGCGTCTCAACTGAAAAAAAAAAAAACGCTGTGCTCTCAAGCACTTACAGATAGACATTTTCAGCAGAGAGCCTAGCGTTTTTAGCTGGCTAGAAAGCTTTAGTAGACATGTCCTTAGAGTATTAATAGACTGTCTGCTTAATATCTGCTAACAATTTATTTTAAAGCTCCCAACAGATATTCTACTGACTGTAAGTAACTTTGCAACTACATGTCAAATTATTCTACAAGCCAGAACCTAAACAGCCTACTAGTACTCTAATGAGAGTTAGTTGACATGAAGTTGCAATCGAATGTCTAAAGTGTACAATCGAAATAAAGTGTAACCTTAAAGGATTAGTTCACTTTAAAATGAAAATTATCCCAAGGTTTACTCACCCTCAAGCCATCCTAGGTGTATATGACTCTCTTCTTTCTGATGAAAACAATCAGAGAAATATTGATAAATATCCTGACGCATCCGAGCTTTATAATGGCAGTGAATGGGCGTCACTAGTATGAGCTGAAGAAAGTGCTTCCATCCACATCCATCCATCATAAATATGTGCTCCACATGGCAATAAAGGCCTTCTGAAGTGAAGCGATGCGTTTGTGTAAAAAATATCCATATTTAAACAAGTTATGAAGTCAAATATCAAGCTTCCGCCAGACCGTCTTCCGTATTCAAGTTACGAAGAAAGTGTAAACCGGCGTTGCGTCAATTACACTTTTTCCGTAAGTCGAATAGGGAAGGCATAGGACGTAGCGTAAGCTTTGCGAACTGCAAGAGTACTTCGTATGTAGTATACGGAAGGCGGTCTGGCGGAAGCTTGATATTTGACTTCATAACTTGTTTAAATATGGATTTTTTTTTACACAAACGCATCGTTTCGCTTCAGAAGGCCTTTATTAACCCCCCGGAGCCACGTGGAGCACATATTTATGATGGATGGATGTGGATGGAAGCACTTTCTTCAGCTCATACTAGTGACGCCCATTCACTGCCATTATAAAACTCGGATGCGTCAGGATATTTATTAATATTTCTCCGATTGTTTTTATCAGAAAGAAGAGATATATACTCCTAGGATGGCTTGAGGGTGAGTAAAGCTTGGGCTAATTTTCATTTGAAAGTGAACTAATCCTTTAATAAATATCCTGACGCATCCAAGCTTTATAATGGCAGTGAACGGGACCAATGAGTTTGAGTTGAAGAAAGTGCTTCCATCCATCATAAACACAATAAATGCCTACTGAAGCAATGCGTTTGTGTAAGAAAAATATCCATATTTATGGCATGACGGTAAGTAAAGATTGGGGTAATTTTCATTTTAAAGTGGACTAATCCTTTACCTTAATATACTAAAATAACTGAAACTAAAACAAAAATTAATGATAAATATATAAAACTTTTACTAAAATTAAAATCGGGGAAAAAATAAATAAATAAAAACAAATTCAAAATATGAATAAAACCTAAAATACTGTCTCAATGTTACAAAAATAACTCTGCAGGTCCAGGACAGGTTAGCGAGCAGTGTGAGGTTAGACGTGTCCTCCAATTATCACTGAGTGTCTGTGAGAGCTCATCTCTTCTCCAGTCCTGCAGGTGAGCTCAGTTTCCAAGGGATACGACCGCGAGGCTCTGCGGCGCTATCGATCGAGCTGTCACTGCTGTGTAATTAGTTTCTTTTCTTCCATGGAGACAAAGAACACCTTGCATTTTGTAGCTGTGTGATTTTGATAATGCTGCGTCTTCTCTCTCATTTATGGTTTGCGTTTAAAGTCATCTCACATTCTGAGTGCTTCACACACAGGCGGATTCCAAATGACTTTTTCGCATCCCTGAAGGACATTGTGGGAATGGGGATGCTATCCGTAGGGATGTTCAAAGTAAACAGTGTAATCGCTTGACAAAGAGTCCTTCCACGAGGTTGTTAGTGACGTATAAGGACGTTGGTGGTTATTTATGATCATGACATCATAGGTGGCTATTCATTGTGATTCATTCTGAAACCTGAGGGAATTTATGTACCTTACCTGGAATTTCAATTTTATAATTGCACAGTTGCCCCAAATACTATCAGAGTGAATCCCACAAAAACATGTGCAGATCATATTTTACCCCAAAATCAACAGGAAGAAATGTATATTGTTTTGAACTTTCTGTTCATCAATGCATCCTGCAAAAAAATTTAATGGTTTCCACAAAAATATGAACTGTTTTCAACATAGATAATAATCATAATTTGTTTCTTGAGCAGCAAATCAGCATATTAGAATGATTTCTGAAGGATCATGTGACACTGAAGACTGGAGTAATGATGCTGAAAATTAAGCTTTGATCACAGGAATAAATTACATTTTACAGTATATTCACATAGAAAACGGTCATTTTAATAATATTTCACAATATTACTTTTGTTTTTATTTATTTTTGCTTAAAGAAAATGAAGAACGATTAATTTTTTGCAACATTTTTCTCATTCTCAGTGGCGATTCGCATTACATTCTCATTGCTGTAATAATGTGAAGTATTTTTTTTTGTTTGCTTTTTTTGCTTTTAACTAAGAAATTGATTATTCCATATTACAGTAATGAGTTTGTTTTATGTTTAATGCATTACAGAAATATTGAGGTATACAAAGGATTCTATTTTTTTATTTCTGTGACTTCACGGCTGGAACAACAACGTACAAAGTATGACAGTGATAATCTCCGGTACTGATTTATGTGCTTTTTTTAATGTCATTAATATCATTTTGCGTGACCATTATAGCCATACTGAAAGCAACAATGGTTAATTTACATACTGAAACAAATTAAAGAAAACAAGAACGTTTGAGCTGTAAACTCAATTGAGTGCTGCAGGGATGACATACTTTCAGTTCCATTGTCTCAAAAGTCAATTTTTTTAATGGGATTTGGGTTGGGGTCATTAACAAGTAAACTCATCTACGCTTTTACAGCCTCGTTGTGTTTATAATCACGCCCTTTAAAACTATTATAATTCAACCTTTCAGGGAAACCTTTCTTCTTTTTTTTAATAAAGACTGAAAGAGTTGTCGGACGCTTAGTGATGGTGACTTTGTAGACATGTGACCATGGTGTAGTTCGTTTATAGTCTATGTTTAGCTTTTTATTTTTTGGTGATTGTATTTAGGCTTCAATATTCATAAAAGTTGGGTTCATTTGTGAAAATGATCTTGATGGACAAAACATGTACAAATCATAAACTTACAACAAAACCCGCCCATTGCTATTTAAAACTAGTCCAAAACTAGCCTAATCGCCTTTTAGGGGAGGGGTCCCACAGTAAAAATGGCGTTCCGGGGGGTAAAATCCGCATTTTTGGCAGTGTTCCCCTGGTAAAATTTGCATTCCTGAGGCTAAATATCATGTTATTTGGAGTCTCTTTAACCTGCAACCCACAGCAACAGTGTAAAAGTAGCCCATTTCCGCAGGAAAACCACAGACTGATGCAAACTTCCATTTTGGCCTACAAAAATACACCATTACTGCAGCACTCAATGTGAACAAACAAGTGTATTCAGTGACAAAGGTATGTATTTTTTTAATAATGTTAAAATGGTGTAATAAATATGAATTTGATTATGTACTTATCAATTTAATTGCAAGAGCAGTGTGCTTAAAGAGAGACTCCGCCCACATGCTTTTCTGATTGGCTGTAATTTTTGATTGATTTTGTCACTGGAATTTTGTCGCATCATAACATTTTATCTTTCCTTTTTTTCTAATTTGTAAGTAGAAGGAGATGTGTGTCGTTTCTGCACTAGTGGCACCAAACAGAATTACAGAAATAATGCACACACTCTTCCATTGATCAGACAAGCAGATAAAACCCCAGCAAAAAATGCCATGACATGTAATGTTCTGTCCAGTCGGGCCGCTCAATCTAACAGATTGTAATTCTGGTGCTGCAGAAATTACACACTTGACCTTTACACCTGATGTTTTGCAGCTTTGCAAAACATAATTTTAATATGACACAGTGCTTCAATCATGATGAGACGTAACCCTGAAGAAGATTTGCCTCATTTATTCTTGACATGATCGTCTCCCCCGAGATCAAGGTACACAATTATTTGGTGTGTTGATGAGGCATGAGGCTGTTTGACGCTTGGATTAGCTGTGACTGTGGCAGTGCGTTGGAGGAAAGTCAGCGATGGGTTTCCTGAGGCTGAGAAGCTCAGATCTGTCTCTACCGTTGACTGACTTCAAAGCTGCCATCGGAGTCAGGCCACACTCGCTTTGAATCGTCTCAGTGACTGGAGTCAGCCAGCAGATGAAACTCAAATGCACCTTCAGAACAGTCTGAAGTCAAAACAGAAATGAGCCAATCAGTGTATGTTTGGTACTGTATATATCGCCCTACGTGAGTATACTGTACAGTGGGGATCGAAAGTTTGGGCACCCCAGGTAAAAATTTGTATTAATGTGCCTAAAGAAGCCAAGAAAAGATGGAAAAATCTCCAAAAGGCATCAAATTACAGATTAGACATTCTTATAATATGTCAAAAAAAGTTCAAAAATCAAAATAACAGAAAACAAAAAAATGGCGTCTGCAAAAGTTTGGGCACCCTGCAGACTTTATAGCATGCATCGCCCCCTTTGGAAAGCTGAGACCTGACAGTGTCATGGATTGTTCTCAATCATCGTCTGGAAAGACCAGGTGATGTCAATCTCAAAGGTTTTAAATGCCCAGACTCATCTGACCTTGCCCCAACAATCAGCACCATGGATTCTTCTAAGCAGCTCTAGAAAACTGAAACTGAAAATAGTTCACGCTCACAAAGCAAAAATAAAATCTAACTTTTTTGACATATTATAAGAATGTCTAATCTGTAATTTGATGCCTTTTTGAGAATCTTCCATCTTTTCTTGGCTTACAAATTTTTACCTGGGGTGCCCAAACTTTCGATCCCCACTGTATGTACTGTATGCAAGATAAAATTGGATATAGTTATATATACAACTTTATACAGTCAAACCAAATTGTATTCAGACACATTTAATTAATTATTACAGTTTATTCACTATAGTTTAAAAAATGGGTCAAACTGTGTCAGAAAAAATGAATCTTAATTATGTCAGATAACACTTCAGCAAAATATGGTCAGGTCAAAATTTTTATCAATTTTACTGGTAGTCCACTGTATGAAGAATTTCTGGGTATAATATGTCACAGTTTACTTTATTTTGCTATCCTCACTTACATAAATGAACTATAGTGTCCTGCACCCACTAGTAAAAATATATCAAAAATGTCAAAAAGGTCTGAATAATTTTTGGTTTGACTGTATATATATATATATATATTCATGAAAATAATGTCACAGAAATGTTCTTTAAAGTTGACCAATCATGCCCATTTTACAAGATGTAATATAAGTCTCTGGTGTCCCCAGAATGTGTCTGTGAAGTTTCAGCTCAAAATACCCCACAGATCATTTATTATAGCTTGTCAAATTTGCCACCATTTTTGTGTGTGTCCCTTTAAATGCAAATGAGCTGCTGCTCCCGGCCCCCTTTCCAGAAGAGGGCGGAGCTTTAACAGCTCGCATTTCGGTTGTTCAACAACAACAAAGCTGGAGAATCTCACGCAGCCAAAATGAGGATTGTCAGTAACAGTGTTCAGTCTTACATTGTTCAAACCGGAGTCGGACACTGATGGAGAGACTTACAACTTTTAGAATGAAACTGGACATTTCTGATTCAACTCATCGACTAGCATGTGCCGTCATGTTAATCTTTTGTGGAAATCCATCGTTGAATTGACCCTCGTTTGCGAACCAGTCCTGCGTAAAATGATTTGCGCAAATATATAACACTACCGACTTTCTTCGGCATATTTCCTTCATAAATGAAACTCAACCACAGTGTCCTCAGTGACTCAGATTCCGAGAGTCTACAGAAACTCTTATGTTCGTTGGTACATCCAATAACAGAACATTTGCCAACCAAGCAGATCTCGCCCCCCATTGACTGCCATAGTATTTTTTATTTTTTTTCCTACTATGGTAGTGGGGAGCGAGATCTGCTTGGTTACAAACAAACTTCCAAAAATCTTCCTTTGTGTTCAGCAGAACAAAGAAATATATACAGGTTTGGAACAACTTGAGGGTGAGTAAATGATAGAATTTTCATTTTTTGGTAAACTATCCCTTTAAGGACTGTTCCACAGGTGTATGTGCAATAATTGTTTATGGTTCACTGTACAAGCATGAAAAATATTATTTAAACTCATTCCTGTTAAGATCTGTAAAGCTTATTGATTTTACAAAAATATCTTTAAAGTACAGTATCCTGAACTTGGTTTGTTCATGCAGTGCATCATATTACCTGTTCTGTGTTTCACCTATATGAATTCTGTCTCATCAATGAGAGTGTCAGATTATTTTCCACTCACTGTCTGGATTTTGTTAGCAGCAGATCCTTTAAGTCCTGTAAGTTGTGAGGTGGGGCCTTCATGAATCAGACTTGTTTGTTCAGCACATCCCACAGATGCTCGATTGGATTGAGATCTGGGGAATTTGGAGGCCAAGTCAACACCTCAAACTCATTGTTGTGCTCCTCAAACCATTCCTGAACCATTTTTGCTTTGTGGCAGGGCGCATTATCCTGCTGAAAGAGCCACAGCCGCCAGGGAATACCGTTTCCATGAAAGGGTGCACATGGTCTGCAACAGTGCTTAGGTAGGTGGTACGTGTCAAAGTAACATCCACATGGATGGCAGGACCCAAGGATTCCCAGCAGAACATTGCCCAAAGCATCACACTGCCTCCGCCGGCTTGCCTTCTTCCCATAGTGCATCCTGGTGCCATGTGTTCCCCAGGTAAGAGACGCACATGCACCCAGCCATCCACGTGATGTAAAAGAAAACGTGATTCATCAGACCAGGCCACCTTCTACCCTCGCTCCATGGTCCAGTTCAGATGCTCACTGTTGGCGCTTTCGGCGGTAGACAGGGGTCAGCATGGGCACCCTGACTGGTCTGCAGCTATGCAGCTCCATACGCAACAAACTGAGATGCACTGTGTATTCTGACACCTTTTATATCAGAACCAGCATTACCTTCAGAAATTTGAGCTACAGTAGCTCATCTGTTGGATCGGATCACACGAGCCGGCCTTCGCTCCCCACGTGCATCAATGAGCCTTCAATGTTGAACCATGTGTCTTCATCATTGTCATGTGTAAATAACTCAAAACAGTCCTGCCCACTGATAGACATGCAAATACTAATCCTAAAGTACTCATGAGCAGTGTTGGGGAAAGTTACTTTTAAAAGTAATTGTAACACTGTTCGTAGATACGGGAAGAAGGAGGCGGGAACCGGCGAATGTTCAACATAACTTTAATATATAAAATAAACAAACAACAAAACGAAAGTAAATGCCAGCAGACCCTCACGGACGTCTGCCAGCCACACAAACATAATAAAACATAAAATAAAGTCCAGGCCTGGTCCTCTCTCGTCTTTCACTGTCGTCGCTCCTCTTTTTATGCTTCCGGAGCTCCTCCGTGAGAGACTCGAGACCGGTGCGACTCGCAGCTGAAGCTCGTTATCACTCGCGTCACCGGCCTCGCGCCGTTCCCTCGCGGCTCTCGCCCGCCCCTGCTCGTCACTGTAATGCGTTACAATATTGCGTTACTCCCTAAAAAAGTAACTAATTGTGTTAATTATGCTCTTTTTTTTTTTTGCGTTACTTTTCTCACCTAGGCTGGGCTTGCTTGCTTGTTTTTTAATAACAACAAAAAAGTTATATTTTTGGTTAATGTAAAGGGCCTTTCACACCAAAAGTGAAATGAATAAGGACAACAGAGCTGTCAGTCAATAAATGTGAAAAACTTGCATTACTTATTTGAAAAAGTAGCTTAGATATTTTGTCGTAAATTGAAAAAGTAATGCATTCATTTACTATTTAATTGAAAAAGTAATCTGATTACACGCTGTAACTCAAGTTACTTGGAATGCGTTACCCCCGACACTGTTCATAAAGCTCAAAGGTCAAGATGATCAGAGCCTTATTATATACATGTTTTTGTGGAAATGAAAGTTAACCTTTTGTTTACTTTTGTTCGTCAGTCACGCATTCAGTTATATGTGATGTCATACTGTAAAATGTTTGTGTTTTTGTGTCGTTACAGGTAATATAGTACAGCACATGCCAACTGAACCACCCACATCCCAGCCCGAAGGTGCGCTTCCTTTCTCCCACACCTTTCTGAGAAGTGCTTCATTTCTAGTTTCAGTTTTTCAGCTGATGAAACCTGAAATTCTAGATGTGGCTGTGGTGAGGACACCTCTATAGACGCCCTTAATGGGCGGAGGCCAACAGCAGAAAACAGGAACGTGCTGATAAGACACTCCAAAGTTCACAGGCACACCTGAGGATGGGTATACGTATCTCCAGACTGGTTAGAGATGGAACAAAGCGGGGACGGAGTCTGTCATTGTGTTGCGCATGTCCCACCATACGACTTAATGTGATTTTTCTTGTTTGTGGAAATGACAATTGTTGGGAGAGTCTCAAGGAATAATGAGAGGATTGTGTCTCTAACCGCTGGAATTTTATCTGAAGTTTCTCATTTGGAGATATTCTCACACGTCTGGATATGTGGCCACTCAGAGCTGCCATTTTTTTGCTCTGTTGTGCTGGTGAGTAAAAACCAAAAACTCTTTTTTTGCTTTTTAAATTGAGAAAATGTATGGGCTGAATATTTCTATATATAAAATAAATATAAAAATAAATATTTATAAATATTTACTGGCCACAAAAAATTATTTTCCATTTTATTTATTTATTTATTTTTTTCTCTCAGTGACAATATATATTTATTTAGCTGTTTTATTCCTTGCACATTTGTGACAATTAGCACAAGTTTTGATTTTTGCTTATTTTTATTTTGGTGGCTTAATTTGAGCAATATTCTGCATGCCTAAATTATTCATTTACATCACACATAATAGTATATATTAATGGTATATATTAATGGTACAGGTAATGGTCTGTATTTTTTATTTCATTTATTTATTTACTTCATTTTCTCTTTTTTTATCAAACAATAAAATGTGGATATTTGCTGTAATTTAAAGTTTTACCATTAAAATTACAGGGAATTAATCATAATTTGAGATTGCATCAATATTATGTTTTTAAATGTAATTTATAGTATTTTTACAGATTTTTTTTTCTGTGCAAAAGAAATGAATCAGTATATTTAAAGTGTTTCCCTTAAAATTAAAGGTCATTAAGCATGTGGGGCTTAAAGTGGGTTAGTTATTTTAATGTTTTTTATTAATAGTATTTGTGCAGACACAAAAGAAATTTAAAGTCTGTGTACTTGAACTCCTTTAGTATTATATTTCAGTTTCTAATCAAATTACAGACACATTTTATTGAATCAAAACCCATTTTTATTCATATTTTCTGTGAGTGTTGCACCATCTCTAGAAGTTGCTTGGACTTTGTCTTACACTTTCTGCAAAAGTCATAAGGCCTTCTGGTATGCTTGGAGCTGTTCAGTTTTCCTCAAGGAAAACCAAAACGTGAAGAGATTATTCATTTAGGCTTATGATCGATTGAGAACTGGGATCATCATCTTGCTGTCAGATACTCATCAAACTCTGTCCATCAATTGCTGAAAGTAGAAAAAGAAAGTTTGCCAAGAGAAAAGTTGAGGTTTAAAGATTATATAGCATTATGCTACGATTTATTGATTCATGTCCAAACAGCCTGAAGAACTGGAACGGGTTTGTGGATGTCGCTTTTAAAGGGTGTTGTTTCCTCTCCTGGTAGCATGTGGAATGATTATTATATGAGCTTAATCTTTGTGTATATGGGTGCTGGTGTCTGTTCTGATGTGTGTTAGTGCTGTTATGTGTGTGTTGTAACCACAGTAACTGCATAGGGTATTAATGGAAAACCTTTCCAAGGAAGAAAGGATCCACTTTACTTTTAGACAAAAGACATTAAGTCTAGAAGTCTGATTTAATTCTATCATCACATCACAATGGAAGAGTTTTGAGTCACTTTTATTTCTCTCGTCTCCTGTTTGTGTGTAGGTTGTTGGTGCCAGAGCTGTAATCTGACGAAGGCTTATTTCGAGTCCAAGAATTTCTTCAGCGTTCTCCGTTGGGATGCTGTTGACATTCCGGGTCAAACGGTTCTCTACAGTGTTCAGTACAACCTGTGAGTGACAGAGCCAGAGGAAAACCTGGCTGGACCTTTCCTTTTGTCTTTTCTTTGACAGTACAAATGTGTCCAGTAGAGATTTTATTAGGGATGTGCCCGAAGCCGAATACTACATTCGAAAAGGAAATGACGCAATTTACAGAAGGGACATAAATATATTTCAATGCATTTGCATTCTCTTGCAGTTTTATAGTTGGGTAATTATATTGTATATAATCTGAGGGCATCAGGGAGCCGCTATCAATATGCGTGGTATTGAAAACGCTTTTGAATGCGTGCTCGTTTTTCATTTTCACTTTCCAATTCGCAATCACGCCTATTCTGAATTCTGAATTAGGCTTCGGCACATCCCTGCTAGGCATGTATGTATCGGTAGATGTATAAATGTAGTATATTAATGTATATTAATGTAATGATTAATATCATATATCATTAATATATATTTTAAAAATTACATATATTAAAAAATGTACATATATTTAATAAATATATTATATATTAATACAAATATATTAATATTAATATGATATATTAATACAGATATATATATATATATATATAATCATTAATATTTAAAAAATATTGCATACATTAAAATAAACATACTAATATGTAATGTTAATACATTTTTTCATTGCTTTTCCTGCAGAAAATATTATTAATTTATTATAATCTATATTATATAGAGAGAGATTAACATATGTATATTTTAATATTTGTAATAATAATGAAATGTTAATATTTTTCTCATTTGTTTTCCGACAAAAATATCTATATTGTGATGAAATTACAGATATAAAATTACTCGCACCAAGATTTTAGTAATACTGCCAGTAAAAGGGGTTTGACAGAGTCTTTTGAAATAATGGGAACCATTTTTTGTAAGAAAAAAGCAAATTATTGTAGTGGACCCTTTTCACAGACTGTGATGAGCATTGTAAATCCTGCAAAGTTTTTTTTTTTTTTTTTTTTTTTTTTAAATATATGTACATTTATAACACTATACTTAGTATTATATTACCTTTGCATCAAATTACAAAAAAATAGTTAACGCTGCCATGGAAGTGGTGATAAAATGTCTCTTCTGACTGCCGTTATCAATCGCTTTCTATTTTTTCCTCTCTTTGAAAGTTGTGAAAACACTATTGTGAAGTTTTTCTTTTGCTATTTGAGCAAATGGGAACACAACAAATATATTTATTGTAATCTCTCATTCACCGCTATAGAAGTTTACCCAACTATGACGACTTCTGTTTCTGAGAAATCCGGAATACAGCGACAGTCTATTGTAGAAAACGCACACATTAGATACAGTACATTGCCTCTGATTTTCATTCTCTTTATTTCCTATATTATTTCCATTCTTCTAGCACCTGTTTTTCCATGCTTATATCATCTTTAGACTTCTGTTCCTCTGTATTTGCCTTGAGTTGTGTTGTTATGACATAATTTGCTGTTGTTTTAGAGTCATTAATCACATGGCATTTACAGTTAAAAAAAAAAACAAAAAACAAACAAACATCTGAAATAATAGCATTAATACAGTTGCATGAAAAACCACTTGCAGAATCTGTGAAAATGTGAATCATTTTAACAAAATAAGAGAGATTATACAAAATGCATGTTATTTTTTATTCAGTACTGGCCTGATGTTTACATATAGTCCACAAGACTATAGAAAAAAAAAAATAGCTGTATTTATTAAAATGACCCACTCAAAAGTTTGTGAACCACTGATTCTTAATACTGTGTGTGGTTACCTGGATGATCTACGACTGTTTGTTTGTTGTGTGATGTTGTTCATGAGTCTCTTGTTTGTCCTGAGCAGTTAAACTGAGCTCTGTTCTTCAGAAAAATCCTCCAGGTTCTGCAGATTCTTCAGTTTTCCACCATCTTTTGCATATTTGAACCCTTTCCAGCAGTGACTGTACGATTCTGAGATCCGTCTTTTCACACTGAGGACAACTGAGGGACTCAAACACAACTATTAAAAAAGGTTCAAACATTCACTGATGCTCCAGAAGGAAACACGATGCATTAATAGATGGGGGGTGAAAACTTTTTAAATTTGAAAACCAAGCTAAATTTTACTTAATTTGTCTTCCGGTAAAGATACATAGAAGTATCTTCTGTGGCTTCCGAAGGGCAGTATTAATGAAAAAAGAAAAAAAGATATTTCAACAAAATAAGAAAAATTTGGACATCTTCATCCTGTTCAAAAGTTTTCACCCCCCGGCTCTTAACGCGTCGTATTTCCTTCTGAAGCATCAGTGAATGTTTGAACCTTTTTTAATAGTTGTGTTTGAGTCCCTCAGTTGTCCTCAGTGTGAAAAGACGGATCTCAGAATCATACAGTCACTGCTGGAAAGGGTTCAAATATGCAAAAGATGGTGGAAAAATGAAGAATCTGCAGGACCTGGAGGATTTTTCTGAAGAACAGAGCTCAGTTTAACTGCTCAGGACAAACAAGAGACTCATGAACAACCATCACACAACAAACAAACAGTCGTAGATCATCCAGGTAACCACACACAGTATTAAGAATCAGTGGTTCACAAACTTTTGAGTGGGTCATTTTAATAAATACAGCTATTTTTTTTTGTCTTGTGGATTATATGTAAACATCTTTTATGTAAAATATCTTACTCAGGACAGTACTAAATAAAAAATAACATGCATTGTGTATTTTGTTAAAATTACTCACATTTTCACAGGTTCTGCAACTATATATATATATATATATATATATATATATATATATATATATATATATAACTGAAATAAAGCTTTAGCTGGCCATGGGTTTAAATCTTTCCTCTCAGTCCTTCTGTTTTCTATGAATAACAGCACAAAATCTCAGACTCATGACTTTGCTTTGGTGAAGGACACGCTGTGGTCACCCGTCTGTGAATCTCTTCTCCGGTTTGTGAACTGCAATTAGAATCGGAGCAGGAAGAAGCTGCGTCTGCAAAATTTTGCGGGCCCTTTCTAGCCTTGTCACCGAATCTTTTTTCACCAGTCACAGTTATGCTTTGCAGAGAAACTGATGGGGAAAAATAAATCTGATGGGAACGGAGGGAGCAGCAGTGCATGCTGGGAGGGTCAGTGAGGCTGATGGGATGAGGGACAAAGCTTCAGAAGCTCCAGATAATCCCACGACTATAATGTGGATCTGCTGCTCGCCGGCACACACCAGTCCAACCTCTTAACCTCTCATTCTTCCTCTCTCATCCGGCCAGCGCTTCGTACAGGAGCAATAGGAGCTTTGAATGGCCTTCATACTCTTTCCTGGCTTTTCATTTCTCAGTTTGCTCTGTTTAGTTCAACAAAAAGAGATTTTACACATTGGAAATGCGTAATTAAAACAGTTGCATTGAGAATGATGTCTATTGACTTATTATATGAAGGGTTGCTCTAAAGATAACAATAAACATGCAATATCAGATACTCACGTGTAACATTATTACATTTATGATACATGCACACAGTATATAGGGTGTGTAATGTGTAGAATAGTTAGAGTCTGGTTGGTCTGGTCAATTAAAACAGTTTCTGTGTACAATCACCAGGACTGTAATGAAACTGTGATTAATGGGTGATGATTAATTTACTTGTGTTGTCTGTTACAGTACATGCAGCCAGTGCTGGGTAGTAACCAGTGTCAGGGGTGATGCATTACAAGTAACTTGAATTACGTTATCAGATTGTTTTTTCAAGCAACTAGTAAAGCACTACTTTTTTCAATTTACAACAAAATATTTAAGTTACTTTTACCTCAAAATGAATAAAAAAAGTGAATTGTGACCTGTAATAATTAACTATATTAAATTACACAAATATACTTTATGTATTTAATCTCACTTTATTAACCAGTGTCTTTGCTGCTGACCTTCAGTGATCTGATTCAACCGTACTAATAAGCAAAAATTACTTGAGATTAGATTTAGAAATAAGAACTTCCTATTCTTCTTTAATCCAGAATGGCGCCCTCTACTGTACAGGAGTGAATATGAGTTTCCGAGCGCTTCAATCTATCGCTTAATGCTGTTGCGGAGACTCGTTTCAGTGAAATCACAAAACGAAATGCACATAAACGTGTCACTGCTCTTGATATACAATCACTGATTAACATGTTTGGTTTTAATTTTAAAAAATAAATAGACAAATTATACGAGGGCGGATTAGAACCCAGAACCTCTGGCACGCTGAACAAAAGTTCTACCACTAGTCCATCAAGACAATCTAACACTATATGTGGATCCATTTATTTATTGACTGATGCAAACACTCTCAAGACTAATAATATATTGTATAATAGTAGATTTAAAGAGGTAACTATCATATTAATCGTGAGATCTATGTCAATAAATTTTATGCATTTATTATTGTAATAATACAATTACAATACCCCCATCACACACATTCATGTCCTACACACTTTTTAAAACAAAGTTAACGCCACTGAACCCAATTAGTTACTTTTTTTATGGAGTAACAGTATATTGTATTGCATTACTTTTAAAAGTAACTTTCAGGTTTTACACTGGTAGTAACATTGGATTGGATTACGTAATCAGATTCCAGTACCTGTAATTAGATTATATTACATTTTTAAATACTTGTAATCAGAATACAGTTACTTTTTTATTAATTGCATGATTACATATTACTCACACAATGGCAGTAAATCATTTATAATCTATTTATTCTACCTAATTCTTATTTTTCATCTTTTAAATTGTCCTTTCATAAAAAGCTTTCTGGTTTTATGGAGTTGCACACATGTACCACACAGGATTTACAGAAATCATTTCACTTTTAAGGAGTGTTTTCTCACCATTGCAACATTGCATATCTAATCAACTCCTGATGAACACAATTGTTATTGGAATTATCACTCAGTGAGTCATTTTGAGACCATATTACCATGTCTTTGAAAGCTTTCAAACACTTTTTTTAAAAAATACATTTTTATGATTTAATTATTAGCTTTTCATTAAACTCATAAACTCCCTGTAGTTCATTCACAAACCCGAGTCTGGGAAACCCTGACATAATGTAATATTTAATGCACTTAATGTTGTTGATAACAAAGACTGAAATATATTTTCTTTCTCTACAAGATACAAGATTATCCTATTCAATTAAACGAGTTAGGTTTGTCTTGTAATTTGGAATCAGTAACTGACTACAATTTGTACCTAATCTTTATTTAATGTTATCACTGTAAGTCTGTAAATGTTCTTCTGACTGATGTCTGTTCTGTTGCAGTTATGGGAATTCATATCAACCAGTTACGTGGTGCCAGAACATCTCCGCTCCTGTTTGTGACCTGACTGATGTGATGAATAAAGTGTTGATTGATTTGACCATTAAATGTCATGCCAAAATCACTGTTGATGAACAGTGCGTGGGTGACATGAAGTTTGCTCCATTCCGGCAAAGTAAGACTTTCGTTTGAATTATATTCGTGATCATCTGTTTAGATCAGTGGTTCTCTGATGGATTTAATGCAGAACTCTGATTGACCCAACAGTAAAACTGTTTATATGTTTATCAAAATCATAATAAAGTGAAAAATTGCTTCATTTGTATGATGGCTTCTCAGACTCTATACAGTATCTCTCTATAACTGTTCTGTTTTACTCATTTTAGCCACTTTGGTAGCACCACAGCTGTCAGTCGCATCAAACAAAACTCATCTGAATGTGACGGTGTCCCTGCCGGCGATCCCTTGGAATCGCTCCATTGAAAGTATCAGGTCCTGGGGAGGCGTTAAGTACATAGTTCATCTGACACATCCCAAGTCAGTGGAGGGAAAGGTTATTATTCTCGATTCTCCTTCAGTCATATGCATCCAGTTTAATTGGGATTCATATCATTACTGCTCTCTTACAGCAAACATTTGAAAATGTGTTACCAATGCAAGATGTATTTATGCATAGTTATATAATGTTTTTGTTTGTTTGTTTGTGCATATATATATATATATATATATATACACATACACACTGACCAGCCATTTTATTAGGTACACCTTACTAGTACCAAGGTTGGATCCCTTTTATCTTCAGAAATGCCTTAAAGGATTAGATCACTTCAGAATTAAAAATTTCCTGATAAAATATCTAAGATGTTTATGTCTTTCTTTCTTCAGTCGAAAAGGAATTAAGGAGGAAAACATTCCAGGATTTTTCTCCATATAGTGGACTTCAACAGTTACCAACGGGTTGAAGGTCCAAATGTCAGTTTCAGTGCAGCTTCAAAGAGCTCTAAATGAGGAATAAGGGTCTTATCTAGTAAAACAATCAGTCATTTTCTAAAATGTATATACTTGTTAACCACAAACACTCATCTTGCACTACTCTGTGATGCGCCACGCATTACATAATCACATTGAAAAGGTCACGTGTGACGTAGGTGGAAGTATCACTGTAGGATGAAAAACTTTTTCTCGATTTTCTCCTCCACCTTTTTTTGTAAAGGCCGTTTGACTTAGTCTTTACACATTCGCTTTGTAGACACTGGATCAGTACTTCCGCCTACATCACGCGTGACCTTTCCGACATGATTACGTAATTTGTGGCGCATCACAGAGCAGTGCAAGTTCAGTGTTTGTGGTTAAAAAGTTAAAAATTTGTGGTAAAATGTTTTTATATATATATATATATTTTTTTTTTTAAATGACCAATCGTTTTACTAGATACGACCCTTATTCCTCGTGTGGGATCGTGTAGAGCTCTTTGAAGCTGCACTGAAACTGACATTTGAACCTTCAACCCGTTGGTAACTGTTGAAGTCCACTATATGGAGAAAAATCCTGGAATGTTTTCCTCCTTAATTTTGTTTTGACTGAAGAAAGAAAGACATGAACATCTTGGATGACATGGGGGTGAGTAAATTATCAGGAAATTTTAATTCTGAAGTGAACTAATCCTTTAATTCTTTGTGGCATAGATTCAACAAGGTGCTGATTTTGGTCCATATTGTCATGAGAGCATCACGCAGTTACTCAGTTTGACAGGAGTGACACCGATGTGTCTTCTGCTGCTGTAGCTCATCTGCTTCAAGGTTGGACGTGTTGTGCGTTCAGAGATGCTCTTCTGCAGACCTCGGCTGTATCGAGTGCTGGAAGAGGTGTTAGTGAGGCCAGCAGGGGGTGCTCACCCTGTGGTCTGTGTGGGTCCTAACACCCCAGTATAGTGATAGGGACACTATACTGTCAAAAAGCACCGTCCTTCGGATGAGACGTTAAACCGAGGTCCTGACTCTCTGTGGTCGTTAAAAATCCTTCGAAAAGAGTAGGGGAGTTACCCCGACATCCTGGCCAAATTTGCCCATTGGCCTCTGTCCATCATGGCCTCCTAATCATCCCCATATACTGACTGGCTTCATCACTCTGTCTCCTCTCCACCAATAAGCTGGTGTGTGGTGGGCGTTCTGGTGCAATATGGCTGCCGTCGCATCATCCAGGTGGATGCTGCACATTTGTGGTGGTTGAGGAGATTCCTCCTTCCGTATGTAAAGCGCTTTGAGTACCCAGAAGAGCACTATATAAATGTAAGGAATTAATTATTATTATTATATGAGTAACTGTTACCTTTCTATCAGCTGGAGCCAGTCTGGTCATTCTCCTCTGACCTTTGGCATCAACAAGGCATTTTCACCCACAGAACTGCCTCTCACTAAATAATTTTTCGGACCATTCTCTGAAAATCCCAGTAGATCAGCAGTTTCTAAAATACTCAATGCAGCCCGTCTGGCGCCAACAACCATGTGAAATTCAAAGTCACTTTTCTACCCCATTCTGATGTTCAGTTTGAACTTCAGCAGACCATGTCTACATGTCTAAATGCATTGAGTTGCTGCCATATGATTGGCTGATTAGATATTTGCAATTAATGCAAATTAATTGGCAGTATGTGTATGTGTATATACAGGTGCTGGTCATATAATTAGAATATCATCAAAAAGTTGATTTATTTCAATAATTCCATTCAAAAAGTGAAACTTGTATATTATATTCATTCATTACACACAAACTGAAATATATTACAAATGTTTATTTCTTTTAATTTGGATGATTATAACTGACAACTAAGGAAAATCCCAAATTCAGTATCTCAGAAAATTAGAATATTGTGAAAAGGTTCAATATTGAAGACACCTGGTGCCACACTCTAATCAGCTAATTAACTCAAAACACCTGCAAAGGCCTTTAAATGGTCTCTCAGTCTAGTTCTGTAGGCTACACAATCATGGGGAAGACTGCTGACTTGACAGTTGTCCAAAAGACGACCGTTGACACCTTGCACAAGGAGGGCAAGACACAAAAGGTCATTGCAAAAGAGGCTGGCTGTTCACAGAGCTCTGTGTCCAAACACATTAATAGAGAGGCGAAGGGAAGGAAAAGATGTGGTAGAAAAAAGTGTACAAGCAATAGGGATAACCGCACCCTGGAGAGGATTGTGAAACAAAACCCATTCAAAAATGTGGGGGAGATTCAAAAAAGAGTGGACTGCAGCTGGAGTCAGTGCTTCAAGAACCACTACGCACAGACGTATGCAAGACATGGGTTTCAGCTGTCGCATTCCTTGTGTCAAGCCACTCTTAAACAACAGACAGCGTCAGAAGCGTCTCGCCTGGGCTAAAGACAAAAAGGACTGGACTGCTACTGAGTGGTCCAAAGTTATGTTCTCTGATGAAAGTAAATTCTTGCTTTGGAAATCAGAGTCCCAGAGTCTGGAGGAAGAGAGGAGAGGCACACAATCCACATTGCTTGAGGTCCAGTGTAAAGTGTCCACAGTCATTGATGGTTTGGGGTGCCATGTCATCTGCTGGTGTTGGTCCACTGTGTTTTCTGAGGTCCAAGGTCAACGCAGCCGTATACCAGGAAGTTTTAGAGCACTTCATGCTTCCTGCTGCTGACCAACTTTATGGAGATGCAGATTTCATTTTCCAGCAGAACTGGTATTGAGTGCTGTACATGCTCATACTTTTCAGTTGGCCAAGATTTCTAAAAATCCTTTCTTTGTATTAGTCTTAAGTAATATTCTAATTTTCTGAGATACTGAATTTGGGATTTTCCTTAGTTGTCAGTTATAATCATCAAAATTAAAAGAAATAAACATTTGAAATATATCAGTCTGTGTGTAATGAATGAATATAATATACAAGATTCATTTTTTGAATGGAATTAGTGAAATAAATCAACTTTTTGATGATATTCTAATTATATGACCAGCACCTGTATATATGAAATATTTAACATGTATGTATAATTTGTTTTTGTTTTGTTTTGTTTTTTTGTTATAAAATGTGACCTGGACATATTTTCATCAGATTCACCACTGGAAGACAACTAAACAACTTAAATGTGTCTTGTTTTTGAAGGTGTTTGAGGACACGTCTCGCTCAGTGTTCATATGGCTTGTGGAAACAGACGTGCAGTACTGTGGTGATGTGGTATATACACTCACACATCCCGGCTGGTCCAATCACAGTGAAAGCGCCTCCTTTTGTGTGAATGTCTCAGGTAGTTGAACAGCTTGTGCTTTGATTGATTTGCTTTGACTGAATCTGAACACCCATTATTTAAGAAAGCAATTCATGTGTCCAGTGTTTTACTTTAAAGGGATCATATGATGCTATTTTACATGTTCAGCTTTCTTTAGTTTGTAATGTTGCTGTTTGAGCATGAAAAGTTATTCTCTATATCAGTGCACACTGTTTCTGAACTCCCTGAAACGCCTCCATTGTAGTCTTGAGTTTTTATGGTAAGGTGTGTTACGTTTCCGACACACGCTTTAAGCGGTAGACGAATCACAACAGACTGGAGCCGGCTGACCAATCAGAGCAGACTGTGCTTTTCAGGAGGCGGGGTTTTAAAGAAACGAAACTAAAACAGAGCATTCAGACAGGCGGTGAAAACAGGTGCTGCAACAATGTAAATTATAAGTAAAATAATGAGGTATTTTGAATATTAAATGATGTAAACGTTTTCTAGTAGACCCATAAACAAAATTATGAGCCTGTAAATTAGCATAATAAGACCCCTAACTAAACAAACAATAATTTTTTTTTGTATGTATTCATTAATTCATTAATTTTATTTTATTTTATATATATATATATATATATATATATATATATTTTTTTTTTTTTTTTTTTTTTTTAATTTATCTATTTTTTTTATTTTATTTTATATTTTAGACATAAATATACGGAGCCCCGCACATGACATGCATGGGAAAAAATAGTAGGCTAAATTGTGTGCACGATTTAATATTTCATTCCCTTGATTTGCTAAGTTGTGCGCATGATTTATAAATCGAGGAAACAATTAACTTTTTTTTTCTTGCATGTCATGTGCGGAGCTCCGTATAAATAGTATATATAATGCAAAAAAAAATTATAGCAAATGAGATATGCACAATATTGCTGAAATGAAATGAAATCCTAATATGTGCACTATTTACAATTTTCAGTAGAATTACCACAACTAAACTCGGCAAATGGTTCCTATTTATATTCATCTGCAATCTCTGTCTTTCAGCTCCTAATTCCTGGTTTCATATCTTAATGTGGCCTGGTCTGCTGGCTCTGCTGCTGCTCATCATCCTACCCATTATGCTTTGCCAGCTGTCAGTAAAGAGAAAGCGTTCCTTACCGAAAGCTCTGGTAAGTGATTGTGTCATAATCACTCTGGGAAATTCCAGGTGAACATACTAGGAATCAATTCCTTCCCATCTTACTGGCAGTGAAAAGTCCTGTTTGACAAGTGCGTTGTGTTTCCCTTAAGCCTCCTGAAGGAATGTGTCTTATCTGCGCATTGCTCTTGGCAGCACAAAATGAGTTTATCATGTCGATTGCGGTTAGCACAAACATCTGCTGCCAGATCAGCACTTAGAGATTTTCCTCAGAGAACATCAGTTCTTTCATGGATTATTTACACTGTTTTTGGTATTTTAGTTAAAAATGAAAAAGAATAGATAAATCATGCATGTTAATATTTGCTCAGTAAATGAGCTCTGCTTGGGTTTTTGTGTAACCTCATGTTAATCAAGTCAATATTTGGCTTCATTGACAAAACGTCTTTCACTTTTAAACTTCTCTGTGGACGACTGCTCGTTTGATGAAACCATTCTGTTTCAAATACATGGAGCCTAGAATCAATCGGATCATACATAAGTCAGGGATTCAGCCGAATTCTTTTGACCTACAGTATTTAATTGAAATATCCTTGGAGTAAATATGTCAATAATTTAAAAACACATTTGCATGTTTACGGTTCTCTGATGTTGATTAATGGTCATGTGACATGCAGGTAAACAAATAAATTCTTGTTTTAGTAAGTATTTTGATTATTTTTCTTTTACTTTTATTTATTTTAATTTTACATTTTTAGGATTTAATTGATTTTTAGTAAGAGTTTTTTTTTTTACATTTTTATTTAATTGTAAATTATTTATTTATTTCAACATTATTTATGATTTAATTGCTTTTTAGTAAATGTTTTATTTTAAAATAAATGGATCATTTTCAAATAAATCAAAGTAAACAAAGTAAACCCTTACTAGAAATCAATTAAATCATAAAAATGTAAAATTTAAAATAAACAAATTAATCATTTTAAAAGAAAAATATTTTATTTGATTTATTTTATTGTTTTTAGTAAGTATTTTGATTATTTTTATTTTACAATTTTTTTATTTTAATTTATAGAATTTAATTTATTTAAGAGTTTTTACTTTTTTATTTTTTAGTAAGGGTATACTTTGTTTTTATTTTAAAATGATTTATTTATTTATTTTAATTAAAGAAAAAAGATTTAATTGCTTTTTAGTAAATGTTTGGTTTAAAATAAATGAATCCTTTTAAAATAAATTAAAGTAAACCCTTACTAAAAATCAATTAAATCATAAAAATGTAAAAATTAAAATAAACAAATTAATCATTTTAAAAGAAAAATATTTGATTTGATTTTTATTTAGATTTTTTAGTAAGTATTTTGATTATTTTTATTTTACAATTATTTATTTATTTAAATTTTTAGGATTTAATTGAGTTTTAGTAAGAATTTTTACATTTTTATTTAATTGTAAATTTTTAGCAAGGGTATACTTTGTTTTTATTTCAAAATGATTTATTTATTTATTTTAATTATAAAAAAAAAAGATTTACTAAACCCTTAATAAAAATAAATTAAATCACATCAAATTAAATGAAACAAATCAATAATTTTAAAAGAAAAACATTTGATTTTTATTCAGATTTTTTAAAACTGTATTCATTTATTTATTATATATATTTTTTTAATTTAATTAATTATTAGCTCTTCATCAACCCGTGATTTGAGAAATCCTGTTATAAGTGAATAAAGTGACCGGATAGGCTCGATGTCTTTAAATTAAGTATGCGAGAAACAACATGTAATTTGCATCCGATTCTGTTCAAAAATAATAATAAAAAATAAATAAACATATGATACAAAAAATGTCTTTCAGCATATAACGTTAATTTCAATGAAATAAATAGCATCTTTTAAAACTACCCGGTTTGAGATTTAAAAACATTGTCACGCAGCAGACTAAATTATGATGCTCTTTCTCCTCTCTCTATAAAACAGATGCTGTCAAAGAACAACAGTCCTCCATTTTGTTCAGATCCCCGGGACGACATATCTAAAGTGAAAGTGTGGTCTGGATTTGATCCACTGCCCATTTTTGCCCAGCAGAAGTCAGAGATCGTGGATAATGTGAATGCCTATGCATCTCAGGAGCCCTATAGATGTCAACAGGACGTCCCGGTGCATGACAGCGCAGAGTCTTCAGTGCACTACAGCCTTTGTTTGCCCGTCCAAAACTCCAACAAATCATCATCCAACAGCAGAACAGAGGAGACCAGGCTGGATTCAACTGGTTCAGAATCATTTTCAGATGCTGAAAGGAGCAGCGAGACTCTGGTGGTACCAGTTAGGCCCACTGAAAATGGTGCGCTGCAGTTTCATGACTGTTTATTTCAGTTTGACACTCCAAGTTCTCCAGCTGCGGCTCAGGAATCAGAAGGTTTATCTGGAGAACAAACGCCTTTACTAACTGATCTAATTCAGAAGGACTCCAGGTGTAACTCAGTCTACCTGCCTAATGTTTCTGACATTGTGAAGTCAAACTACAGGCAGAACTGGCTGCCGGGGATTCCTCTGGAGGAAAAACAAGACCAGAGGACTTATATTTTGAGGACAGACCACCTGCAGGACCTAACTGAACCTGAGGAGGACTTCAGAGATGAAGAGGATCCGAGAGTTAGTGTGATTATTCTAGACAGATGGGCGCTGGAGATGCAGGGATTGTCTTTGTCTTGCAACTAACAGGCGGAGCGTCTAACTCTTTCCGGTGCTCATTTGAGTACGTCAATGCAAGACAAAGAGATGTTTGACGGTCATCTAAAGGTCACAGAACATCTTCTGTTGGTTCTCGCCAGGTAGATGGACCGTTTCACCGAATTTCACTGAAGGGAATTTCAAAAACAGCGAATGTTTTCACACTGGTTGTGCACTTTGACTGAAACGAAGCTTATCTGTAGCATTGCCATATTCACAAGTGTTATCCCATTTCATTTTTCCACACATCCATGTTTTAACTTATTAAATGAATGCATGATGCATGAGTCAAAATGTAGTCAAACTTGAAATACACAGTGAAACATTTTAGTACTGCCTTGTTGCATTTTCAAAAACATTTTGACATTGACTGTTTTGACAGTATTTGTTGCACTAAACTGAATAACGTGAAAGTCAGCATTCTGTTCAAAACCTGTTTAACTTCTGACGTATAACAGGATATTCAGTAGCTACAATAGTTACATATCTGTTTACAATCGGATAGATGGCTCAATCAGACTGAAGAGCCTTCATGTAAACGTACAATTTCAAACGGATGGTGTTGACCTGATATTATCCGATAAACAGGATAAAATTAAGCATGTAAACTAGGGGTGTGATGAGACACGAGATTGAGTTCACGAGAATGAGACAAAAGATTTGTACACAGTATTTTTAAGAAATCCTCAATGACTAGAAAAATAGTCTGCAGTATAAATCAGGCTTAAGATAGCTTTCATATTGGGAGATATTTGCATGCATCACGGAGCCGCTTTCAAAATGCGTGCTCGCATTTTGCTTTTGCTTTTGCTTTCGCGCGTACTCTGTGAATAGGGAGCAACGGTGCTGAGCGCGCAATCTAAAATACAAGACATTTGTCAGACGCTTAGGCTCTGTTGTGCAACGAATCCTCCGCCATGGTCTTGTCAGTCATCTCGACACCTGATCAGTGAACTCTGATTCCTGCTGAACTACGTACAACTCTGCAGCTCGTGTTGGATGAGCTGGATGGGATTAAGGTGACCATTATCCAACTGAATTAAATGTTTTTTATTTCTATAAAAAGCAAAACGACAGTGGAGGTGTAATGTAAACGTAGCGGTGGCATATTATATCCTAATTTCACCCTCACACTCCGTCATGGCAATGTCACGAGACAGCTTTTCACCTCGATGAGAAATCTCGTCACATTAATTTCGTGAGATCTTATCACACCCCTAATATAAACACTTGAATGTGAATTGGACTCAAAAATACCTGCATGAACGTGTCGTGATATGCATGCTTACATCGTGTCTGTTTTACATCTTACAAACTGGTCAGTGAATGACACTCAGTACTAAATATCTGCTAAAAAGCTCCTCTGACATACATTTCAGCTTTCTTTGTAGATATGTCATCAAAGCAAAACATTTAACAATTTTGACTTTATTTTAATGTGTTGCTCAATGGAAAACAATTACAGACCTGGGAGGCGTTTCTGTTAAAGTAACTCTTAAACATAATGCTGGAAATTTCCAGTCGTGAATGACATGTATTTGCATACCAAACAAAGGACTCATGTTCCTTAGAGTTTGTGTGAAAGACTTTGTGGGGATTTCACATTCAGTAGTTATGAGGAAGTGCTGAAGTGTGTTCAGTAACGCGTGAGACGAAAGCTCTTTGTTGTGGAGGAAACAAACACTGTGGTAATTCAGTGGGGAGTTTGCTTTGGGGGAAGAAAATCTTCTGTCAAAATCTTCTGTAATCTCAACTAATCCTACAGCAAGATTTAATTGGTTCAGTAAAGTTTAAATTTAATTCTATTCACTTTAATCTTTGTTGAGTCATTGTCAGTTATACAGTATATTGATGTTCTACTGTACGTTTTGTTACTGTAAATTATAAGCACGTCAGCTGCTTTTGCATGAAACTTATCACCTGTTTTGCAGGTTTAAGCATTTAAACAATGAGCAAACAATGGTCAAAGGTCAGTCATTTTTCTTTCCACAGTCATAAACCATTCACAGTGATAAAATATGAGTTGATCATTGTCTAAACGTGCAAAGTTTTTATCTGTTGTTGCTTGACAAACAAGGGTGAAACTCAGAAAACAGGTTAGAATTCACCCTAAAATCAAAAGTACATATATATATAGTTGTGGTCAGAATTATTGGCACCCTTGATAAATATGATCAAAGATGACTGTAAAAATAAATCTGCATTGTTTATCCTTTTGATCTTTAATTCATAAAATTAGCAAAAATCTAACCTTTCATTGAAGGAAAAGAACTGAATGTCGGGGGAAAATCACATTATGAAATAAATGTTTTTCTCCAAAACACATTGGCCACAATTATTGGCACCCTTTTATTTAATACTTTTTGTAACCTCCTTTTGCCAAGATAACAGCTCTGAGTCTTCTCCTATAATGTTTAGAGAACACCTGACAAGAGATCAGAGACCATTCCTTCATGCAGAATCTCTCCAGATCCTTCAGATTCCCAGCTCCATGTTGGTGCTTCTTCTCTTCAGTTGACACATTTTTGTGTTGGTTTTGATGTTTGCTTTGGATCATTGTCCTGATGGAAGATCCAACCACGGCCCATTATTGGATTTCTAGCAGAAGCGGTCAGGTTTTTATTTTTTATCTGTTGGTATTTGCTAGAATCCATTATGCCATGTATCTGAACAAGATGTCCAGGACCTCCAGCAGAATAATAGGCCCACAGCATTAAAGATCCTGCAGTATATCTAACCGTGGGCATGGGGTACTTTTTATCCATGTGTGCACCAAACCCATCTGGTGGGTTTGCTGCCAAAAAGCTGAAAAAGCTTCTTTTTTTTTTCTTTTTAGTTTTACCTGACAATAGAAACCGGTCCCGTTTGAAGTTCCAGTCGTGTCTGACAGCTGAATATGCTGGAGATTGTTTCTGGATGAGAGAAGAGGATTTTTCTCGAAACCCTCCCGAACAACTAGTGGGGATGTAGGTGCTGTTTGATCATTTTTTTAGGCTTTCTGAGACTCAAGACTCAACTAATCTCTGCAATTCTCCAGCTGTGATCCTTGGAGAGTCTTTGGCCACTCAAACTTTCCTCCTCACAGCGCATAAGGACGATTTAGACACACGTCCTCTTCCAGGCAGATCTGTAACATGTTTAGTTGATTGGAACTTCTTAATTATTGCCCTGATGGTGGAAATGGGGATTTCAATGCTTTAGCCTTTTTCTTACAGCCATTACAGCTATTTTGTGAAGCTCAACAATCTTTTGCTGCACATCAGAACTATATTCTTTGGTTTTACCCATTGTGATGAATGATTACGGGAATTTGGCCTTCGTGTTTCCTCATGTTTATACTCCTGTGGAACAGGAAGTCATGGCTGGACAATTTCATGTTCATGATCACCCTGGTGTGCTAACAAATGTAAATATGAATGAGAATATAGAGAATATATAGAGATCTTTTACTCATTAAAAATTCTAGGGGTGCCAATAATTGTGGCCAGTGTGTTTTGGAGAAAAACATTTATTTCATAATTCATAATTCTCCCCTCTTTCAATTCTTTTCCTTCAATGAAAGGTTAGATTTTTGATCATTTTATAAAATAAAGATCAAAATGATAAACAATGCAGATTTATTTTTATAGTCATCTTTGATCATATTTACCATAGGTGCCAATAATTCTGACCACAACTGTACATATATATATGTACAGTTGTGCCAAAGCACCCATGGAAAAAAAAAAAAGAATACAGAAAAAAAAGTTTCTGAATTCAGAGTATGTGTATAATGCAACAGCAAAGAGCTGTTAATTCATTCAGATCTGCTTCTGTTCCAGTGCTAAAATAATTTAGTTCAGTAGATCTTCTTTTTTATTCCAAAAGAAATACACTCATTAGATATATTTTTGGATTTTAATATCTTATTATGAAGTTAGTGCTTAATTAGTTAATGTGCCTAATCCTGTTCAGTTCATTAATTGTGAAGGAGTTTTGCATTCTGTGCTTGCTTGAGACAGGTAATTAACTTAATGTGTGTTTAATGAGCAATAATCAAATCATAGAACAGGTGTATCATCCCATGGTCATGAATGCATAATGTTTGTTTTTTTTATCAGCCCTGTTAATGAAGGTTGGAATGTTAATTTTCAGGAGTTTGTGTAGGTTTGTCGCTTTTTTTTACTGAGCTCAGTGTGTAGAAATTAGTGAACTTCAGGCATGATTTTTATGCCATTTTAAAGTCGGCATGAAACGGAAGTTTTGATAAGTGTTTTCTTCCCTATTGTAACGTATATCCGAGTGAAATTGCTTCTCAAACAAGAACAAATGTAGGGCGGGTCTTGATTTTGTTCATAAGGAATTGATTGGTGGATCTTATGTGAGTGACAGGTTGCCCCGCCCTCGTCCTCAGAGAAGAGAAGAGATGTCGCTGCAAGAGGGAGGAGGAGTTATTTTGATTAAAGATTACAAGGCACATGAATTTAATTTAATTTTGAAAAAAATATGACTTGTCAATATTGATTTATAATGACTTTAAGTGTGATTCAATATTTTTGTATGTTCTGCAATAAAAGCCAAAATAAAGAAAACAGAATAGACTTCACTATCTTTAAACAAAATATAATTTCTTATTTTTTATGTTTTGATCTTGATTGGCCTGGAGTGTTTCCAGGAGATTCATCCAGCGATTGCTTTATCTGACACATGAGTTGGACATTTCCTTGAACTTATATACACTGCCCGGCCAAAAAAAAAAAGAAAGAAAAGGAAAGTCGTTTGGATTTAAATAGGCAAATGCTTAAGAGTCTATAACTGGATCATTATTGCTGTGATTATTATGTTTGGGAACTGTTCCTGTTTGTGAATATGATCCTCAACTGGATGGAACTGAATTAAACACTTTGAATGTTGCGATCCTGACTTATGATAGCAACCTGAGTCGTAACAAAGCACTTTTTGCCAGAGGAGAACTGGCCCCCCGACTAAGCCTGGTTTCTCCCAAGGTTTTTTTTTTTTTCTCCATTTTAACACCTGTTTGCCACCTGATGTCACCTGTTGGAGTTTGGGTTCCTTGCCGCTGTCGCCTTTGGCTTGCTTAGTTGGGGACACTTGACAATTGATATTTGATATTCAACAGTGCTTTGATCTGCCTGCATTGACACTATTCTTTAAGAGCTGCTGTGCAGCCAAAATAATGTACCAGTTATCACTGTAAAGCTGCTTTGACACAATCTACATTGTAAAAAGCGCTATATAAATAAAGGGGGGAAAAAAACTGTTCTTCTAATCCTAACTGATGGAGTGTGTAGCTTTTCATTTCTTAAACAACCATGTAGGAAGACACATCATGGCCATATTCGATATCCCACAGCTATATCCATGCCAACAGTCTAGGTAATGAATAGGAAACACTTTCCTAATATATATATATATATATATATATATACATATTAACCTGCTAATCCTGTTCTCTCAATTCTACATGATACAAGTCAATGTCATTTCATTTTACAGGATTTTTAGGAAAACCACACATGTGTACTGCAGAAATGACTGTAGTGTGCTCATCTGAATGTATAGGCTTTAGTATGGTGGACACTGAATACTTCAATGTTTTATTCATCTCATAGAGATCTGTAACAATGGACATGACGCAGATTATTTCCACCTCTATGAGCGATGTTCTTTGTCCAGAACTCGCGTGAAAAATGTTTGCGTCTCATGCATAAGTGAGGACTAACAGATGCCGTCTCCACCTACACTGTGAATCGCATTTAATTAGCATGTGGGCAGATTTGCTTTCTCTCTCTCCAGTGCACTTTTTTGCTATATCGCCAAACAGCTTGATAGATGCATCGTTTGAGTTAATTGGATGCACAGGCGCGCGCGCACACACTCACTCACTCACTCCCTCCACTTTTGCATATTAATGTGATCTTTATGACTTGCTATTTAAAAGGGAAAAAAGAAAACTGCTGTATGCAAAAATGAAAATGTCATTATTTTGATGTTGATCCAGACCTGTATATGCAGTTTTCCCCTGTAGAACATAAAAGGAGAAATTTTGCACCTCTTCCAACACACAACAGTTCATAGAAAGCAAACTTCAAAAAGGACAAGTACAAAAAAACACCATAAAAATATAACAGCCGTCCGTTTGACTCTGTGCACAATATTCCAAGTCTTTGAAGTCAGCTTTAATTGTTTGTGTGAGGAACAGACTTAAATTTTGAAAATCTTTCCCTCCACTAAAGCTTTTAAATTTGCATGTGTTACAATTCAAAACTGCTGCAACAATGCACCAGATTGCATGCTTTGCAACCTAGATTGGTTATTATTGTTAACTAAAACTAAAACCATTAAAAACAAAAATAAATCTTTACTTGAAATTAAATATTTAAAAAATTAAAGGTGCAATATGTAAGAATTTGGCAGTAAAATATTCGAAAACCACTAGGCCAGTGTTATATGTTTTGTTCACTTGAGTACTTACAATATCCCAAATGTTTCCAACTATTTGTAAATCGTGAAAAAAATTGCAATTTTAATCAAGGCTCCGGGACGTGTGACGAGTCGCCTGTATATTGCGTCATACCTGCGTTACCTTCGGTTTCCGGTTTTATTTTGTAGAAACCATGGAAACACCAAAGACGCTTTAATATATTACATGTTTTAATAGACAAAGGAACAACTGTTTGGTTACATTTATAGACAGAAAACTAATTGTTGTCATATAGCTCAACACATTTAGTCTTATTGTTTGAATCAGATTTTCTTGATTTTTTGCGAGTACCATGCTTTTACCATGCCTCAGAGAAAAACACTATTTTGTCAAGTGGCTAACTTAGCATAATCAGATGCAGCTTTATTTTTAATAACAGTAATACAGAATTTTCTCCATCATACAATACGTTTTAAAAATAATTGCATGCCATTTATCAACACAAGCCATCCAGCATTTAATATGATATTCTAAAATCGATCAAGCTCAACATACTCAAATGTATCTAATATGATAAACAGAGCTGTGTTACCTCATACTCTTGACCGGAAAAGCGGAAGTAGCGCCAGCGACTGTGGCATAATAAAAGTTCTGCTGCTCACGGCGTGTTGCGCAATCGCTCCAGCAGCCTCGTTCAGCTCCCACAACACTCGGTCCTGCTCTGCTTCATACCACATTAACGTTAATAATCGCATCCATTAAAATGATTTCTTCCCGAGTCCTATCCCAATTCTTTTCCACCGGCATGTCCCAAGACTCCGCTCTCAAACTTGACATCATCAAGCTACGCCTTTGTTTTGAATAGGCCTCTAGCAACCTCTAGCGGACAGAAAATATTACATATTGCACCTTTAAAGCATTTGAGCAGAAACAACATCTGCAAAGTTCAATGCAAAGTAAGATATTTTCTTTTACCGAAATCGCTTTTTAAGGACTACAACAAACAGCTGGTAGGGACTACAACAAGCTTTTTTCCGGGTAGGATCACAAATCCTAAAATTTACATAAACCCTGCCCCCTAGAAGTCAAGTCAAGTCAAGTCACCATTATTTATATAGCGCTTTTTACAATGTAGATTGTGTCAAAGCAGCTTTACAGTGATAACTGGTACATTATTTTGGCTGCACAGCAGCTCTTAAGGAATAGTGTCAATGCAGGCAGATCAAAGCACTGTTGAATATCAAATGTCAATTGTCAAGTGTCCCCAACTAGGCAAGCCAAAGGCGACAGCGGCAAGGAACCCAAACTCCAACAGGTGACATCACGTGGCAAACAGGTGTTAAAATGGAGAAAAAACCTTGGGAGAAACCAGGCTTAGTCGGGGGGCCAGTTCTCCTCTGGCGAACAGTGCTTTGTTACGACTCAGGTTGCTATCATAAGTCAGATATGATCGCAACATTCAAAGTGTTTAATTCAGTTCCATCCAGTTGAGGATCGTATTCATCACACCGGTATGGACGGTTGTTGAGGAGATGTGCCACTGGTTGTCATGGTTGTCACACAATAAAGTGTGTGAGCAACCGAAGCACGAGCTGTTAAAGCTCCGCCCTCTTCTGGAAAGGGGGCCGGGAGCAGCAGCTCATTTGCATTTAAAGGGAAACACACAAAATTTTGACACGGCGTGTTTTTGCTCACAACCAAATAGAGGCAAATTTGACAAGCTATAATAAATGATCTGTGGGGTATTTTGAGCTGAAACTTCACAGACACATTCTGGAGACACCAGAGACTTATATTACATCTTGTGAAAGTGGCATTATAGGTCCCCTTTAAACTTATACTTTCCAAGGCAACATTCCTCATTTTTGTTTATTTTAAGTTGAAGTACTAAAATAACTAAAACTAAAAATTAAAACTATAGACATTTAAAAACGAAAATAGAAAAATAAAACCTAATTCAAAACATAAACAAAGATACTAAAATAACACTGCAAATAACATATTTTAGTGTGTTCAATGCACAAATCATCATATGACTTCAAAGACTTGAATATAGTTACTGTTATTATGTTATAAAGTCACCATGAAATCAAAATTAACAATTCTTTTTTTTTTTTAAGGAATATAGCAAGATTTATCATAAATGATTTATCTGTGCATATCATAATTGTAGCTCGTGATCTTTAATCAAAATAACTTCCTGTCTCTCTTGCAATGTCATCGCTTCTCTTCTCTGATGATGTGTTTACTGGCGTGTGGGCGGGGTAACCTGTCACTCACATGAGATCCACCAATAGCAAACCACAACCATCCAATCAATTATCCATTGACAAATTTAAGCCCCGCCCTACATATGTTCTTATTTCAGAAGCCACTTCACTCAGATATATGTCACAATAGGGAAGAAAAGACTATCACAACCTGATGTTTTATTAACAAAGTTTGGGAGGAGCATGTTCAGATAATCAACTCAATTAGCACAATAGGAGGTATATATACAGCAGACTTACCTCTGTTCCACCACAGTTTTCCAGCATCCCTCCACCACCCCATCTCCTCAGTCCTAATTATTCCTATCCTAGCCTTGTACTCTGGGTTCGGGCCAAATTCCGAGCTCAGAGCCCTCCTCTCGGACAACACGCCAATTACCCATAACCTTTACTCTATCTGATTATATGTAAGTGTGAACTTGTGAATTTTGTTTCATGACGACTTTAATGCTGCTTTTATGTTTGTTTTTTTGCCCTTGACAGTCATGGCATGTTTGAAACCACAGGAGGATTAGTAAATAAAGTCAGTGCTTAAATTTTTTGGTGGACTATTTGTTTAAATGTCATTGTGATTGTGTGTAACAGCGGTTGCCGTATTATCAGACGCAGTCAGACATTCTAATCTTGCGTCGCTCAACAAGGACGGATTTGAGTGCATGTTTTTTGGCCTGTACAGGCCTGCGGGAATGGTTGCATTTGTCACAATGGAAACAGACAAAGCTCGCCTGCTGTTGTTCTATTCATGCAGTTTATTCTTAGTCTCAATGTCACATATGAAACTGTAGAAGTGGTCAGGCACCTCCCCACCGCATTGTTTACTGTGGTATTTGAGTGGCAGGTGTGGCAATAAATGCTTATAAATAGCCTCTCCACACAAAGCCTGGAGTTCAGCGCTGCTCTCACTCCCTGAAGTCATATACGCTCAAACACGGCTGTGAATAGTGTTGGGGGTAATGCATTACAAGTAATTAAATATGTTAAATGACACAAATATACTTTATGTATTTAATCTCACATTAGTAACCAATGTCTTTGCTGCTGTTCTTCAATAATCCAATGCAACCATACTAATAAGCAAAAATGACTTTAGATAAACATCACATTTGTGTTTGATTTTTTTGTTTTTATTGCTGAAGTAAGTCCCTGTCCCAAATGGCACACTTTATATACACATACGGTCTTGACTTACAATGGTCGCCATGTGCGCGTGTCCATTAATTTAAACGTCATGAAAGTGCGGACTCCGCAATACCTCATTTGGGACAAGGCCTAAAAGTGTTGTACTTTCTACTCCTGCATCCTATTCTTCTGCAATCTTGAACGGCTGCACAGCTGAAAGGTTTGTTTGAGCTACGCCCTCTACTGTACAGGAGTCAGTTTGCATTTCCTTCAGCCTGAGGCTTATCCATTTCACTTCTGGTGTGAAAGAGCCTTTACATTTGCCAAAAATAGAACTTTTTTGCTGTTGTTGTTAAAAATCAAACAAGAAGGCCCAGCCCAGATAAGAAAAAGTACTAAGTAACACAATTAGTTACCTTTTTAGGGAGTAATGCAATGTAATGTAATATTGTAACTTTTAAAAGTAACTTTCCCCAACACAGCAACAGCAACATCTGGTTGGTATCATGCATGTGACACTCGTTAAATGACCTATAAAAAACTATAAAGTCAAAGTTCCACCTCTAAATTAGAGAAGCCGTTACTGACAATCCTCATTTTGGCTGCGTGAGATTCTCCAGCTTTGTTGTTGTTGAACTACCGAAGCGCGAGCTGTTAAAGCTCCGCCCTCTTCTGGAAAGGGGGCCGGGAGCAGCAGCTCATTTGCATTTAAAGGGACACACAAAAATGGTGTGTTTTTGCTCACACCCAAATAGGGGCAAATTTGACAAGCTATAATAAATGATCTGTGGGGTATTTTGAGCTGAAACTTCAAAGACACATTCTGGGGACACCAGAGACTTATATTACATCTTGTAAAAGGGGCATTATAGGTCCTCTTGAACATTTTCAATGTTACAGAGTTTAAATGAGGGTTTCTAGAGGAAAATGTTATGCTTCAGATGTTGATCCTTCAATTATTTGGAAATGTTTCATTGATGTTTCATGGGATGTTGAGATCTTTGATTGCAATCTTGTATCTTGAGCACAGTTTGAGACATTTTTGAGATCTTATGGATTTGTGGTAACTGCATTCATTTTGAAATCAAGACATGATATGACTGCAGAGAATGTGAGCGTCATCTGATCGCTTCTGGGTTTAATGGAGATCTGAGCATGAGAGATCTCGCTGAGATCTTGATGCATTGTTTCCACAGATCTCTTTTCCCACAGCTCCTCTATCCCACAATGCACTGTCCCATTGTGTCATTCCAGGTTTTCTGTGTTTTAATCTCACTGTAAGTCTATCTGGATGCTTTGAATTGATCTGTGGTCTTGCTGTCGGTCTATATTTACCACCTTGAGGAGGAGGAGTGAGTGCGTGTGCTGCTGGAGGTCATCCTCACCCGCAGAGACCGTGAGACCGTGAGGCCAGAGGAGAAGCTGAGAGAATTAAAGAAGGTGAGACAGCAGGAAACAATAAGGAGAGTTTAACAGAGCGCCAACAGAAGAGGGTGAGACAGGTGAAGGTCGAGGAGGAGGAGAGACAGAGACGCGTCGTCCTGCTGATCATCTTAAGGGCCTGTAGAACGTGAGTGGATTTACAACTTCCTGTTTTCCAAAAAAAAAATAAAAAATCTGTTTGCAATTTTCTTTTGCTCTTTGCTCTGCTCTAGTATGTACTTGAAGAAGTGTATTAGCTTTTAAATTGGTGGTTCTCAACGGGCGTCTGTTCTGAAAAAACACTGCAAAATACAAATAATCAACTATTTTGCTGCAGATACTTTGGATAAAAGTCTGCCAAATGCATGAATGTAATGTAATATATTTCACGTTTGACTTTAAGGGCATTTTTCTTTTCTTTTCTACAATATTACGTTGGGTTACCAACTGATGTTCAAAACCTGGATACTGAAGCAAAACTAGTTATGAGAACCGCTGATTTAAATGATAACCCATGTTTAATGTAATAGTAAAATGCTGATAAATGCACATTATTAATGTACAGAGTTGCTTACTCTGAATCTGTTGTTCTCAACCAGTGCATTACGGGTTTATTCTGAAAAATGTGGCAAAATACTAATAATCAAAAATTAAACTCTACAGTATTTTCCTGCAGATGCAATTGTCTCTCTGTAATTTGACTAATAATAATTCAGTATTTGGCCCAATGTTTGTTTCATGTGCTCAGCTGGTTTTCCTATTTAGTTCTTTTCATCTTCATTATTTTCCATTTTCCATTCTATTTTGGTTTTAAAGAATTATTAATAACAGGAATTTGTGTTCCTGTAGCTCAAACTGTAAATCATCTATCTATCTATCTATCTATTGCAACCACCCACAACACCTGCATAGAAACCACCCAGAACACCATGGCAACAGCATAGCAACCAAACAGAACACCCTAGCAACCGCATAGCAACCACCCAGAATACCCTAGCAACCAACCTGTGTACCCTAGCAACCGCATAGCAGCACCCCAGCAACCACCCAGAATACACAACCGCAAAGGGCAACACCTTAGCAACCACTCCAAGTACCTTAGCAACCGAATAGCAACACCCTAGCAACCTCCCTGAGTATCTATCTATCTATCTGGCTTTTAAAACTAGTAAACTAAAACTATTTCAAACTTCAAGCTTTTAAAACTTCCTAAAACTTTCTGGCTAGGCTTTTTTATCTAGTTGCTCTTTGTTATTTACCAGTAGCCTCGTGGGTAGCACCGGCATATAACACAGTTTCGATTCGGGCATCCTGAGTTCGAGTCCCAGCTCGTAGACCTTTCCCGATCCCAAAATTTGTATTACTGTGATGCAAAAAAGAAATAAAGTAAAATGAAATATAAAATAATGTTCATCAGTTGTTCTAACAAACCATTTATCTCTTGACTTGATTGGGTCAGCAAGCGACCATCCGCACCACTCACATTTTGCTCATAAATTGTAGAAACCTAATTAACATTTAGTCGTGCATCTTTGCATTCCCGTTTCTCAAAACAGCTGTGGTTTCGGCATTGTAAACCAAGCGCCTGGAAGATGAAAAATCCTGCCGTTTGGAGTTTATGGAGTTATTTCTCATAAGCCCGTTCATCCATCGCCTCCAAAGAGTTTTTTCCCCCACCAGTCTGTTTTCATTATGAGAGACGTTGCCCTATATGCGATCTCTCTCTGGAGGGGCGACGGGTTGCTGTTCGGTTGATGACAGATCAATTTTAATATGCTGCAAAGTGACCTTCTGTACCCAGTGTTCAAACAAAGTCCTGATACGGGCACTGCCAGGATCTGGTTTAAGAGGAAACGTCTGGGACAGGAGCCACTGTCATTCAGAGAGAGCCTTTGCCTCAGATTTAATCTGGTTAAACCTGAGGGGAAACGCATTTCTCCGTCTATGATGGTAACGCAGGTGGTTGTTGCAACTTTCGGGTAAATGAAGCCATCCTTCAAACGCGACCTGATTCTGTTAGGTTGGGCGAGGGGCTGATTTATGACTGCGGGACTCCCGTGGGCTGCATTGAGCCTTACAACTGATGAATTATTATTCTCACAATAGCTCACAAAGGGACTTTTACCAGGATTCTGACACAATGGATCTCCTTTCAGCTCTTACCTGATGTGGGGATTAGGTGAAACTCATGAAAACAGGTCACATTTCACCCCAAAAAATAAAAAAAATTGCATTTAAAAGATTGTTACATCACTTTATTTTGGTTAGACTTCATTTTGATGGTCCACTTTAGACATTCTACTAACTATAAGTAACTTTGCAGCTACATGTCAACTAACTCTCATTAATTTGCAACTACATGTCAACTAATTCTTATTAGAGTATTAGTAGACTGTTAGGTTAGGGTTCGGGTTAGTAGAGTAACTGCTGACTGCTTTGGCGGATGGAATTTTATTTATTTATTTTTTTCAATTGTAGTCTTTTAAAAAGGCATCTGAAATAATTAAACAAAATGCAATGTAGTGTTGTCAAAAATATCGATTTTTCGATACATATCAATACTGAAATATCTGGAACGCTTCCAATACTCATTTTCCACATTATAGAAGCACAATACCAGCTGTTCTCTTTCTCTCTCTTTCATCTCTCCGACAGCGTGTCGACACACAAACCCTCCTCCCCTCACTCACTCGTTTAATTTGCTCCAGATGAATATTGTTGGTGATACAGGGCTTGAATTTCAGTGTGGGATTATTTTAGTAATTTCAGCAGATTTTGTGATCACGGCCAAAGTGCACGCATAATAAAGCCGCCTCTTAGTACTAAATTGAGTTCTTTTTTGCTGCTTATCGCACTTAAACAGTCAAATACACGCAAATGCCGGTCTTGGTGAGTATTCATGTAAACACAGTCAGTTATGTTTTAAGTGAACGTAAACAGTTGAGAAAGAAAATGCATGTGTAACAGTATAATGGATCCGTGCATCAAGTCTTAAAGTGACAGCAGCCTAATATACCTGCTGCCAAATTATGAGATATTATTAAAAATATCTATATGGCAGTTATATATATATATATATATAAACTAAGCAAGGGGGGGCAAATGCCCTCCAATATTTTTCCCGATGTGAGCCGTCAGCTCCAGTCCACTACAATTTGGAGCAGTTAAGGCCCGGGTATACTTCATTTTCTTCGTTCCGCTCCGTCTCGCGCACAGTTGAGCATGCAAGCCTTTCAAAGATACTCCTTTGCGCGTGAGCGCGGAAAGACGCGTCCGTGGTCATAAAAAAAAAAAAAAAGCTAGTCAAAGCTAGTCCGCAGTCTAGTAAACGTTTCTTGCTTGCGCCGACTGAAAACACACATGAGACAGTACTGAACACTGAACGGTCCATGCATGTGGATTTGGATAATACAGGGTAATCGCTTTGATGTAGGAATGCTAATTCTGACCAATTAATACTATCAGTTAAACGGTTTAAAAGGAAATTAAAAAAAAATTATTTTATCCTGATTACTTTATTTGTTATTGTGAGTATACACAAATAGTAGATATTTACAGTTTGTTTTTTTTTAATACAATTTTATGATGTATTACTCTTATCTGTATGACAGAGTATTTTAAGTTGTTTAGGAGTTATTTTAAATGATCGCACCGGCACCTCCATGTCTCGTAGTAAAGCGCGCTAATCCTTAAACTTAACTTAAAATGTTGTATTGTTTGTGACAGACACTTGTCAATTCTATTTTTATTTAATCCTAATTTAACATTCAAATCTTATCAGTTAACGGTTTATGGTCAGTTAACGAGTGTCGGTTTTGGGTAAAATATTGTACAAACTTTACGGAAAAAAATTGTAAATAGGTTAACAGTAACTTCATGTATTATATACAGGGAAAAACCAGACATTTTATGTCATTCTCACAGTAAAATGCTGTAAATTTTACAGTTTTTATAAGTAAAAAAGACAATGTATAATTTGCAGTCAAAAACTGTAGATATTCCCACAATTCCCTGTGTGACACTCCACATTTGAAAGTATTTTGTTTAAATAATCATGTTTCTTAATAGTTTTTGTCATCAGTTATGTACATTAGGGTTTTATGCTACATCTTCTGTTGCTTAATGAATGTTTGCATTATTTAAGTATTGTGGGTTACCATGATGGTGTTTTGCGTTTGCGTGAATGACTCTGTGCAACTTCTTTATATTAGTATATACTTCAGCTCGTGGAAAAGCTACTGATGATGGACTCTGATTCTTCATGTGGCTTTCTCTTTTACCACCTGCATTATTATGGTGGTTGCCAGTATATGTTAAAGGTACAAAACAGATTTTAGTAGTAGTGTGCATTGTTGAATTTACTGGTTTACATTCAAATTTTCTTGTTTGTTAATTACAGTTTTATACTGTAAAATAAATTCTGTAAATGTGTTCTGTATTTTTTACAAAATTATTCTGGCAACCACAGCAAAATTATTTTGTAAGAACTACAGAATTTCTTTTTTTTTTTTTTTTTACAGTGTATAGTTTTTGTTATTTTTTTTTTAAATTAGATTTTATTTTTATATTTTCTCTTTTCATTTTAATTGTAAAGTTTTAGTAATTTTTTTGTCATTTTTATTACTTTTAAAAAATATCTTAGTTATGTCTTAGTCATAGTTTTTATTAAGTTTATTTAGTTAATCAATTTAAACTAAACACAAATGTTGTTTTTTTCAAAAACTTTTTTTTTTTTTTTTTCAGTTAATGTTTATTTTAGTTCAAGTAATGATAATGTTTTTTTTTTTTATGGTTTTTGTTGTAGTTAATAACCCTGAATGGCCCCAAAACAGTCTTCATTTTTATGCAAAATACTTTGTAACATATAAAACATTTTTATTTGGGGGTAAACTGACATGAGATTTAATCTTTCATTGTGTTGGCATTGGCAAGTTCACATGTAGAGTGAATACTGAGACTGTAATATGTTGCATAAGTCCTTCTTATTGCTTGTGTACTGTATATGATTGTAGTTTTTCTGGATTGGGGATGAAAATGGGCCGTGACTTCCCATGTACCGTCACTGGGCCGTGTCTGGTGTTGTGGATATGACAGATCGCTATCTGTCGATGTGCAACGGACTAGTGTGATTCTTTCTCTAAGTGCTTCTGTCCTTTTGACAGCTGTGTCGTTCTGCTCTGATGCAGGTGCTGCTGAGAGCTTCGCCATGGCGACCAAAATAGTAACACAGCGTTGCCAGGAAGAGCAGATGGACCAGATGTCTCACAGCATGGAGATGTCCTCCCTGATCAAGAAGAGAAAGTTCAAATCCAGGTAGAGCCACACTGACCCTCAAAGCACGCCATGAACATTCCCCCACGTCACACCACTGGATGCCACTCCATTCACACGCTTCCCAACTTTAGGAAACAAGTGTAAATCACCAGCCGAATTACCAGTATTAATTAGTGAATCTCATTGACACTCAGTCTGGTGTCCTCAGAGAGCAGCTGTGTAAACATATGAGGTCTTATCGGCTCCAGTTCAGCTTTTCTAATGGGACGGCTGTCTTGAAATGAACATGTTTTCATCGTTTACTCATATTTACTTTCCTCCATGAAACATGAAAGATATATCTTTTTAAAATAATACATAAAAAGATAATATGCTAAATGTGTGAGCTGGGTTTTTTTTTTTTTTTTTCCATACAGTAAAAGTGCACATTTAAGAAAATATTTAGGCCAGAATTTAAGATTTCTTTGTATTTGAATTGCATATAAAATTTGGATGGTTTTAACATAAACTAATAACTTAATGTGTTGCATATTTGTCAGTCAAACATAAACAAAACAGGACATTTTACAGACATCTCCGTTAACCCTAAAACACAGCGCAATGAAGTTTACAATAAAAAATACAGGTAAAACACCTGTAAAAAAATTAATAAATATGGAAAATACCTTTTAACTGAATCAATTTATCAGATTTATGCTGATAGGAAAATATGAATTTATATTCCATACAAAAACTGTGTGAGGAGGAACAGACCAGTGTTGCCAAGTCTATGGTTTTCCCGTGTAATTGGGCTACTTTAACGCTGTTGCTGCGGGTTGTTTTTCATGTCCACGTGTTAAAGAGACCCCAAAGTTTGTTAGCCCCTGAAATGCAAATTTTACCAGGGAAACCCCACCAAAAACATGGATTTTACCTCCCAGAACAAGATTGGGCCAGCTAAAAACCTAGCAACCCTGGAACAAACCCAAATTTAAGTCATTATGATATTCAAATGACAATATGACAAATAATATCGCTGTACATTTTAATATGCAACCATTATCAGTGGATAATGACTTCAATTTGTGTCTTTTCTTCACACAAAACTATCATATGGCTTCAAAAGACTTGGTATGGTAAGTTTTTGGTGCTAGATTGTTTGGTTGCATGGAAAATAAAAGCACACAGAAGTAAGAAAATAATGTGGAGATGAAATGACATCAGGTCCTTAAATGTTTGGGTCACCTGCTGCTTTAATTAATAACAATGATTCATTACTGTGCCACACGTTTAGGATCATGTGTGCGATTGTCTGTGGAGATTACATGACAATTACTGATGAGGAAGGCAACTGTGTTTCACCCTGTCATGTGCTGGAGTTATTCTGAGCTCACTGAGGCATCGCAGCCATGGCAAACTCCCAGGTGTACACTAGTGTTGTTGAAGGCCAGATTTATAACAATAGACACATACACACACACACAAGCTCTTTTACAAAACCTCCTAGGGTGAAACCCGATGAGGACATGTATGGTTGCATTTGTTTGTACCTCGCACTATAATTTATTGTGTTAAAAAAAAATGCAAGTTAATACAGTATAAGAGAACTAAATTTTCTTCATGCAAATGTTTTTACATCGGTTTTAGTGTCAAATATGGACTGATGATTTCATAAGATTCCTACAGTGAGCATTTAAAGTGGCACTCCTGAAGATGCCTTGTTTTGGCCAAATTTGCATTTACGTAACTTAGGAAAGAAGAACACGAGCAATTCTTGCCAGGTTTATTAGGCAAATTCAATGGCAGCAATCATGTTTCTTTTATGGTGAATACAATACCTAAACGCATTGCAACAAACAGTAAAATAATGTTAATTAAGGCATCTTAGCAACATAACTATTAACATCAATTGTGAGATAAGTAGATATTTGGATGCGTCACACAGGCCGTTATCTAATAAAAAGCCTTGTTTACAGTTAATGCAATAGTATAATAATGTTGCTCAAATCTTGTTTCAGTTACTTTAACTTCTCTTCTGGCTTATTTGATAGTCAAAGTGAACCGCAACAGTGTTTGTGTGCTAAATTAATCGCACGCATTGGCTATTTTTCACTGAAGCTCATATTACACAATTACTTGATATAACTTCCTTCTTTTTCTTTTGTTGGCCTGTCAGGGAGCCTTTTAGATCTTTAAACATACAACATGAACTTCTGCTTTTGTCATTGTGCCAATCACATGTGTTCCTCTGGCCGTTTAATAATAATGCAGTTAAATCTGAGAGTCGCTGTCTAAATAGACACTGATCCACTTTACATTGTGTCCCATTGGATTGACTGACTGACTGCCTTGAATCCTGTTAGAATAATCATTTTTACAAGATGAGCGTGTCGTAAATACCAGTGACAAACGCTGGATTTTCTTTGAGCTCCAGCTGTCCGTGTTGAAGCGTGTTAATTAAAGAATCAAAGGCAAAAATCATATTTTGTTGTGATTTATGAATATTGATATTGTACTTATACTGTTAATGAAGTGTAGCTATAAAACTTGAGAGAAAATATACTACTTATTTATCCAGAAAAATATGAAATAAGACAAAACGGGTTCACTTTATTTTGATTGAATGCACATCTTATAACGACAGTGACATCCTCTTGTAACAAAAATTACTCTAAAATAAAGCATTAATGTTCAGGTAGATTAAGAAAAAAAAGAAAAAGAAAAAAAAGCCCTAAGCAAAATATAATTTGGTAAAAATTCTTGAAAATAACAAATACACTGAACAAAATTATAAACGCAACACTTTTGTTTTTGCCCCCATTTTTCATGAGCTGAACTCAAAGATCTAAGACTTTTTCTATGTACACAAAAGGCCTATTTCTCTCAAATATTGTTCACAAATCTGTCTAAATCTGTGTTAGTGAGCACTTCTCCTTTGCCGAGATAATCCATCCACCTCACAGGTGTGGCATATCAAGATGCTGATTAGACAGCATGATTATTGCACAGCTGTGCCTTAGGCTGGCCACAATAAAAGGCCACTATAAAATGTGCAGTTTTATCACACAGCACAATGCCAAGGATGTTGCACGTTTTAAGGGAGCGTGCAATTGGCATGCTGACTGTAGGAATGTCCACCAGAGCTGTTGCCCATGAACTGAATGTTCATTTCTCTACAATAAGCCGTCTCCAAAAGCGTTTCAGAGAATTTGGCAGTACATCCAACCGCAGACCACGTGTAACCACACCAGCCCAGGACCTCCACATCCAGCATCTTCACCTCCAAGATCGTCTGAGACCAGCCACCCGGACAGCTGCTGAAACAATCGGTTTGCATAACCAAAGAATTTCTGCACAAACTTTTAGAAACCGTCTCAGGGAAGCTCTTTTATTGTGGCCAGCCTAAGGCACACCTGTGCAATAATCATGCTGTCTAATCAGCATCTTGATATGCCACACCTGTGAGGTGGATGGATTATCTCGGCAAAGGACAAGTGCTCACTAACACAGATTTAGACAGATTTGTGAACAATATTTGAGAGAAATAGGCCTTTTGTGTACATAGAAAAAGTCTTAGATCTTTGAGTCCAGCTCATGAAAAATGGGGGCAAAAACAAAAGTGTTGCATTTATAATTTTGTTAAGTGTATATTGGCCATTAAAAATATTAATGCACTTTTCTGACTATAACTGAGTAAATAGGATAATTAAAATGAAAAAACATTTTTAAATTACTATTTTTGTGCAAAAACCATTATTGCATTACTCATTAGTACAGTAGGTTTAATTTTTTTTTGTTTAATTTATTTAATAATTTATTTTAATTATTTACCTTTTATTAGAAGTATATATATTCAAATGTTTTGCTTGTTTCAACAGTAGTATACAGTAAATAAAAAACAGTAATATTGTCAAATAATATTAGAATTCAAAATAAGTGTTTTCTATTGTAATAAATTGAATTATCAACTTAAGAAATGAGAAATATGCCAAAAGTTTGAAATAAGATTTTTTTAAATGTTTCTTATGCTCACAAAGGGTGCATTTCTTTAATGAAAAATACAGTAAAAACCATAATATTGTGAAATATTATTACAATTTAAAATAACTATTTTCTATTTAAACATATTTTAAAATGTAATTTATTCCTGTGATGCAAAGCTGAATTTTCAGCATCATTACTCCAGTCTTCAGTGTCACATGATCCTTCAGAAATCATTCTAATATGCTGATCTTCTGCTCAAGAAACACATTTTGTTATTACTGTCACTTTTGATCAATTTAATGCTTCTTTGCTGAATAAACATATAAAAAAAATAAAAAAAACTTACTGAGTATCGTATAAATGTACAATGACAAACACATGCATAAGATGTGAAACTGCTATATTAAAGTCTAATTCTAAAGGACGTGGACTGGTTCACACAAAACACCTGCTCCAGGCAAACAAAGTGAAAATCACCTTTAAACCGGTGTGAAGCAGCGGTCTGAGCCGATGCACACGTGAATCAGCAGGTTACTCAACCTTCGGTTCAATGTAGATCTCATTTTGTCTTATAATCAGAGAGCTGTCTGTCTCTATCATATGAATATGGAGCATGCAGTGGAGAGCGAATCCAGGCCGTTAAGTAGGAGGGCTGATCTGAATTGATACAAAGGCTCCTGTGGGTGCTGATCCCCACTAAACCCTCGCAGGCGGCTGTGGGGAGTTACAAGCCTTTGAGAGATAAAGAGCAAACGCAGATGTTTAATACTAGATGAAGCACAGCTGGCATTCACACCTGTATGGATTTACATTTGAATACAGGAAGTGAAAATATAGAAAGTATAATGACATTGGATAAAGGTGTTGAGAATCAGGGCTTGAATTGCCAAAATGCCCGCTCACTTTTTTTAGGGCCATTGGTTCCGAAAGTATTTTTCAATTCATTTTTCACATAGGGATTTTAAAAGGTCTTCATTAAAGCATGAACCAACCAGCTACAAGGTGAATCACTACATTACAAAGTACAAACAAAAATGTGTTAAAAAATCTGAAAGACTGTGAACTTAACAGCTTTAATGAGGGGAAGAACTACAATCCCATTATGCGTTGCAATGGAGAAATATAAAACTTCATTTAAAGTAGTTAAATATATCTATATTTTAGGTTTATTGCAAAATATGCATGCATATACAGTAGTATGCATGTGTGTGTGTGTAGATATATATATATATATATATATATACGTACAAATATTTAAGTGTCTTCACTGCATAGCGATACCGTTTTTTTGACTGGTCGAATTTTCAGCACAGCATCATGGGTAATGTAGTTTTTCTTAATGATGGCTCCAACAGAATAATACACCATCAATTAACAACCTCATATATCACAATAGGTCTGTATTTACAGATTTATTAGTCATATATATATATATATATATATATATATATCACACAGCAGTGGTAGCTAGAAGTGCTGTCCTCCCGTCTTTGAAAAGATACTTTTATATGTTTAGATGTCATTATGATATAAAATAAACATAAATGTATATATCTATATAAAATGAAGCATCAACAAAATAAGCTCTAGCTGTAATAGCTAATAGCAATAGATCAGCGGAAGTACTCAAGCATTCTAAGATTTCATCGGAAATACGTCATGCGCCGCAATATTGTAATGTATTACTTTTAAAAGTAACTTTCCCCAACACTGCTGTTAAATAGAGTAGATTATATAAGTATAATAGTGAAGAAAGGTAGTCGGTTTGTAACAGATGCAGAGCTTTCCGTGTGACTGACAGAATGACAGACAGCACATCAGTGCAAACGGCTTTCTGTCAGAAACGGTTTCACTCCATCTGTCTCTTGCTTTTCTCTCCTCACCATCTCATGGTCTCAGTGATGCAGCTTTAAACACATTATGGCAGCTAAGTAGCTCAATTCTAAAAGTATGTCACATATAATTTACTCATATGCGGATTGCATGAAATGAAAAAAACTGCATGAAATATACTGTATCTGAAGGAAACATTTGTTGAAGTGTGAAGGATTTCATCAGTTCATAAAATATCATTTAAATATATAAATATATAATTCTATCTATCTATCTATCTATCTATCTATCTATCTATCTATCTATCTATCTATCTATCTATCTGTCTATATCTATCTATCCGTCTGTCTGTCTATATCTATCTATCCATCTGTCTGCCTATCTATCTATCTATCTATCTATCTATCTATCTATCTATCTATCTATCTATCTATCTATCTATCTATCTATCTATCTATCTATCTATCTATCTATCTATCTATCCGTCTGTCTGCCTATCTGTCTATCTATCTATCTATCCGTCTGTCTGCCTATCTGTCTATCTATCTATCTATCCGTCTGTCTATCTATCCGTCTGTCTGTCTATCTGTCTATCTATCTATCTATCTATCTATCTATCTATCTATCTATCTATCTATCTATCTATCTATCTATCTATCTGTCTATCTATCCGTCTATCTATCCGTCTATCTATCCGTCTGTCTGTCTATCCGTCTGTCTATCCGTCTATCTATCCGTCTGTCTATCTATCTATCCGTCTGTCTATCTATCCGTCGCTCTGTCATCTATCTATCTATCTATCTATCTATCTATCTATCTATCTATCTATCTATCTATCTATCTATCTATCGGTCTGTCTGTCTGTCTGTCTGTCTGTCTGTCTATCTATCTGTCCATCTATCTGTCCATCTATCTGTCCATCTATCTGTCCATCTATCTGTCCGTCTATCTGTCCATCTATCTGTCCGTCTGTCTGTCCGTCTGTCTATCTATCTGTCCATCTATCTGTCCATCTATCTGTCCGTCTGTCTGTCCGTCTGTCTATCTATCTATCTGTACATCTATCTGTCCGTCTGTCTATCTATCTATCTGTACGTCTATCTATCCTTCTCTCTGTCATCCATCTATCTATCCATCTATCTATCTATCTGTCTATCTGTCTATCTATCTATCTGTCTATCTGTCTATCTATCCGTCTCTCTGTCATCTATCTATCTATCTATCTATCTATCTATCTATCTATCTATCTATCTATCTATCTATCTATCTATCTATCTATCTATCTATCGGTCTGTCTGTCTGTCTGTCTGTCTATCTATCTGTCCATCTATCTGTCCGTCTGTCTATCTATCTGTCCATCTATCTGTCCATCTATCTGTCCATCTATCTGTCCGTCTGTCTGTCTGTCTGTCTATCTATCTATCTGTACATCTATCTATCCTTCTCTCTGTCATCTATCTATCTATCTGTCTGTCTGAAATATGATATGAACACATTCTTGATATCATCAAAATATTATATACTTTCAGCCTTTTAATTATTTAATTTATTGTCACAATGCAAAAAAGAAAAAAATTAGAAAACAAATATATGCTTGATAATATTAATATCTTGATAATATTAAAATATAATCTAAAATATTTTCAGCTTTTTTATTTATTTATTTAAGATTAAAACATGTTTAATACAAGAATTAAAACACAGTAAAATGGTAGGGAAAAAATTAACGTTTTCCACAATGGTTTTTATATGTTTGTTTTTTTTGTTTTTTTTTGCAAATATATTGTATTCAATATTTCACTTACCCATAATGGAATTGTGGATGCCCATCAGAACAACTTCATTCATAACCATGACATGTTTTATTCTGTGCATTGTGTTTCAACAGTGATGAAAAGGCCTCCTTCAGTGAATTCTATCCCATCATTCCTGGTGACGTCATGTCTGTCAAGGAGATCCTGACCGAACCCAAGTTCCCTCGCCACAGGACATGGTACAGTGAGAGCTGAAACACACACACACACATTGGGTTTCCATGGTTTATGGGGAGATTCCATGGGCATAATGATTTTTATACTGTACAAACTGTATATTCTATTCCATACCCCTAAACCTATGCATCACTGAAAACTTACTGCACTTTTAGATTTTCAAAAAACATCATTCTGTATGATTTATAAACTGTTTTGTCCCCATAACGTAAGGTATACCTGAACCACACACACACACACACACACACACACACACACACACACACTATGTGGCTTTAGCAGGATGTTTTAGGTCACCTTTCAGTAACATGCTGACATGACGACATTATCATTTTAGAGCTTTGCTTTTTTTAAAACTTTGTGAGGGTCACAGCTGTCCTTCTGAAAATGTGAAAGGTTTAAAAATAATATGATGGAGTCACAGATGCTGGCAGGACACGGCAGGTCAAGACATGATTTACATGTCAAACCGTTTTATCTGCGGTGCCGTGGTCTTTCCTCATATCAAATTCTCTCAAACTTTCAGTAGGAGATTTACATAAAAAATAAACACATTAAACATTAAAAATAGGACACATGCAAATACATCTAGCAAGAAAGAACCTGCAGGAAAAGAGCAGCAGCAAACACTTTGGAAAGAGGGAAAACTTTTCACAAGTTCAATCTTTAGGGAAAATACGACTGTCTGTCTGTCTATCTATCTATCTATCTATCTATCTATCTATCTATCTGTCTGTCTGTCGTTCTCTCTATCTGTCTGTCTGTCTGTCTGTCTGTCTGTCTGTCTGTCTGTCTGTCTGTCGTTCTCTCTATCTGTCTGTCTGTCTATCTATCTATCTATCTATCTATCTATCTATCTGTCTGTCTGTCGTTCTCTCTATCTGTCTGTCTGTCGTTCTCTCTATCTGTTTGTCTGTTGTTCTCTCTATCTATCTATCTGTCTGTCTGTCTGTCTGTCGTTCTCTCTATCTATCTATCTGTCTGTTTGTCGTCCTCTCTATCTATCTGTCTGTCTGTCGTTCTCTCTATCTATCTGTCTGTCTGTTGTTCTCTCTATCTCTCTATCTGTCAGTCTGTCGTTCTCTCTATCTGTCTGTCTGTCGTTCTCTCTGTCTGTCTGTCGTTCTCTCTATCTATCTGTCTGTATCTATTTATCTGTCGTTCTCTCTATCTATCTGTGTCTGTCATTCTCTCTATCTATCTATCTATCTATCTATCTGTCTGTCTGTCTGTCTGTCTGTCGTTCTCTCTATCTATCTGTCTGTCTGTCTGTCTGTCGTTCTCTCTATCTATCTGTCTGTCTGTCTGTCGTTCTCTCTATCTATCTGTCTGTCTGTCTGTCGTTCTCTCTGTCTGTCTGTCGTTCTCTCTATCTGTCTGTCTGTATCTATTTATCTGTCATTCTCTCTATCTATCTATCTATCTATCTATGTATCTGTCTGTCTGTCTGTCTGTCGTTCTCTCTATCTATCTATCTATCTGTCTGTCTGTCTGTCGTTCTCTCTATCTATCTATCTATCTATCTATCTATCTATCTATCTATCTGTCTGTCTGTCTGTCGTTCTCTCTATCTGTCTGTCTGTCTGTCGTTCTCTCTATCTGTCTGTCTGTCATTCTCTCTATCTGTCTGTCTGTATCTATTTATCTGTCGTTCTTTCTATCTATCTATCTGTCTGTGTCGTTCTGTCTGTAAATAATACAATATTGCCAAAGCTTGAAATACATATACATATATATATATATAATAAAAAAATACATTGATATAATAGAATAAAATATGACCAAATATTAAAGCACTATTAAATATTATAACATAACTGAAACTTAAATTAACAGTGTAACAAATTAGAACATGCCTGAACATTTGATACCACAGTGTTTTAACATACACACACACGTACTGGGGTCACTGTGGTGGACAGTAGGGAAACACACTGAGGTCAGACACACACATTACACACATTCACCTGCTGTCTCTCAGGCTGTGGCACATCCACACGTATCTCGTAGCCAGTGCTGCTGTCTGTCCCTCTCCTAATATTATCTTTATTTGTTCTACTTCAGTCATGACTATAAAGTTCTTTATTGAGTTACTGAATTTATTTAAGTAGAGATCTCTTATAGATATGCAATTGCGGCAGTGAAGGAGGAAGTGCATCTCTGTCTCGATCTCTCCTGTCCTACAGTGAACACACACCTTTGCCCTCTGGGTAACCAGCTCTTTCTGTGTCTGCCGGTCTCGATGGCTAGACTGTGCTCACTGAGCCTGTACTTAATCAGAATCCATCTTTGACACTTTGGAGAAATTCATAATTTGATTTAAGAGTTGTAATTTACTTTGTGTTTTAGTTTCCTGATCCCAGTGTTCCAGATATGCATTTTTAGATTTGGTTTATTTTGATGTTTGGATGAGGAGCAGTGCTGGTCTGAGACTGGTTGGTGTTGGTAGAGTTAGTCAGGTTAGTAAGTCTCAGAACCAGCTGACTGAGGGGACTTTTTTCGGGGTTCAGTTCTTGGGTTTGTAATGCTTTAAAATGTAGCGATTCTGTGGGACATGATTTTAGATGCATCCAGAATTTGAGGGATCTTTTTTGCATATTAATAATCAATGGGAATCGGCCTAATTCTGCCCTACATGCATTATTGGGTGTTCTTCTTTGCAGTTTTAGGATCATTTTGCAGAATTCTGGGCTTCTGTTGGATGTCTGTCCCATCTAGTGTAGCTCTGATCACTGAGTGGACCCCAAACCTCACTTCCATACAGTGCAATGGGCTGAATCACACTATCAAAGACTGAACTGGTATCTGTGTTCCTGACATCTGGGTTTTTTCTGGAAGACCATCATGTTTGCCTTCTTGAGGTTTACTGCCAGGGCCCAGTTCTGGCAGCAGTTCTCCAGCAGCACCAGGTCTTCTGCATACAGCAAGAGCTTGATGTTCTCGTCTTGTAGAGTGAGTCCGGGAGCTGTAGACTGTTCCAACTGCACCGTAAATGTAAATGTTGAACAGCGTTGGACTCAGGCTACAGCCCTGACGTACTCCTCTCCTCTGAGTGAAGAATTCTGTATGTTTGTTGCTAATTCATATTGCACATTTGTTGTTCGAATACATTGATTTTATAATGTCATAAACTTTACTTTGTAAAAGTTTGTAATATAATCCGTCGTGCCAAACAGAATCAAATTCTTTTTTAAAATGACAAAGCATGCAAATATTTTTCAGTTTTTGGTCTGTTTTACGTGTTTATTGATTAGGGTGTGTAGAGTGTAAATGTGGTCAGTTGTTCTGTGATTTGGAAGGAAACCAATCTGACTCGGACATTGTGTTCGTTAAGGAAGTTTACAATTCTATTGTTTAAAATACTGCTGATTAACTTCCCCAGGATTATGAATTGGGGTAACAAGTCCTTGGCTCCAGATGTCAGGAAAACAGCCTGAATAATAATAATATCTATCTATCTATCTATCTATCTATCTATCTATCTATCTATCTATCTATCTATCTATCTATCATCTATCTATCTATCTATCATCTATCTATCTATCTATCTATCTATCTTTCTGTCTGTCATTCTATCTATGTCTGTCTGTCTGTCTGTCTATCTCTCTGTCTTTCTGTCTGTCTGTCTGTCTGTCGTTCTATCTGTCTGTCTGTCTATCTATCTATCTATCTTTCTGTCTGTCTGTCTATCTCTGTCTTTCTATGTCTGTCTGTCTTTCTATCTATCTATCTATCTATCTATCTATCTATCTATCTATCTATCTATCTTTCTGTTTGTCTGTCTGTCATTCTATCTATCTATCTGTCTGTCTGTCTATCTATCTTTCTGTCTGTCTGTCTGTCTGTCTGTCTATCTCTCTGTCTTTCTATCTGTCTGTCTGTCTGTCTGTCATCTATCTATCTATCTTTCTGTCTGTTCTGTCTGTCTATCTATCTATCTATCTGTCTGTCTGTCTGTCTGTCTGTCTGTCTGTCTGTCTATCTATCTATCTATCTGTTTGTCTGTCTGTCATTCTATCTATCTTTCTGTCTGTCTGTCTGTCGTTCTATCTATCTTTCTGTCTGTCTGTCTGTCTGTCTGTCTGTCTGTCTGTCTATCTATCTATCTGTTGTTCTATATATCTTTCTGTCTGTCATTCTATCTATCTATCTATCTATCTATCTATCTATCTATCTATCTATCTATCTATCTATCTATCTATCTGTTCTATATATCTTTCTGTCTGTCATTCTATCTATCTATCTATCTATCTATCTATCTATCTATCTATCTATCTATCTATCTATCTATCTATCTATCTGTCTGTCTGTCTGTCTGTCATTCTATCTATCTATCTATCTATCTATCTATCTATCTATCTGTCTGTCTATCTATCTATCTATCTGTTTGTCTTTCACATTTTATTTTGGAGTGAACTTTAAACTGGTCATGATCTTGAGAGGTTTTGTGAGACTCACTCATGTTATTTACTCAAACTAAAGCACCTCTCTCATTTTTCCTTCGAGTCTTCTGTTTTTCTCTTCCTTTCTGCACTGTCGCTTCTCCCCTGCTTAGCATTATAAGAAGGGCACATCCCCTGTATTCACCTCTCACACTTAACAGGTTTACCTGCAATTCACACCGAGCCGGCAGCCACTTTAGTTTTGAGGCTGGTAATCCTGTTCAGAGGGAGACATTAACACAGTCATGCCTCCTCCGCCGGAGGGTTACGGCTGGAGGAAGAGCCTGGGAAAAAGGGTTTGAGTTATAGGATAAAAAAGTCACTTTAGTAAATCAAGTTTCAAATGCAGGATAGATGATTTTAGGATGAGTGATAAAGCCCGTCAGGACTGGATTTGGCCTCTCGCACATGGTTTGAATGAAGGTCAGGCAGGAGAGTCACTGTAGTTTTGTGTTTAAGTGAGATCAAGTGGATAGATGTGTTCATCTCATAATGTCTGCTGAATTGCTCTGTTGCTTATATGGAGTAGTGTCACGTTCTGTCTGTCTATGGCTTTGGCTTTCTGCTGTATCTCATATTCACACATACATGCAACAGCTAAATACAGTTGTCAGTCCTCGTCTGAGTGCTTAATCCTGTTCCCGCTGTTTGGCAGCACGACACCAGACAGGTTCAGCTGTTGGCATCCATTTTTGTTATTTACAGCCACGAGCCACCGAACGTTGCAGTGTTTTCTGATATGTAAACACTCTCTGGATGAGACTGAAGGTCAGTTCAGACTGATGCTCTCAGTGCTGAAATGAAGGAAGACCAGGATCTAATCAAAGTGAATCCTTTATCACCTTGTCTGAAGGATGAAAGTTACAATCTTCATGCCATGTCACGGCTCTGGGACCAATGCCGTCTGATGTTGCTCCTGCACAGACAGAAAACAAGTCTGGAAAAGCAGCTAGTATGAGTTACATGAACAGATGGCATCAACACATCTGTATAAATGTCTTCTTGTATAAATAAATATAATAATATAATTATTATTAATAATAGTATTAATTAATTAATACATGTATTCATTTATTAAGAAATAAATAATATAGTTAATAGCGCTGTCAACGTTAACGCGTTAAAGCATGCAATTAATATTTTCCGCATTAAAAATATTAATGCAATCAGGGGCGGAGCCAGGCATTCTGGCTTTAGCCCGAATCGATTTTGTCCAATGACATTTTAATTGTCTGTTAACAGCTTTACTGACATGAAAGGAGCTTTGTTGTAGTATGCTTGAGTAAAGTTCATAAAATGTACATTATTTCCCACTGTAATTTGTAAAACTATGTTGGGTATACCTCCCCTAGCGCCGCCCCTGAACGCAATTAACGCAGTATCCATTTTTTTCTGTCATCCTTTGGCTAGCATTACAATATATGATCACGCTCTTATTCATGCAAATGCTTTTAAATCATTTAAGTGCGCCAAAAGAGAAGAAGAGAATGTCCTGTCACACACACTGCGCACAGAAAGACGCGCACCAGTATCGTGCGCGTGGACGGCGCGCCAGAATCGACTTCTCTGTCACGCTTGATCGAACAATAACATGCACAATAATGCCAAAAATATCAGTTTTGTCGAGTATCCTCATAGGAGTAGCCTTGGGGCGCGTGTGAGATCTGCGTCATGTGCAGCAGCGGCAGCTCTTAAAGTGACATTAACCACTAATGCCGTCGGTCATCGAAGATGGTGAAAGAACAAAGGTAACAGAAAAGTACTCACTGCTCTTGACTAAAGAACTTTTTTCGCTTTAATAATGATTATCTATATTTAATTTAGGCTATAAATCATGTAGTCCAGACTGTTTGGTAACTTTATTAAATTTCTGTTATTAAAAATCTGTTAGACAGGTAGGAAAGGCACAGGTAAATATGACATTTATTATGGGTTTATGTGAGGATTGTTCTAAGTTCACTTAAATTAAAAGTTGTTATATTTTTGAAGCCTAATAAATGTAAAAAGTATCAGTGCATTAGTATCAGTGACACTGGCCTTCATTTATAAAAAGATGCCATTAAACAAGTATTTAAAATATACTGTCTTTAAGTTGTTTCTTTATGTTGTTTTAATTTGGAGATTAACTGTGAAATTATTACATTATAAAATATATTAAAAACATATAAAAACTGAAGTGTTTTTAATTGCGATTAATCAATTAATCAAATGAGTTTTTTTTTTAATCGAATGACAGCACTAATAATAATAATTATTATTATTTTATTTATATTTATTGTATTATTTTTATATACTTTATTAACATAAATATGTGTAACTTTCAGAGAATATAAGATAATATTTTATCTTGTTTTCTCTTATTTTATCCCTTGTAACTTGTATTTGTTAATTAATTTTTTATTATTTGTATTACATTTATATCTTAAGTTATTATAAAGATGTTTATTTTCAGATAGTAGAATTATTTTCTCTTGTTTTCTCATTTTTGTTGTGATCTCAACATAAATCAAAACTATAAAAAGTAATGCATAACTTTATAATATTTATATTTAACTCCATAATTTTACAGTATTGTAACGTGCTGGTTGCATATAAACACACGACGACGAAGACTCTATCTATCTGTCTATCTTTCCGTCTGTCTGTCTGTCTGTCTGTCTGTCTATCTATCTATCTATCTATCTATCTGTCTGTCTGTCTGTCTGTCTGTCTGTCTGTCTGTCTATCTATCTATCTATCTATCTTTCTTTCTGTCTGTCTGTCTATCTGTCTGTCTATCTTTCCGTCTGTCTGTCTGTCTATCTATCTATCTATCTATCTATCTTTCTTTCTGTCTGTGTCTGTCTATCTATCTATCTTTCTGTCTGTCTGTCTGTCTGTCTGTCTATCTTTCTGTGTGTCATTCTATCTTTCTGTCTGTCTGTCTGTCTGTCTGTCTGTCATTCTATCTATCTATCTATCTATCTATCTATCTGTGTCTGTCTGTCTATCTATCTATCTATCTTTCCATCCATCTGTCTGTCTATCTTTCTGTGTGTCATTCTATCTTTCTGTTTGTCTGTCTGTCGTTCTATCTATCTATCTGTTTGTCTGTCTGTCTGTCATTCTATCTATCTATCTATCTATCTATCTATCTATCTATCTATCTATCTATCTATCTATCTATCTATCTATCTGTCTGTCTGTCTGTCTGTCTGTCTGTCTGTCTGTCTATCTGTCTGTCTGTCTATCTATCTATCTGTTGTTCTATCTATCTTTCTGTCTGTCATTCTATCTATCTATCTATCTATCTATCTATCTATCTATCTTTCTGTCTGTCTGTCTGTCTGTCTGTCATTCTATCTATCTATCTATCTATCTATCTATCTATCTATCTATCTATCTTTCTGTCTGTCTGTCTGTCTGTCTGTCTGTCTGTCTGTCTATCTGTCTGTCTGTCTATCTATCTATCTGTTGTTCTATCTATCTTTCTGTCTGTCATTCTATCTATCTATCTATCTATCTATCATCTATCTATCTATCTATCTATCTATCTATCTATCTATCTATCTATCTATCTATCTATCTATCAATCTATCAATCTCTGTCTGTCTGTCTTTCACATTTTATTTTGGAGTGAACTTTAAACTGGTCATGATCTTAAGAGGTATATATTTTATATATTTTCTTATATTTCTTATACTTATATTTTCTCTTGTTTTCTCTTATTTTATCCCTTGTAACTTGTATTTATTAATTAATATTTATTATTTGTATTACATTTATATCTTAAGTTATTATAAAGATGTTTATTTTCAGATAGTAGAATTATTTTCTCTTGTTTTCTCATTTTTGTTGTGATCTCAACATAAATCAAAACTATAAAAAGTAATGCATAACTATAATATTTATATTTAACTCCATAATATTTACAGTATTGTAACGTGCTGGTTGCATATAAACACAAGACGACGAAGACTCTCAAATAAGTCTTTACTTGATAATCCAATGGGTAAATAAAGATCCAGGCAGGAACACAACACAACACTCTGAACGTACGAGACCCGACACAGACACACCAACTGAACTAATATACACAAACGAATTAACTAAAATGACTAACAGCTGTGATGAAGGAGATAAGTGTCCATGGTGACAGATTGTGGCGGGAAACTAGAACAAAGGAGCACATGACAGGTGAAAACAAACAAACTGAAAGTTCATGTGGTGTGAGAGTGTGACAAGTATTAACTATCATCCTAAAGTTGTAGTACTTTTTTCTCATATTTCTAGCTTTAATTAATTTGATTTCAGTTTTAGTATGTTTTGTACTATTTTTATTTCACTTAGCAGTATTTCTAATTTTCATTTTCAAGTTTAAGTTTTTCATCTGTCATTTATATTTGATTGAAGCTTTATTTTAATTACTGAAAATCATTTTTAATAGTTTTAGTTTTGGTTAACAATAACAACACTGATATAGGGGTTTACAAGTCAGAGACCTCTATTGAAAATGCTTCTATTCTTCATTCTTTCATAATTGAATACCTTTTTTTATCATTTTTATTTTATCAAAATATCAGTTTATGTGCATCTCTTCTGCTTTAATGCCAGCAATAACTGGAGTTATGAAAACCTGAGGATCATTTTCTCCAGGATCCAAAAGCATCTTGAGCTTTAATGGAAGCAAGAACATCATCAGAGTCACATGATCCGTGACACTCTTTGACTTGCATTAGATTAGTCACAGAAATAATGCACTGGATATTTGTGTAGAAAATCCATGTTATTCGATGTTGGATGTTATTAAAATTCATTATATACTGATCTGCTGAATAGAAATGACAAAAGAGCAAAAATGAGAGGGAACATTGTCTGGGACTCTTTCTTAAGTTTCCTCTCTCCATCTAAATCTGAATAATCCTTTTCACATTCATGTGTAAATAAGTTGGACCATTACGGCATTGTTCACATCAGAAGTCTCTTTTAGACTCTCTCTAAGTGCATTCATTTGAGTCCAGCTCATCAGTCTGGCGGCGGCGCTGCACTAAAAAGATCCAAAGCAAAACAGCAAAGTGTCAAAGCGAAGAATAGCAACTTCTAATTGCACTCAGGCATTTTAAATCACCTGATACTGACCCTGAGAATAACTGGCATTTTTATTTGTCTCTTTGCTCGGTTCGTCTGCCATCTGGATTCATAGCATGATGCTGGGCCAGCGTTTCTGCTGACCTCCTCTAAAGCACTGACATGACAACCAGTTAAATGTCATGAGCGTTGTGCACCTCTTCAAATGAATTTTGAAAGTTCACGCCGTTCAAATCATCCTTAGGTGCTTTGAAACCTTTCATTAAAAAGTTTTAAGTGCTTTTGACAAAACGGTTTAAAATAATGTTCACTCCAGGTTTATTATAGCTAACTAAAACCATAAAATAAATTTTCGTTATCTTGTAACGAAACGAGACGAGAGGTTATCTATGAAGTGTAGAGTGATTTTTATGTGAAAATCAAAAGGATGTGATGTTTACGCGCGCTCCCGAGAGCCTCTCTTTCATTCTATGCAAGCGGCAACCTCCCCCAGTTTCTCTTGAAGCCAGTACGGAAGTGACTTAAACTGCAATTCACCGAGTAGCCGCTAGGGACAGGCTCCAAAAGAGAGCAGAATCTCAGTGACCCCCATGTTAAAATGCCCAACTTTACAGCAGAAAAAAACATGTTTACAGCTGGTACAAATTGTGGTTTTGGTCTATACAGCTAATTTTGCACTTCATGACAACTGTAAGGGGGGTGAATTTTTTTATATTAGATATTATAACTAAAACTGCTGCATTTTGAAAAATTATACTTTGGATGCAGGCTCATTTGTTTGTGAGATATATATGATCATATACAGTTTTACAACATAAACGCTGCTCAGATTGCATAATTTCTTGAAGAACGATGATGGAGAGCAGATCATTCAGAAGAAATGTGATGCAAACTATGGATGATAATAATATATCAATATTTCATGGATTTAATGTTTGTGTGGACAATTTGTGGACATTTTACCCAAGTGCGATGGATTGGATTCATCTCGCGATCGCTATTTCATTATAAAGGTATGAAGTCCCGTTTTGATTGTCATTTGCACACCCGACACAAATTACAATTACACCGTAGATTGACAGTAAACCTTTAGAACTTTCTAATGATATAACTTATTATCTTTATTAATATTTTAGATAGTATCTAAGATAGATAGATAGCTCCTTTGCCTGCTAACATGATCGCGTTGCGCTAGGTGGGCGTGGTTTCGGCAACCAGGCACCTCAGTTTCAACCACGTCCCACCTCTTTGCCCATTTTCAGTTATCCGGGAGTGACGTGCAGTGACGCACTGCTAAGATCGCTTCAAAAATGCTCTTCAGAAATCTACGGGTGACGTCACGGACACTATGTCCGTATTTTTTTTTTACAGTCTGTGATTCTATGACATGAAACGAATGCTTACAATGTTCAGGATAATGCCGAAAGAGCCATTCTGTATTGTAACGTCAAATGTGTCATGCAAAGAAGGTATTTCCAACTTCTTTTTTACCCTAAGCGAAAATCGAAAATGAACTTCGCTGTGAGTATATCGTGGCTAGGGATGAAACGATTAACGGTTTGACTATAAATCATGATAAAATCCCCCGCGGTTAGTATTACCGATTCATATTTTAAATATCATTAAAACCGTATTCAGTTACCGCGATTTGAACAACTCACGATAAATAAATACTGGCCGGCATTAAAGCAAAGTTTTAAGCAATAGTCTCACGCAGGCGCACACAGAGTAGTTTCTTTTTGTGTGAGAACATGGCGGAAAGTTGTGAGGTAAAGCTAAGAGAAATTATACGAATGGATATATGCATGAATGAATTATAGGAATGTACCTCTGAAGGTTCTGACTGTCTTCAGAAAAGTTTCGATGGCATTTTGTTTTCATCTTCGCTCCATGTAATGCCTATAAAGCAGTGTTTATAATCGAAATGCTTCTTTGTTTACGGAGGTTACCGGGAAACGGCTCTATTTCTGCAGTTTCATAAGCGCCACCCAGTGTCAGAGATTGGAATTACAGAGAGTTACATTTACATTCAGCCTGTGTGCAGTTTTTGTCTGGCCAAAAATAAACAGACAGAATTCACATGAACCACTATAAATTTTAACCGGTTCATGAAAAACAATTAAACAATTTGGATACGGCATCTAATTATTTATGGAGCAGATAAAATACCTATAATAATTTATCATTTTGACTTGACCCTTTTCTTTATTTAAAGGCTGAAATGTGAGGTTTACCATTTTGTGAAACGTTTTTCAAAGCTTTATTAACATTTCGTATATGTTATTAGATAAATAGTTGTCATTTGAAATCAGGACATCACTGATAATGTTATGTTTTTAGTGTTTGATACAAATAAGACGTACTTTTATTTGTTGTTTGTTGATTTTAAATGTAAAACTTGGTGAAATGATATAGGCTACGTGTCAGTACACTATAATACATTGATAAGAAATGTTCATACCGTTCATCTCTAATCGTGGCCTTGAATCACGTTCAGTACGTAACGTGTGCACGAGCGCGAGCCCGAGCAATAAGTTGTTGGCTGCAGTTCACTTAACAGCCACCGGTGTCGCTAATAACAAGGGTTTCTGAATTCTACATATAGCCCCTTTAAACAACAAAAGCAACATTTCAATTTTTTTTTTTTTTTTTTTTTTTTAGTTTAACTTGATTTACTAAAATAAGTAAAACTAAAATAAAAAAAAAACAATAAACACACAACAAAATTATTAACTTTAACTAAAATGAAAATGAAAACAGAAAATAGAAAAAATTATAATAGTATCTCAATGATGTTAAAATAACACTAGTTCACTCCACTCATATCAGTGGCCTAGAAAATCTGTTTTGTTGCTACCAAGACAATTTCTGACCTCTGACCTCAGGGAGGCCCTGAGAGAGACCATGTCCAGCGATGAGCTGCACGAGAGGGACCAGTGGACTCTGTTTGGCAATGAGGCTGAGAAACTGGAGATCGGGGTGATCAGAAACCAGCATGTCGTCCGTGAACGGGTGGATCGATTCGCACTGCGCCGGGAGGTGAGTGATCGACACACCAAAGACTCATACACTAAGAGAAGAGCGTTAAAAATACAACAATCAGAGCGCTCCGCACCTCTCAAGACACCTGAATTTTTTTTCTTTTTAGTTTTAAAGGAATAATTTATCCCGGAATGAAATGTCTGGCTTCGTTTACTTACCCTCACGCTGCTTCAAACCCCTACAAGTATATTTTTTTCAGAACAACCTGATTACTTTTTACAGTATATTGAAAGAATATGGGTCCAGAACAAAAAAAAACAGTATAAAAGCATTATAAATTAGTCCATATGACCTGTTATATTTTAAAGCTTTTTACGATAGCTTTGTGTGAGAAATGTAACAGGATTATTATATTTTATGGTTTAAAATTTTTTTTTTAACATTACTCAAAATAACTGAAATAAAATACAGTATAAAAAAATGATTTCAGCTAGTTGCTAAGGCAAAATTTCTTATTTTAATTGAGTTTAACTTGATGTAAAATCTAAAATTGAAATGAAAATTAATAAAAATTATATAGACATGTTTAAAAAAAATAAAGCTACTACAAATGACAAAAACACAACAAAATTATAAAATATTATTATTAAAATATTAATAAGTTAAAAACAAAAAAAATTATTAAAATTTTTAGAAAATCTAAAAATAAAAACTGATTCAAAATACTGATTAAAAACTAAAATAACACTGAAATGCAAGTCATTTTTATGCTTTGGAAAGACATCTGAGAGTTATTTGTTATTCTTCATTCTTCATTTTTACACGCAGGCTGAGAGAAAAGCTTCAGTGCACATGAAGTTTCTCGAGGATTTGAGCATGAAGGCTCCTGACTTCCCTGTCCCGCTGCGGCCGCATACGGTGTGGGCCGGCATGGATGTCAAATTCTCCTGTACGGTTCAGGGCTGCCCGATTCCCAGCATCGCATGGTGAGTCTCAACATGCATCTCGAAAACAAAAGAGCCTAAATCTCCAAAGAGAGACGTCCATCATAACAGAGTGTGAATGTTGTCGACAGGTATAAGGATGACGTTCCTCTCCGAGGACCTCTGCCGTGGAACTACAAGCTGATGCAAAAGTTCGGCCTCAACGTTCTCGAGATCAGGAGGTGAACTTCAAAACCTGAATAAGTCATTCCTTTATTAAACATACTTAAATCAATGTTATTTCTGTATTATTAAAGGATTAGTTCACTTTAGAATTAAAATTTCCTGATAATTTACTCACCCCCCATGTCATCCAAGAGGTTTATGTCTTTCTTCAGAATTTTGTTTTTGAGAAAAACATTCCAGGATTTTTCTCCATATAGTGGACTTCAACAGTTACCAACGGGTTGAAGGTCCAAATGTCAGTTTCAGTTTCGTTTCTCTAGATAAGACTCTTATTCCTCGTCTGGGATCGTGTAGAGCTCTTTGAAGCTGCACTGAAACTGACATTTGGACCTTTAACCTGTTGAAGTCCACTATATGGAGAAAAATCCTGGAATGTTTTCCTCAAAAACCTTCATTTCTTTTCAACTGAAGAAAGAAAGACGCAAACATCTTGGATCACATGGGGGTGAGTAAATTATCAGGAAATTTTAAATCTGAAATGAACAAATCCTTTAATATACTATTCTAGTTTTTATTAATAATTTGTACTAATTTTTATTTTTATATTTTTATTTCAGTTGAAAGTTTTAGTAATTTTATTTGTTTAGTGCTGGCAAATCGATTAATCACGATTAATCGCATCTAACATAAAAGAGTGCGTTCACACATATTTGCTAATTTTTTATGTTAGATGCAGTTAATCATGATTAATCGATTTGACAGCACTATTTTTTAAATATAGTTTTTTAATATTTTACTTCAGATTAAACTAAACGAATAGTTTAAAATAAAATAAGTAAGCTTTTTAAAGTCCATATATAATTACTTTTTTTGGATTTGATTTGTTACAACTTTTGTTATGCTGAGATTTATTATTATTATCTGAAAGATAAACATTTTTATATTAATATAACATAAATATATTACTAAAATAAATTTATAACAAAAAAATAAAAAATACGGGAAAACAAGAGAGAAAATAATTATATTGCCTGGAAGATACACATCTTTATATTATTATAAGATATAAATACAAATACATACATAGAAGCTTTCTCATAGATTACTTTATTTCAAATTATAACAGTGTTTTTTAATGGTTTAAGTTTTAGTTAACCAAAATAACCCTGAATAATACATTTTATTTCTTCCTTGAAACACAAAGTAAATGTCCATGTGAAAATGTTCCATACTATTAAAAGTGGATGCTCAATAAACGGCTGAACATTCACAGTAAAAGTTGTCAGCGGTCTCATTTAGTTTTCTTTCTTTTCAGATGTTCTGCTGAAGATGCTGGAGAATATAAGGTTATAGCGAAAAGTTCCTTGGGAGAGGCGACGTCCTGCGCCAGACTGATAGTGAACTGTGAGTTGATGTTCATCAGGTTATTTAGGTGTTGCTTGATTTGTTCAAGGTCTACAAAGCTACAATTTAATGGATTAGTGCTAAAAACCAATGCAAGCCATTTTTCCAAACTAATCAAATCTATTAGGTTACCATTGCTAGATAATACATCCTTATTAGTGCAGTCATTAGTGTTATATAAGGTGCACAGTGATGTCTGGTCATTCAACGGCAAATCTTTTTTATCCTTTATTCTTCCATTTGCAGCACATGTAGGGGCCGAGGCAAAACTGAAGCGCTCGTGGACTCCCAGTAAGTGCCTTTTCATAATGCAAAAAGGGGTATTTTATTAAATGTTTTATCTAATAATGCTGTCAGGTTGGGCACTTTGAAGAAAGTCACAGAGGTGTAAAACCACCAACATGTGAACAGAACATGAATTTATGTGTTTTAATGTGGTAGACAAATGAGAGAACGTGTGAAAGACAAATAAGGAGTAGATCATCCTAAAGAGCTGCATGAAGATTCTTCAAAAACTTTTTTCCTCTGATGCTGTTGATTGACAGATAGAATTTTTTTTTTGTATGAACTATAGATTTGGTAAGAATAGATTTTAAAATTTCATCTTTAAGTTTTGTGTCACTATAAAAAATGTTGGGTTGAAAATGGACAAATTAGTGGTTGGGTAATTTTATTTAACCCAACTATTGTTTAAAAATGACTATATGGCTGGCTTAAAATATATAAGTTGGAAATTAAAAATCAGACACATAATTACTAGAGGCAAGAATAATAATCAAAAGGTGAACATTTATAATAAGCAATTTAATAAATGATGTTAATAATGTTCATTTATTAAACATATTAATAAATGTTAATTTCCAACATTTATTTTAAGCAATCCATACAGTAATTTTTCAACAATAGTTGCGTTAAATGAAACTACAGCAGGTTGGGCAAACATTTAACCCAAATGCTGGGTTAAAACAACTCATTCACTGGATTTGTCCATTTTTAACCCAACTTAGGTTGTTTTTGACCCAGCATTTTTTTTAAAGTGTATTCATGTACACTACTGTTTCAAAATTAAACTTTTATCAAAAGTGACAGTAAATACATTTATGTCTATTTCAAATAAATGCTGTTTTTATAAAAAAAAAAATCCTGAATAAAATATCACACAAAAATGCTGGGTTGAAAATAGACAAATCCTGCGGTTGGGTTAAATGTTTGCCCAACCTGCTGGGTAGTTTTATTTAACTCAACTATTGTTTAAAAATTACTGCATTGCTTGCTTAAAATAAACCCAATATATGTTGGAAATGAACACATTCATATGTTTAATAAATGAACATTTATTAATAAGTTCAGTGAATAATAATTAAACAATAAACATTTATTAAATTGTTTATTAATAAATGTTTTGATTATTATTGTTACCGCTAGTAATTATGTGTCTGATTTCTTAATTTCCAACCTATTTTGGGTTCATTTTAATCCAGCCTTATAATAATTTTTAAACAATAGTTGAGTTAAATAAAACTGGCTAGCAGGTTGGGCAAACATTTAACCCAATCACTGGGTTTGTCCATTTTCAACCCAACTTAGGTGCAGTTTCCACAAAAATATAAAGCAGCACAACTTTCAACATTGATAATAATCAGAAATGTTTCTTGAGCGGCAAATCATCATATTAGAACGATTTCTGAAGGATCATGTGACACTGAAGACTGGAGTAATGATGCTGAAAATTCAGCTTTGATCACAGGAATAAATTACATTTTAAAATATATTCAAACAGAAAACAGTTCTTTTAAATTGTAATAATATTTCACAATATTACTGTTTTTACTGTATTCTTGATCAAATAAATGCAGCCTTGGTGAGACAGAATCATTAAAAAGTCATAGCAACCCCAAACATTTGAATCAGATGCATGCTTGAGAATTGTATATATTGACATTGAACCTAGCAACCACCCGCAATACCCCAGCATTGTGCCAGCGAGTTTTGCATGCAGACACACTTTATCATGCACTACTGCAGGGCAGCACACATTTAGAGCAAAACCGTCTCGATTACTGCACCCGATGTAGCCACAGCATTTTCAAACAAATCTGAATTCCCATTACAGCCCTTCTGCTCATATGAGAGAACATCACAATTCATTTGCAAGCGTCTGGAATTGTGTTGTCGAATTACAGCGGCACACATCACTTCCAATTCCATCTCGCCTCAATTCCCTGTTCCGTCGCCGAAAACGATAGCTAAACAAATAGCGTCTCCTCAAACGTTGTCACATCGGCCCTCTGTGACGTCCCCTGTGCTGGGCTGTGGCATTTGTCTCATTAAACTAATATTTGTCCTCGTCCTTGGGATGGTTTTCGGTGCTATTTGCCAGGAATGGAAACTCAAAGGAAAATGAAACAATTTTTCCATTACACTTCAGTGGTTTCTCCTGCTCGTACAACATATGCCTTAATTGAGTCTCTTCTTGCATTCATTTTCACTGCCTGCCAAAGGCAAGAAGAACATGAACAAAAGCTACGTACTGTCTGTCACTGCACAAATGTAATTAAAAGTGAGTGAATTGAAACATTAACTTGATTCCTGAAGAAACTACTCCAGCAAGACTTTTTTTCCTTCTGAGTTACTAGAAGTGAGTAGTGTGGACAAAAACTAATTTCACTGTGTAAGTAATTTTGTATCAGAGAAATTCAAGATATAAAGGGTCTAAAAGGGTTTTTCCGCACCAGCAAAGGGCAGATGACTTAAAATTTACCAGCCATAAATATTTTAATTAATCCTTAATTAAAGTTACAAAAGTTATTCAGTCAAGAGCAGTGAATGTTTTTTCTGTCCTATGTTGTTTGATTAACATTAAAAACACAGGAATATTAGGCTGCTGTCACTTTAAGACCTGATGCATGAATCCAATATACTGATACTGGTACACATCTTTCTTTACTGTTTACAGTCACGGTCCTAGACTTCTGGGGGCCCTGAGCAAAGATTTTAAGGGGCCCCTGTCAGTGCATTCATAAAACCCCCAAAATGACACCCAACCCCTTAATCTGTTGGTAATTAAACAGCAGTGAAACAGTAACACAATAAAAAAAAAGAAGAAAATTAGGGCAAATACAAGAGAAAAAGATACAAATAAACAATTTAGCCTTCTAAAAATAATAGCCTACTATACAGAAACTGAATAAAGTACTCAAATATAAAAATAAAAAACTGCTTACACCATGTGCTAACCAGATGCGTGCGGTAAGATTCCAGCGACAAGCAATTTGACCGTCCACACTAGACGCGACGCGAAAATGAGAAGCGATCAAATCAATCAAAAACCACAGCCAATCAGAAGAGAGTGTGGGCGGGCTCTCTTGGCAAGAGCTGACAATGAAATGGGCAAGTACTTAGTAAAATTCATAAATATTACACAATTTAAACATTATTTAAAGTACATACGGAGTGACTGAACCAATCTTTGTCATAGAATACACTTGTTTGTTTGCATTGAGTTGACAGTTTGAACGTTCTTGTGGCCATTTATTTATTTTCAAGATCTGAGGTGAATTAGCCAGTGTTGTTTTCATTACAGCTAAAAAGCTGGGAACACAGAATGATATTTAAACTCACGTTAGACGCTTTTAGCATAAAAAAAAATGAAGCACATAAACATTACCTGATATTATCATTGCCATACTTTGTCCAGAAACCGTTTCTAAGATAGAATATTCGCGCATCGCCGTCGCGGCTGGTTCAGACAAAAACTCCGATTAACATGGATAAGATACCTTTTACCGCTTGTCGCGGCATCGCGTCTGGTTAGGACACGGTGTTAGTCTTCACAGTATGAATTAAATATACATTGATTCTTATTAAATTTACTACAGCTATTCGGTGAATAGAGGTGAATGATTCTATCATTTGTTGTTTGATTAACATTAAATGAGGTTTATTAAGCTGCTGTCATTTTAAAGTCCCCGCTATAGTCACAGCGAAGTTCTTTTTTTGTTCTTCGTTTACACCGTGTCCTAACCAGACGCGACGCCCATTAATGATTGGAAATAACAAACGCTTCCATTTCAAGAGTCCCTGTTATCAGACCTGCTGAAGATGTTGCTGTTCATGTTTACAAATCCAGACCAGACGATGTTCTACGGCCATGTCCGGAATAAAGAGTAGCCTATCCATGTCACACAGTACAGTAAGGGTGATATTACTTAACCCGTGATATAAGATTTTGGCCATACTACCCATCCAAATCATTCATCCCAGTCTCAACGTCAGTAGGCTACAGTTCTTATATTTGGGCACACCACAAGGTGTCACTGTGGCCTCAACGCTTCGCTCTCGCATACTCTGAGCTCGATTGCTATGTCTGAGGTAAACCACGCCCTCCTTATTAGCCTACGGACAAAGAAATGTAAAAATACATAAATGTAGAAATGAATAAATGAACAAATATAGAAATATATACATAAATGAATTAATAAATGTGTAAATAAATAAGAAATGAATGTGTAAATAAATAAGAAATGAATGTGTAAATAAATAAAATAAAAAATAAATATATACATAAATAAGGAAATAAATTTATAAATAATCTTTTTTTTTTTGTTGCTTTTCTATGTATATTTATTTATTTAATTTTGCTTTTTTACATTTCTTTGTATATTTATGTATTTATTTTTTAATTTTGGCAGACTTGGTATTCCATAGGTTAGATGAATATGTAAATATGTGATGCGGACTCTCCTCTCAGTAACAAAATAAACACAACAAAAAATGAGAAAACGGCAATTAGTTTTTTTTATAGAAAGCATAAGAAAAGTATCTGATCATTACCAACATGGGTATGTTAGCACGAGCTCTGCAAATTAGCACTCCAGTAAAGTTACGTCACGTTTATTTATAGAACACTTTATTCTATAGATTGCTTAAAAGTAAGCAGCTTTATAGTATCAAGCATGAAAAACAGTGTCAGTGCCTCATTCCATCAGAAGCACAACTTCATTTTCTACTATAAAGCGGCTATCCAGTGTGTTCATGTTTTCACCGTGTTTCAAAGGGGTTCCACGGTAAAAATCACGTTCAAGGGGGTAAAATCTGTGTTTTTGGCAGGGTTTCCCAGGTAAAATTTGCATTCCAGGGGCTAAATATCATGTTATTTGGGGTCGCTTCAACCCGCGGAAACAGCAGTCCGATTTGGACTTTGTAACACTGGAGAAGAGTTCTGTGTGAAAGAAGGCGGAGCCTCACTGCACACCTCCTATTACGTTATCGTCACGGACCAATGGTAGTACAAAGGTGTTTTGCAGCTGAAGCTAACTTTTTCTGAGAGTTCACTTTGGCAAGCCGTTTCGAACTCCCAAAACAATCCTGATTTTGTTCGAAATGACGTCACATCAGTTTGTTTTTCGAGTTCGTTTGAAGTATATCGGGGCCTTAACACTGAATACACAGATCTAACATGCTGACAATTATTCGGTTACCAGACTTGTTCATTCAGTAGTAGAATTTGGAAGCCAAAATCAAAAAACAAAAGTACAATTCTAGTAATCACACATAAAATCATCTTTGAGAGCAAGGGGCCCCCTGGTGGCAACTTGCATACTTTGCGTATAGGGAGAGGACTGGCTCCGAATTCACTTGCGCCATAACCGACTATATCTTTACTAGGATACTCTCTTAGATGGCATTTTTGACAAGAACCTTCTTGTGCTTGAATATTTAAATTGGCAAGGCTTAAACACTTGTGACAATGGCGTTGTTAACGTTTGTTCACATTCATGTTCTCACAACATTGCATTAGGATTCATAAAAATATTACCAGCTAAACTGCAGACACCGTTTCATATACTCACCAACACCGATTTTTACTTACATTTAGCGCTTTTGGCGAGTGTTAATTTTAGGCCCTGTGTATATACTACAACAACATAACTGTGGTAAATAATGAATTATGAGTACGAAGTATAAAAAAACATAATTTTGCTAACTTCCTCTTTTCCTGTTCTTTCTCTTCCTAGTCCCAGTTCCAGAGCCGGATGCTCAGCTGGCCTCCACCTTTCCTCCAACATTTGTGAAAGAGGGTGAGAACTTGGTATTGCAATGCAGCTTCACCTCGGCTTTACTTCCGTTCCAACAGGATGTGACCTGGTACAGAGATGGTGAGACACTTAATGTGGTATTTTATATCTAATGCAAAGACATTCAGGCATTTTAACCGGTTATCCAAATAAAAGTGAACTTTTTGAAGTTGCTTTTATTCAAAGTGACTTCCTGTGTGTTCAGGACTGGCCGTGCGTCAGTCGAGTCGCGTGGAGCTGCAGACGGGTCTGCGGTCTTCCAGTCTCACCCTGAAGCGTGTGCACAAGGAACACGAAGGCCTGTACACTGTCCGCCTGCGCACCTGGGATGGATCCGTCGAGCACAGTGCCTTCGTCTATGTCAAAGGTCAGATCCTGCAAATCATTAGAATGTTGATTTAAAAGTAAAAGGTTGGCCAAAACACTATCCGTCACGTACTCTTCAATATTAAAGCGTATAGCAATTTTTATATCATAACTAGTGTTACAATCAAGTATTGGACATCTAAAAACAACACTTTCGCATCACAAAATCTTTTTTTTTTTTTTTTGGTTGCTCTCAGGCTGAGCGAGAAAGAGTTTGACTTAGAGCTGCGCGATTAATCGTTAAAAGATTGCTATCTCGATTCAAACACCCACACAATCTTTTTACTAAATTACAACAATTCCGAGAGCAGTTTATGAAACAGCTTGATTTTTCAACCACGCAGCATTATTATTTCTGTCTTATAATAATTCAAATGATCACAGAAGTACTGGGATAAAGGTGGCAACAAGTAACCATTAAAAATATATATTTGTCATTGAATTATTTATTAAATAGAATCGTTTAAAAATGCTGATTCATTCAGTAATAGGCTTGTTCGAGGTGCATCGGCGCTGGGCAGACCGATCGGCGTATGAGAGCATACGACTCCTCATGCTTTTGAATCGCTCTCGCTGTACTTTGATGTCATACGCCGATTGGTCTGCACAGCGCCAATGCATCTCAAACAAGCCTAATGAAACAAGTGAAGTATTAATGAGTGACTCATTAAATCAATTATTCAAAGAGATTTGTTCAAAAACGCTGATTCATTCAGTAATGAAACAAGTGAAGTATTTATGAGTGAGTCATTGAATCATTCATTCAAGAGATTTGTTCAAAAACACTGATTTGTTCAGTAATGAAACAAGTGAAGTATTTATGAGTGAGTCATTGAATCATTCATTCAGCAGATTTGTTCAAAAACACTGATTTGTTCAGTAATGAAACAAGTGAAGTATTTATGAGTGAGTCATTGAATCATTCATTCAACAGATTTGTTCAAAACCGCTGATTTGTGCAATAATGAAACAAGTAAAGTATTTATGAGTGAGTCATTGAATCATTCATTCAAGAGATTTGTTCAGAAACGCTGATTTGTGCAATAATGAAACAAGTAAAGTATTTATGAGTGAGTCATTGAATCATTCATTCAACAGATTTGTTCAGAAACGCTGATTTGTGCAATAATGAAACAAGTAAAGTATTTATGAGTGAGTCATTGAATCATTCTTTCAAGAGATTTGTTCAAAAATGCTGATTCATTCAGTAATGAAACAAGTGAAGTATTTATGAGTGAGTCATTGAATCATTCATTCAAGAGATTATTCAAGAGTCTGTTCAGAATTGTGGGAAAATCGTGATCTCTATTTGAAACAAAAAAATCGTGGTTCTCAATTGATCCAGAATCGTGCAGCTCTAGTGTGTCATCACTCCAGATTATCTGTGATTGAAGAAATGTAGTGTGTTAGAATTGCCTCCTGTCTGTCCTAATTAAGAAATGTAAAACTTTAACTCATCAGAGACATAATTCTTGTGAATCCATGATGTTTTTTCCAGAGCAGAGTTCCCCTGTCAGCGTAAGTCCTTTAAAGCAAGAAGAGGACGGGAATTGAATTTCCTGTCTCATTAAAGGAAGTGGGCCGCTCTGTAAGCCTGCAGTGTAGTAATTAGAAAGCAAGCTTCTCTCTACTGCATGTGACGTCTTTACGTAATCTCAGAGGAAAAATTTGCATTACAAATCTGCCAGGTAACAGGAAGGAGCCGGAGGTTACTCTTATGAGTCTGTTTCATCCTTGTTGGTGTCGATTAAACAAATAAGAGTGAGAGAAACCCTGCAGTCATCCTCTTCTAAGAAACTTACTGAAGTAAGTTTAACTGTGGTTGGTTGCAACAGAGACCTGCCTACCCACCTTTTCAGCGGTGTTTGTTCCGGGAAGTATTTTTTCCATTCATTTCTCCCATAGAGGTTTTTTTTTTTTTTTTAAAGTCTTGATTAAAGCGTTATAAGCCATGAACCAAGCAAACTAGCTATGAGGTGAATCATAACATTACACTTTAATTTGAAGCAAAAATGTATTTGAAAATCTGACAAAAATAGAAAGGTACAAATAGTGAGGGAAAGAACTACAATCCCATTAAGCATAACTGAGTTAAAAACAATAGAGAAATATAAAGATATGCATTTAAATATGTTGATATATATATAAACAATATATTTTAAGTTTATAGCAAAATTTGCATATACACTATATTGCCAAAAGTTTTGGGACGCCTGCCTTTACGTGCACATGAACTTTAATGACATCCCATTCTTAATCCGTAGGGTTTAATATGGAGTTGGCCTTTGCAGCTATAACAGCCTCAACTCTTCTGGGAAGGCTTTCCACAAGGTTTAGGTGTTCTATCGGGTTGAGGTCAGGACTCATCCATGTCTTTATGGACCTTGCTTTGTGCACTGGTGCGCAGTCATGTTGGAACAGGAAGGGGCCATCCCCAAACTGTTCCCACAAAGTTGGGAGCATGAAATTGTCCAAAATGTCTTGGTATGCTGAAGCATTAAGAGTTCCTTTCACTGGAACTAAGCCCAACCCCTGAAAAACAACCCCACACCATAATCCCCCCTCCACCAAACTTTACACTCGGCACAATGCAGTCAGGCAAGTGCAGTTCTCCTGGCAACCGCCAAACCCAGACTGATTGCCAGATTGGCAGACAGAGAAACGTGATTCGTCACTCCAGAGAACACGTCTCCACTGCTCTAGAGTCCAGTGGCGGCGTGCTTTACATCACTGCATCCGACGCTTTGCATTGCACTTGGTGATGTAAGGCTTGGATGCAGCTGCTCTTTCCATGAAGCCATTCCATGAAGCTCTCTACGCACTGTTCTTGAGCTAATCTGAAGGCCACACGAAGTTTGGAGGTCTGTAGCTATTGACTCTGCAAAAAGTTGGCGACTTCTGCGCACTGTGCGCTTCAGCATGCTCTGACCCTGCTCTGTGATTTTACATGGCCTACCACTTCATGGCTGAGTCGCTGTTGTTCCCAATTGCTTCCACTTTGTTATGATACCACTAACAGTTGACCGTGGAATATTTAGTAGTGAGGAAATTTCATGAATGGACTTATTGCACAGGTGGCAACCTATCACGGTACCACGCTTGAATTCACTGAGCTCCTGAGAGCGACCCATTCTTTCACAAATGTTTGTAGAAGCAGTCTGCATGCCTAAGTGCTTGATTTTATACACCTGTGGAAGTGATTGGAACACCTGAAATCAATGATTTGGAGGGGTCTCCCAATACTTTTGGCATTTTAAGTGTATTGCAAAATATGCATATATATTGAAATATTTAATTATTTTGAGAGCATAGAGAGATCAACTCCATTACGTCATGTGCAGTGCTTCATGGGAGTGGGCGGGGTTAAATAGATCTGATTGGTGGAATTTTCTCTACAGCATCATGGGTAATGTAGTTTTTCACCACGAATTCTGCTGTTAAACGATTATTTTAAGAATAAGTTGAAATAATGCAGGCTGATGGGTTCAACAGAAGTAAATACCATTGATTAACAACCTCATAGCTCACAGTAAGGCTGTCTTTAAAGGTTTATAAGTTATCGTTAAAAATCAATTTCCCAGTGAAGAAAATTAGTTTTTTACTTCTTGAACCCGACTGTTGCACTCTATAGTTCAGGGAGTTCCCAATTTATTTATTTTTTATTAAGAAATAAAAATAGACACTAATGATGACAGTTTTAATATTGTTAAATAAAACATAACTATTAAAAATTGTTTTCGGTAATTGAATTAAAGGTGAAATAAAATACATATATGAGATTAAATTAAATAACTAAAATAAAATAAGTTGAAGTACTAAAACTGCAATAAAAATAAATTAAAGCTAAACAGAAGTATAAAAAAATGAAAAAAGCACAAAATTAGTAAAACAAACTAAATTCAAAATAAAAGCTAATTCAAAATATTTTGTATATATACACACATATTTATATATATATATATATATATGTATATATATGTATGTGTATATATATATATATATATATATATATATATATATATACAAACTTTTATGTTAGATGTGATTAATTGCAAATAATCAATTTGACAGCACTAATATAAAGAATACTAAAATAACACTGATGAATAAGATGAATTGATGCATTGATCTTGGAAGAGTTTGATGAGTTCATACTGAGATCTCAGACTTTTGGTTGCAAACTTTGGTATCTTGACAAATCTGAGTGCAGTTTGAGATCTTGTTAAGATCTTTTCTGAAAAAGAAACAACCAAGTTCTTAAAGTGATCTCTATTCTGATTTCTCCTTCTCTCTGTCTGTTCAGATGGATCCGCGGTTGTGGCCGGTGCTCCAGGTTCTCCTCTACAGGTGGAGTGTTCTGATGTGAACCGAGATTACGTGTTCCTCTCGTGGATGCCTCCCAGTGCAGACGGATCTGCTGCTGTTCAGGGTTACTTCATAGAGAGGTGAAACATGATCCATGATGTTCGGTTGCTCATCTTGAGAGAGATCGGAGCAGTTTCTAGCTGTTTCTTTAGGGATACATTTTTAAATAAAAGACATCACCATGGTGAGAGAGTACAAGAGCATATCTTTCCTGTCTCCTAGCAACATGCTGGTTTATTCTACAACGTTCTGACAGGTTTTGTCTTGTTGGCTTGTGTTTAGTTGTTACAGATAATTGCATCTTATTATGACTGCCGGTGGGGTCCAAAAAGACTGAAACCACCATTTTTCTACTTTAATACAATTTTTAATTACAAACTATATTATTAAAATAATATTTTGAGTGAAAAGTTTAATTTAAAATGTTGCATTTCAAAATTGCTTTATTGAGTTAGAGGGTGTTCTGAGTGGTTGGTGTGGGGAGTTATTTTTAATGCATTGCTATTCTGTTGTTAGGGTGTTGCTAGAGGGGTGCAAAGTTCTAAGTTATTTTAATGCATTGCTATTCTGTTGCTAGGGTGTTGCTAGAGGGGTGCAAAGTTCTAAGTTATTTTAATGCATTGCTATTCTGTTGCTAGGGTGTTGCTAGAGGGGTGCAAAGTTCTAAGTTATTTTAATGCATTGCTATTCTGTTGCTAGGGTGTTCTGAGTGGTTGCTAAGGTGTTGCTATGGGAATGCAAAGGTCAGAGTGGTTTTTAATGCATTGCTATGCTATTGCTAGGGTGTTGCTAGAGGGGTGCAAAGTTCTAAGTTATTTTAATGCATTGCTATTCTGTTGCTAGGGTGTTCTGAGTGGTTGCTAAGGTGTTGCTATGGGAATGCAAAGGTCAGAGTGGTTTTTAATGCATTGCTATGCTATTGCTAGGGTGTTGCTAGAGGGGTGCAAAGTTCTAAGTTATTTTAATGCATTGCTATTCTGTTGCTAGGGTGTTCTGAGTGGTTGCTAAGGTGTTGCTATGGGAATGCAAAGGTCAGAGTGGTTTTTAATGCATTGCTATGCTATTGCTAGGGTGTTGCTAGAGGGGTGCAAAGTTCTAAGTTATTTTTAATGCATTGCTATTCTTTTGCTAGGGTGTTCTGAGTGGTTGCTAGGGTGTTGCTAGGGGGATGCAAAGTTTTGAATAGTTTTTAATGCTTTGCTATTCTTTTGCTAGGGTGTTCTGAGTTGTTACTGGGGCATTGCTATGGGAATGCAAAGTCCACAGTTGTTTTAATGAATTGCTATGCTGTTGCTAGGATGTTGCTAAGGGGATGCAAGTTCTAAGTGGTTTTTAATGCATTGCTGTTCTGTTGCTAGGGTGTTGCTAGAGGGGTGCAAAGTTCTAAGTTATTTTTAATGCATTGCTATTCTTTTGCTAGGGTGTTCTGAGTGGTTGCTAGGGTGTTGCTAAGGGGATGCAAGTTCTAAGTGGTTTTTAATGCATTGCTGTTCTGTTGCTGGAGTGTTCTGAGTTGTTACTGGTGCATTGCTATGGGAATGCAAAGTTCACAGTTGCTAAGGTGTTGCTAGAGGGGTGAAAAGTTATTTTTAATGAATTGCTATTCTGTTGCTAGGGTGTTCTAAATAGTGACTAGGGTGTTGCTAGGGGGATGCAAAGTTCTGAGTGGTTTTTAATGCATGGCTATGCTGTTGCTAGGGGGTTCTGAGTGGTTGCTAGGGGATTGCAAAGTTTTGAGTATTTTTTTTATGTATTGCTGTTGCAAGGGTGTTCTGAGTGGTTGCTAGGGTGTTGTTGAGGTTCTGCGGTTTCCATGGATAGTTCCTATTGTGTTGCTAAATGATTAGGTGTTCTGGTTGATTTGCTTGGCAACAGCCACTACTAATAAAGCTGCAAAGTTAATAAATGAATATTATGACAAGCTCACATCCACATTTCTTTCATGCAGGTGTGACATCGGTGTTGGGAAGTGGGAACGCTGTAATGATGTCATCCAGAGGGTGTGTCAGTATCCTATAATGGGACTGAAGGAAAACACAATGTACCAGTTCCGAGTGTGTGCAGTCAACCAGGCTGGTGTGGGACGCCCGTCTAAACCCACTGACCCCATCATGACCTCTGACCCCCTGGAGCCCAGCAGGACTACGGGTAAGAACATCTAAATGAAGCTTGCAGATCATGTGTTTTACACTGACTCTCATATGATATTGGTGGCATCCATCTTTATCTCTGATCTCCTCCTCATCTCTCTCTTATTCAGTGGTGAAGGTGGAGCGTGGGAGAGAGATTGTGATCACTAAGGACCAGCTGGAGGGTGAGTGGATCACAACGCTCATGATTTCAGCTGATGCAGTCAGTTAAAGAGATAAGAAGAAAAACTTCTACACTCACAGATGAGCTTCACAGCAGGAGAAAACTCAGATTTACTGTACATGGATCCTGAGATTAGCCTTTATCATGTGTCGTTTCATTACATCAAGTCTGGTTAGTTAAAAGGCACAGGGTAGAGAGTAGGGTTGAATCATATTTCATGCTCAAATCAAAAGAAAAAAAAAATAAACCTACAATATTTTAGGACCATAAAGATTTTATGTAATTATGACAATTATACAAATTATCATGAATGTAATGCAACATATATATATATATATATATATATATATATATATATTTGTAAAGTATTTATGTAACATGGCAGTATTTAAATAACAAAAATATATGTATTACAGTAATGAGATTCACCAATAAGAAAACTGAGAATTAAAAAAGAAATAATAAAAAATTAAAAAATTAGGATACCGGTGTTGTTTTAGTATCATTGATGTACTATTATAGTTTTTTATTCATATTTTAAGTTATCATTCATACTTATATTTTCATTTTCATTTCAGTTAAAGTTTAAGTATAATTTTGTTGTGTGATTTTTGTCATTTAAGAAATATTTATATATATATATATATATATATATATATATATATATTTGTAAAGTATTTATGTAACATGGCAGTATTTAAATAACAAAAATATATGTATTACAGTAATGATATTCACCAATAAGAAAACTGAGAATTAAAAAAGAAATAATAAAAAATTAAAAAATTAGGATACCAGTGTTGTTTTAGTATCATTGATGTACTATTATAGTTTTTTATTCATATTTTAAGTTATCATTCATACTTATATTTTCATTTTCATTTCAGTTAAAGTTTTAGTATAATTTTGTTGTGTGATTTTTGTCATTTAAGAAATATTTATATATATATATATATATATATACATACATACATGTAAATATTTCTTAAATATATACATGTATGTATGTGTGTGTATTTATATTTACATACATACAAGTATATATTTAAGAAATATTTACATGTATAAATATATATATTAATACACATAATAATAAAAATACACAGTACACATACATATATTATGTAAACAAACTTTTATTTAGGATGCGATTAATTGTTTGGCAACACTTATTTCGGTTAACATTTAATTTATTTCAAGTAACAAAGATGTTTTTTATGGTTTTGGTTTTAGATTTAGTTATCAATAATAACCCTGGAGGATGCATTATAGAAATGAGAATGCAAACTATTTATTTCATATTTCATATTTCTGTTTTTTTTTTGTTTTTTGTTTTTTTTTGAGGTAAAATATGACCTGGAGATGATCTTGACAGGATTCGTGAGATTCACCCTTTTAAACTATTGATTTGCTGCTCCCGCTGTCTCTTTTGAGACGTATTTCTTTTTCATGAATTAACCACCCTAAAGAATTTATAGCTCAGACAGTTATGGTGATGAATTTGCTCTGTTTCAGAGGGCAGATCTGATATAAAGCATTCACAGGTGGTCTGCGCTCCCCGGTATGGCAATACCTATAAAGACTTGGGCAGTTTTATAAGCATTCAGCATTAAAAAGATGATGATATGTCTCTGAAGCTGTGCTGCTAACTGCCATGGCAACACCAGGGACTCGTGGGCCATTATGATGTGCTATTAAGAGCCGATATGAACCTGTTCTTTTTTAAAGAATGAGTGGTTTTACGAAGCACTGCAGTGTGTGTGTGTGTGTGTGGTTCCGGTATACCCTACATTATAGGGACAAAATGTCCTATATCTATAGTATTGTTCTAAATCTATATTTAGTTTTAAAAAAAAATAGGTATCTTTGTATTGCCATGTAGTGTGATCATTCCTTTATCCGTTCTCCATCAGTCCCTCGCTCTCCTGCTCCTTTCTGCATGCTCTATGTTGCCAGTGTTCTCAGTCTCTCCCCTCTGCTGCCTGCAGGTCAAATCCGAGTGCCGTTCCCCCCCACTGATGTGCGAGTTTGTGAGCTCAGCGACACCTACGCCGCGCTGAGCTGGACTGAACCGGATCCACGGGGCAGAGAGCCTCTCACCTACTTCGTGGAGCGGGTGAGAGTTGACCTTCGTCCCACGCACTGCTTGCAGTTCAGCTCATTAAGACTGGCCCTGCAGGGGTCCTGCTCTACTGCGTTTGTAGTTTTTATCCTCGACTGCAGGCCTTAAAGTTGCGTTGGCTTTACACACTGAGCCAGCGGCCCAAATTAACACTGCACTTTGACTAGTCGGCTAATTAGAGGCAGTGAATGCTGTATCCTGGGTGGCAGCAGGTGCAAAGCCAACGGTTCATTAAAAGTATAGAGATCTTAACACAGCTCATCCATGTTATGTGATGGCTGCATAATGTCTTTCCTTTTTGACCTCAAAGCACTTGCTTGCTGATGTTCTGAGATGTTGCTTCGGTCTGAATGTGTGACTTTGAGTAGGCCGAATTGGTAGATTCATTGCACAAAACTTTTAAGTGCTCGGTTTAAAAACTGATCCAAGTATCAACCCAAAGCTGAGTTAATTGGAAAGAGCACATGTTGATTTGTTGGCTTTTTGTATTCCTCCTTCCTAAGTTGCTTTGGACTGCTTAATGACTAAATGTAAATCTAAAAATGCTGGGTTAAAAACAACCCAAGTTGGGTTTAAAATGGACAAACTCAGTGATTGGGTTGTTTTAACCCTGCGGTTGGGTTAAATGCTTGCCCAACCTGCTGGGTAGTTTTATTTAACCCAATTATGGTTTAAAAATTACTATATGGCTGGCTTAAAATGAACCCAAAATAGGTTGGAAATTAAAAATCAGACACATAATTATTAGAGGCAACAATAATAATCAAAAGCTGAACATTTATTAATAAGCAATATAGTATTATACAGAGCAATAGAGTAATTTTTAAACAATAGTTGGGTTAAATAAAACTACCCAGCAGGTTGGGCAAACATTTAACCCAACTGCTGGGTTAAAACAACCCAATTTCTGGGTTTGCCCATTTTCAACCCAATTTGGGTTGTTTTTAACCCAGCATTTTTTTGAGTGTAGGTTAAGCTAATGCAGTTTGATGGGTTCAGTGTTATTGTAGTATTTATTTACTATTATAGTATTTATTAATATTTTGAATTACACACAGCACAAAAATGCTGGGTTAAAAACAACACAAGTTGGGTTGAAAATAGACAAACCCAGTGATTGAGTTGTTTTAACCCAGCGGTTGGGTAGTTTTATTTAACTCAACTATTGTTTAAAAATTACTATATTGCTCGCTTAAAAGGAACCCAAAGTAAGTTGTAAGTTTAATAAATAAACATTCATTTTAAGCCAGGCATACAGTAATTTTTAAACAATAGTTGGGTTAAATAAAACTACCCAACCACTGGGTTTGTCCATTTTCAACCCAATTTGGGTTGTTTTTAACCCAGCATTTTTTTGTTATTTATTTATGTGCTTTTGACATTTCTGTTTAGAAAACGTATTCTAATTATTATTCATCATGCTAATATTGCCATTTGCCAAATGGGAGCATTCTAGTATAGTTGCATTGCATTGCTCTGAGTATATACATGGTGTATGTCTGTGTTTGTACAAATCCAGTAACTCTAGCAGACATTAAATTAGCTTGGTAGAAAGTTAAAGTTACAGAGCAAATAAAATGACCCAACAGGCTTAACACAAAACACATTTTTCAAGTTTAGCTTCTCAGTTTCACATGTTCACGGCCTCCAGCACTGCAAAAGGTCAGGATCCTTCTGGCTTTTTGAGAGCAGTTTTAAAGTTTCAGATCATCTCTTCGTGACTCATAGTGTAAAAGTGCTCGCAGTAATCCGTTCTCAGAGCAGAGGAGGCACAATCTTCCAATATAAGGCACAAGAAAGAGCTCCAACTGCTCGCCGACTCTGTAATGAGCAGGAAACCGCACACTGCCACAGGACATGGACTTTATTGGACTTTTTATAAGAAGCACCATAATAAAACTGTCTAGTTCATCGGGATCATCTGAAATTGTGGGGGCAGAAATACATATATATGAAAAAGATTTAAATGTCCATTTACCACCGGGCACATTTTATTAAGAGAATATTGCAATAATTTATCTTTATGCAGACTATCTACATTATGCAAATGTAATTTATAGTTAAAAAATAAAACATATATATATATATAATATATACACACGCACACAGAACAGAAATAGGTTTGATTTCCAGGGAAAACATATACTTGCAAACTGTTTACCTTGAATTTACTGTCACCTTGGATAAATCAAAATGCATAAATGTAAAGATGCATTGACTGTTGGTTATTTCAGTCCATAACAGGGAAGGATAGCTGGCACCTGGCTAGTATGGATATGACGGTGCTGTCGACTAGATTTGTTGCATTTGACCAGCAGAAGGGGAAGTCGTACTCTTACCGTGTTCGTTCTGTCAACAAGTACGGAATCAGCGAGCCGTCTCTTCCCAGCGAACCCGTCTCACTGGGACAACCACTAGGTGACCATTTTCTTGAAGGAATCATGCATATAAGAATAGAAATTAGTCATTATTTACTCACACTCATGTCATTCCATTTGATTTTCCATGCTACATTAAAGGAGAGTGTTATTAACATAATCTCACCAGTATAACCTTGTGAAAAAGCATACTTTAAAATAATATACTTTAAATGTTTTGCAAGTTTTCAGACACTTAACTGCACCCTGACAGCAACATAGTGTCGGCCCAGATCCGGCCCACATCTGGTCCGCATGTAATCCACATGTACCAGATGTGGGCCGGATCTGGGCCACACTATGTTGCTGTCTGGGCTTGTTATTTACAATAAAATTAAATGTAGTTTACATTTATATTAAATGCCATGTTAAACGTAAGAGTGCTGTTTTAACCCACTTTATTTACATCTTTATTTGTAATTTCATATTTATTTCAATTGTCTTGGAAATATGGTTTAAATGTACTGCTGAATGTACTGACAAATATTTATGGTAACTAAAATGTACTTTAATGTCATTTTTTATTAAAACTTACATGCCATGCATTTAAATATATTTGTAATAGTGTTGTCAAATCGATTAATCACGATTAATCGCATCTAACATGAAAGTGTGTGTGTGTGTGTATACACACAAACTTTTGTTAGATGCAATTAATCTCGATTAATCGATTTGACAGCACTAATTTTTTAATGAACTGCAGTTAAAATAATAATCAACTATTAATCGTGATTAATCGCATCTAACATGAAAGTTTGTGTGTGTGTATGTATGTATATGTATATATATATATACATATATAATGTGATGTGATCTGTGAAAACCCATCACATGGTGAAATTTTACCTATCACAGTTCATATTTCAATACCATATGAAAGCTGGATTGGAGCCTTTTCCAAATTTTTCTTCTTTCATAGCTTGTCTGTAACAAAAGTTATGGCTATCTGAAGTCGGCAGATCGCTCCGATTTTCAGGAACGGAATTCTGAGAAAAACAGGTTTAACTGTCACCCCCTTTTTTCGCATAGACATGAAAATGCACCATCCAAACATAAATGGTTGTAATTCAAGAATGCTTTGGAATATAGACCTAAGGTCTTGTTTTAAAGAAGCCACATGTCAAATTATTGTAGAAGTGAAATAAATTATGAAAGTGAAATAAAAATAATTTTCTTTTTTTTTATATTTTAAGTTTAAGTTTATGAAAATGTAAAAATATAATTGTTTATATTTTATAATAATATATTACAAAGCATGTTTACTCTTAAACTGCTGCAAGAAAATAAAAGCCAAAAATCTGAACATTCCAAATTTTAGCTTGAAATATTTCAAAAATGAGCTTTCAGTAAGATTTTGTTTGGGCACAGTACCAAACTTTTTCACTAGATGACACCCAAGCTCCATATCTGACCATTTATTTGAGTAATCTGAACCATATATTTTCATACGTTTTATGAAGTAGACATCCTATTCCGAAGTAGTATGGGAGGTTTGGCAGTATTTCAGTCTCTAATAAACACATAATTAGAACATGTGGATTTTTTTTTTTTTTTTTTATACCTCCGCTGGGTGTGTTTTTAAACAGTAACATTAGAAAAAGACATCCTTGCCACTATAAATGAGTAACCCCATAGTGCAGCCTGGACGATTGGGGCGGGGCGACACATTAAGGCGGGGCAATACAATGTTCATATCACTTCTCTGCTTGGTATTTTTCAAGTCCTAACGTTATTGCATAGATTTACAGCTGCACATGATTTTTTAAAATATGTTTATGCAGCTATATGGCTATACAGTGAGTGTTAATTTTAATCTATTTTCACTCGTACATAAGCAGATTATAACACAATGCGGGGGTTGATAAATAAATAATTGGATTTTTAATACTACTTATTTATGCCTACTATAAAATAGGAACCTTTAAAAACTATAACATAGGCCTACAGAACCAATGTATAGGCCCACATATTTTATTAACAGGTAAACAAGTGAACGAGTTTGCCATTAAAAATTTTATTAGCACTTTGTACCAAGTAATGCAAGCATTAGACAACAAATCATCTCGTTAAAAAACGATAAAAAACAAAAAAACGATAAAAAACAAAAAAACGGTCATGCTTTCGGCCGTTTGCGTTCGGGTTTATCTGATGTCTTAGGACTATGTAAATACATATGGAAATATGAAGAAGTCAAATAAATGAAGCACTAAGTGTAAAACAGCTCTATTCAGCCTGAAGTACCCGGAGGTGCCGTCACCATGCATTCGTTTGTAAACAATAACTTCATCTGTTCTGTTTCTTAAGTAGGCTACAATAAAACATTACCCAATAGATCCTAGCTAAAATACTAAACAGATAATAAGATACCATTAGAGTTAGCACTTAATATTTCTGTAAACACAAAATCATACATAATGGAATGCGCATGCTCAGGCTCGTTCGAAGTGTCTACCAATGGACTAGTTGCACGTGGCCGCCATTTTGGATTTTCGATCAGCAAGTGTACGCATATACACTTCCGGTTTCGCTTTATGTCGGTGCAGAGTACTGGGGAAAGCCGAAAATGATCTCTTATAGTTGTTTATAGAATCTGTTATATCACTTAAAATACAAGTAAGATAGATAGATAGATATATATATATACAGTGGGTACGGAAAGTATTCAGACCCACTTAAATTGTTCACTCTTTGTTATATTGCAGCCATTTGCTAACATCATTTAAGTTCATTTTTTTTCCTCATTAATGTACACACAGCACCCCATATGGACAGAAAAACACAGAATTGTTGACATTTTTGTAGATTTATTAAAAAAGAAGAACTGAAATATCACATGGTCCTAAGTCTTCAGACCCTTTGCTCAGTATTTAGTAGAAGCACCCTTTTGATCTAATACAGCCATGAGTCTTTTTGGGAAAGATGCAACAAGTTTTTCACACCTGGATTTGGGGATCCTCTGCCATTCCTCCTTGCAGATCCTCTCCAGTTCTGTCAGGTTGGATGGTAAACGTTGGTGGACAGCCATTTTTAGGTCTCTCCAGAGATGCTCAATTGGGTTTAAGTCAGGGCTCTGGCTGGGCCATTCAAGAACAGTCACGGAGTTGTTGTGAAGCCACTCCTTCCTTATTTTAGCTGTGTGCTTAGGGTCATTGTCTTGTTGGAAGGTAAACCTTCGGCCCAGTCTGAGGTCCTGAGCACTCTGGAGAAGGTTTTCGTCAAGGATATCCTTGTACTTGGCCGCATTCATCTTTCCCTCGATTGCAACCAGTCATCCTGTCCCTGCAGCTGAAAAACACCCCCACAGCATGATGCTGCCACCACCATGCTTCACTGTTGGGACTGTATTGGACAGGTGATGAGCAGTGCCTGGTTTTCTCCACACATACCGCTTAGAAATAAGGCCAAAAAGTTCTATCTTGGTCTCATCAGACCAGAGAATCTTATTTCTCAGCATCTTGGAGTCCTTCAGGTGTTTTTTTAGCTAACTCAATGCAGGCTTTCATGTGTCTTGCACTGAGGAGAGGCTTCTGTCGGCCACTCTGACATAAAGCCCCGACTGGTGGAGGGCTGCAGTGATGGTTGACTTTCTACAACTTTCTCCCATCTCCCGACTGCATCTCTGGAGCTCAGCCACAGTGATCTTTGGGTTCTTCTTTACCTCTCTCACCAAGGCTCTTCTCCCCTGATAGCTCAGTTTGGCCGGACGGCCAGCTCTAGGAAGGGTTCTGGTGGTCCCAAACGTCTTCCATTTAAAGATGATGGAGGCCACTGTGCTCTTAGGAACCTTAAGTGCAGCAGAATTTTTTTTGTAACCATGGCCAGATCTGTGCCTTGCCACAATTCTGTCTCTGAGCTCTTCAGGCAGTTCCTTTGACCTCATGATTCTCATTTGCTCTGACATGCACTGTGAGCTGTAAGGTCTTATATAGACAGGTGTGTGGCTTTCCTAATCATGTCCAATCAGTATAATCAAACACAGCTGGACTCAAATGAAGGTATAGAACCATCTCAAGGATGATCAGAAGAAATGGACAGCACCTGAGTTAAATATATGAGTGTCACAGCAAAGGGTCTGAATACTTAGGACCATGTGATATTTCAGTTTTTCTTTTTTAATAAATCTGCAAAAATGTCAACAATTCTGTGTTTTTCTGTCAATATGGGGTGCTGTGTGTACATTAATGAGGAAAAAAAATGAACTTAAATGATTTTAGCAAATGGCTGCAATATAACAAAGAGTGAAAAATTTAAGGGGGTCTGAATACTTTCCGTACCCACTGTATATATATATATATATATAGTGCAATCACATGAGCCAATGGCATGCATAAATGCATGCATGTATGGGTTAGTTAGATTAACGAACTCATGGTCATATACTTATACACTGACAGTAATGCCTGTAAATATACAACTACTATTAGAATTGTCTGCATAAAATGCCTTGTGAACATTCACACGTTTGCCCTGTGATAAATTTATTTCCATAAATACTATTTTCTCAATTCTGTGCATATTTTCACTTACCTACATCAATTGCTCCATCAATATGATCACTACATATTTTACGATTTCTTTGCATCAATTATCTTTTTAGATAAAAACAAGGGCTGTGAAAAGATTGCGTACCCGCAGTAAAATACGTTTTTTGCTGCTTAGACGACAGATAATGATGTATGCAACAGATGCTCTTTACTCTTTAGATTTGCTGTATTACAAACCAATGAAATTGGGGTGGGCGTGTCGCCCCGCCCCATCGTCCAGGCGGCACTCTGGGATACTTGCTATAAAATGCACTTAACAGGCGAATTTTGCCAAGATATTTTCAGAGATGACAAGATGTTATAGAATGATGATTTAATGAAAACCCAATTTTGAAAAAAAAAAAGACATTTACTGAAAACGTTCCATCGCGTCATCCGACGGGTTTTCCCAGATCGCATCACATATATATACAGTGTGAGTGTGTGTGTGTGTTGTGTGTAAAGTTTGTGTATATATATATATATATATATATATACAAACTTTTATGTTAGATGCCATTAATCACAATTAATCAATTTGACAGCACTAATTTTTAATGATGAAGTTGCAGTTCAGTACATTTAAAGCATACTTATCTTTAAATGTACTATCAAATAATAAATCAGTTAAAATTATAATCAATTGTTAATCGCGATTAAACGCATCTAACATGAAAGTTTGTGTGTGTGTGTATATATATATGTGTGTGTGTGTGCGTGTGTGTATATATTTATGTACAAACCTTTGTTAGATGCAATTAATCGCGATTAATCGATTTGACAGCACTAATTTTGGATGAAGATGCAGTTTAGTACATTTAAAGCATACTTATCTTTAAATGAACTATCAAATAATAAATCAGTTAAAATTATAATCAATTATTAATCGCGATTAATCGCATCTAACATGAAAGTTTGTGTGTGTATATATATATATATATGTGTGTGTATATGTGTGTGTGTGTGTGTGTGTATATATTTATGTACAAACCTTGCAATTAATCGCGTTTAATTGGTTTGACAGCACTAATTTTGAATGAAGATGCAGTTTAGTACATTTAAAGCATACTTATCTTTAAATGAACTATCAAATAATAAATCAGTTAAAATTATAATCAATTATTAATCGCGATTAAACGCATCTAACATGAAAGTTTGTGTGTATATATATATATATATATATGTGTGTATATGTGTGTGTGTGTGCATGTGTGTGTATATATTTATGTACAAACCTTGCAATTAATCGCGTTTAATTGGTTTGACAGCACTAATTTTGAATGAAGATGCAGTTTAGTACATTAAAAGCATACTTATCTTTAAATGTAATTTCAAATAAACTACAGTTAAAATTATAATCAAGTACTTTACATGTGCTTTAGTATGTTAGTCAACACATCAAGATGTGTACTTCTTTACAGCATGACAAAAGATGATATAAAATGTACTTTAAAGGTTTAATTTGTACTTTCAGTTTGACACTATTACAAAGTGCACTAGTCATTAAAATGTACTCTCTTTTAGTTAATATTATTATATTATCTGCAAGTACAGTTTATAAAAATATAATTTTAAGATTTTAAGTGCACATTCGATACAATTAAGCGCACTTCTTTTTCACAAGGGTTTTGTTCTAATGTGTTTTAGGAGTTCCCGCCACTCCAAACGGCGTCCTGCCCATCCGAGACACTAACAGCTCAGTCCTACTGCAGTGGAAGGAGCCCAAAATAACAGAGGGCATTCTGGGATACTACCTGTACTGCAGTGAGGTTGGAAGTGAACAGTGGAAGACCATCAACAATAAGCCTATCACCCAAACCAGGTCTCTTCTTGTTTTATCTGGTTTAAGAGACTCACAATATTCGTACTAAAAACTGTTTTTCTTCGCTCAGGTTTACAGTTCATGGCCTGAAGACCAATAAAGAGTATGTATTCCGAGTGAAGTCTGTGGGACTGGCGGGAAACAGCATCTACTCAGACGAGTCTCCTGCCATTCGAGTCAAATCAGCGATATGTAAGTCTGACCGGCCTGTGAACCAGACGAGACCATGCAGGACAGCAGCCAGACAGCTTTAAATAGGACGCCGTCTTGTCTAAAGTGCTGCAGGCTGTCTGCTTGAGCCCTAGAAAGCTGTTTATGGTCTCAGTATGAATTGATAATTGTATGAATGAGCTTCCTGAATGGATAGAGACAGTAAGTGAAGTCTTTTGACTTGGGTTAGTGAGTGAACATCCTAGCAGCCATATAGAAATGTGCAAATAATTCCTTAAAGGCATAAGCAACCTCATATTCATGCCCTAGAAATCACCCACAGCACTCTAAAATTGTCTTTAGGAAATATAAAACTCTGCAGGTTTATACTGTAGTATTCTGCTGTTAGTAAAGTACATATGCCTTTTCAAGCTTCATTATATGGAGAAAAGCAGTAGAGGTGTGCAGACGTGCTGCTCTTGTACTTCACAGTCGTGTCCAAAGACAAGCTTGTTACTCAAGAGATGTAGAAGTAGAGTTATTCGGTGTCTGGCTCAATCCTGACAGTAATAGGCTGTTGTCTGGCGGTTCAGCTTTTCTTTTTGTAATAACGGGTGATTCTGAGTGGCACTCCTGCTCTGATGTGGGTTGAGATCAGGACAGACACATCGAGACACTTGAACCACATCTTACTGCTGATCAAACCATGTCTTTTTTTAAGTAAATGGTCACATTATCCTCACAGAAAACACATCAAGTGCTTTCATTAATTATTAGGTTGTCCAGAAGTTCCCATCATTCTCTGAAATTACATTAGAATTAACAGTGATTTAAGATGTTAATTTAATTGAAATGAGAGCGATTGTACATTTCTTTAGTGAAAGCCCGGTGTGTTTCAGCCCTCTTTGCAGGTACCTCTCTTCAGTTTCCTTACATTCTGAATAGAATCAAATGCAAATGGCATAAAATAAACTAGATTTGAGTTTCCTGAAGGAAGTTGCCTTGCCTGCAAGTCAGCAAAAAAGTTTTAGGCAAGTTTTGTTATTTTTTTAGTCTGTGTTTCTGTGTAAATGAAACGCATTGGAGCCGTTATGCCAAATATGTAGTGTTTGATTGGAGTCTGCATGTATGTTTTCTTGGCCTGGGCTGAATTAATTGCAGTAGTTTAATGCTTAGAAGTTTTAGAAGTTTAAAAGCAGGATGTAATAAGTCTAAGCTGAGACACTAAAATTACTAACTGGAAATAAGTACTAAAACTAAACCACACTTTATGCGTCACACACTGAAACACATTCGTCACATAAAAAGCATTTACCTGAATTTCTAAAAGGACAGTGAGAATGCTTAATTTTTAGTCAGCTGAAACCAGGACACATTTATTTTTTCACATGTGAATTTATCAGTGCATTATCAGGCCACTGGGACACACCTCGTGAAACCAGGACATTTGGTCATCCTATTAATTATTTAGGTTTTTCCAGCTGTAAAACACAGAGTGAATCAAATAATCACTTATTTGATTCATTAACAATTAATAGCAAACATGATGTGGTTCGCTTCAGCAGTAATTCTACACAAAATGCAGCTGCAGCTTTGTGACCTCTGACCCTCCCTTTCCACATTACTGCAGATGTTCCATCCTGTCCATCAGCCATCACTGTACTGCACTGCACCGGAGGAGAGATGGTGATTGGCTGGAGAGCCCCTGCCAATCACGGAGGAGACCCTGTGCGCGGCTACTACCTGGACCAGAGGCAGAAATCCCAGAGCACCTGGCGGGAGGTCAACGTCAAGCCCATTACAGAGAGACTATACAAGGTAGGGCTGCTCCATTATGGCAAAAAGCATAATCACGAATTATTGATACTTCAACAAAAACTAATACTAGGTTAACTAATGTAAGAAAAAGGTCCTTAAAATAATTACATAAAACAAGTAAACAGCAATACAAACATTACAAACAAAACTGAGAAGAGAAATAAATACAACAGAACAAAAATACAAATGAAATTAAAGCTGCAAGCAGTGATGAAAGGGCCCTCGCACCCGGGCTCACCGCCACCCGCTGGCCTTAGGAAAACAGTGAACAGTGGGCGTCATGCATGTAAGCGAGTAAATACAGGAGAACTATGGCAGTCATTTCAAAGTGCCACACTTCCTCTTGCCAGCAGGTGGCGCTTTGACTGTAACTGATTATTGGCATGTAGATATCTTCAGGCCAGGACTATTATCAAACATGTGAAGTTTGGAGCAGATCAGACATTGTATGCCTGAGTTACAACAACTTCCTGTTTCGTGGCGTTAATCGCATACTTTAGCCCTTAGCCAAGTGTTGCATGATTTACGTGTTTCTAGTATGGTACTTCATGGCATACTGAAATGTGTTTCTGGGAGTGAATTACAGTGTACAGCATGCCATTTCCTGTTGCCAGCAGGTGGCGCTATGACTAACTAAATATTGGCATGTAGATGTCTTTAGGCCAGGATTCTTATCACACATGTGAAGTTTGGGGCAGATCGGACATTGTATGCCTGAGTCACAGCAGCTTGTTCCTTCATGGCGAAACATCAGACTTTGTCAGGCCGCCACAGACACGCCCAAGTTCTCAAGTTCTTCACAATTTAGCATCACTAAGGCCTCAAGATTAGACTGACTATATATGATGTGGTTCTGTTTAAATGTCAATGAGGAATTAATCACAGTGTAAAACATGTCATTTCCTGTTACCCACAGGTGGCACTATGACTGTAACTGATTATTGCTATGTAGATGTGTTCAGGCCAGGACTCTAATAAAACATGTGAAGTTTGGGGCAGATCGGACATTGTATGCCCGAGTTATAACAACTTGCTTTTTAACGGTGAAACATCAAATTTTGTCAGGCCGCCACGGACATGCCCTTTCAGTGAAAACTCAAGATCTTCGCAATTTAACGTCGCTAAGGCCTTTAGATTAGACTGACCAAATATGACCTTGATCTGAATAAAGCTCTAGGAGGAGTTCGTTAAAGTACAAAGTCTGGAAATGGCAAAAATTGCACACATTTTGCAAATTTAATTCAGAATATCTCACTTCCTGTTGGGTTTACAGATTTTGCACCCATGGGCTTTTTTGTAGGTATAGGGCTGTTACATCTGTCTACCGAATTTCATACCTGTACATGAAACGTAGCACGAAGGGTGCTTGATTGAAATTTAGTAGGTGGCGCTATCAAGCCATTTTGCCACGCCTAATTCTAAAACCCATATCAGATGTAAATTTTCACCACTTCTGACATGAGTTTTCAAGCATGTTTAGGTCATCAAAAATGTGATTCATTTCGGAGAAGAACAATAATTGGCCGAGCAAATACAATAGGATCCTCACATCATCAGGGTGCTCGGGCTCGGGAAGTTTTTCAGGAAGGTATACTAATGGTGGTAGATAAGTAATAGCCTACAACAAAAAAATGTAATAATCAAATGTAAAATAACACTGCATAGTCTTTAAATATAGATTAATCCTTATTAAAGCTACTTAAGTTATTCAGTCAAGATCAGTGAATGATTTGTTGTTTGATTATCATTAATGACAGACTACAGCAGGTTTATTAGGCTGCCGTCACTTTAAGAGCTGCAAGGATCCAATATCCTGTTACACACAAGTTTCCTTACTCTCCAAAATACTCTCCAAAAAGGCATTTTGATATTTTTGTTTAGCCCATTTGCTTACCCATTCGGCTCCAACTTGGAGCACGCACACAGAAAGCCACCTGGTTAAAAGGGTTTCTTTTGCGGCTAAATGAACTTTTAATATCAAACACATCCCGCAGTTTAGCAAAAGTAGACTGCATTCATTTTACAACACTCACTTATTTAGCTGATTTGGATGTTAAAGGTGCAGTAAGCAATTTCTGAGAAACGCTTTTGAAAATGGATTGGACCGAGCACCAAAACACACTTGTATCCAATCAGGAGTAAGGGGCGTGTCCACTCATTAGGGGGGAGGTGCCTGTGTTGCATAGTGTGTTTGTGAATTTTGGGCGGAGCTATCAAGATGGGTTAGGGGCATGTTTGTTTTAGTGATTTCAAATATCAACAGCGTTTCTCAGAAATTGCATATTGCACCTTTAAGTTTGGGCTTTTAGGGAGGAACGAAAGTGCACCGCTGTGAAGGAAGGGAAAGTGCGCTGGACAGTATGCGGCAGCGGCACAATAACCGTTTTACTTTGATTATCTTGTTTTCATAATCGTTAGAAGCCAAAATCGAAATAAAAAATCAATTACTATTAATCGCACAGCCCTAATGCAAGGTGAACTGAGCTGAGAATGTCAGTGTAAACAACACAACATAAAGTTTGTTAATTCACTGATGCATTTACTTACATGCTGCTGCAGTGACTAATAATGAGACCTGCTTAAATGAGTCATAAATAATGTTTATTACTGCTTAAAGTTTCATTACATTCGTGTCAAGCACATCTGCCTTTGTCTAACTTGGTTCTCTTAACCAAGCAATGTGTCACCGAGCAATCATGGTGTCTATGGAGACTTAATTAAAACTTAAAGCTCTGTTTACTTTTGATTGTTTTCACTGTTTAATTAGACCGTGCTCTAGTGTGAGCATCACATTATAGTGGTTTGATGAAAAAATGTTTCCCAATCGATTGTTAGAACAAGTGATGTTTAATTTGTGGAGTAGATAGACAGAGGCCACGGCCTTTAGTTTTTAAAGCAGGTCTCAATATTAGTTGCTGCAGATGCATGTAAACAAACGCACCATTTAATTACTAAACAGTTACTCTATGTTGTGTCGTTCATGCCCGACATTCTGAGTTAATTATTGGTTTTAAGTATGATAATGAACAAAACTAACCACAAATACAGTGCAAATTGGTGTTCCCATCTTTGACATTTTCTTTTACATAAACTATTATCTAACTGATTAAGCATGAATACTAGTTAGTTTTAAATGAATAAAATGCCTTAAAATAAAGTGATTTTGGTCCGTCCCACATCAGAGGTCTTGACCTTCTCCACTGCATTCAACAAATAAAATCAAGCAACAATAAATATATGACCAAACATAATCTGTTCAGTTGATATTCAGTAAATTATTTAATTCATCAAAATATGATGCTAAGATGTTATTTTAGTGATTTTTATATATATATACTATCTATTAAGTATATAGTATTTATTAATATTTTGAATTAGTTTTTGATAATTTTGATATTTGGGTCGTTGACGAATAAGGTTTTTAAAAGTGTAAAAAAAAAACATAATTATAGAGATATAATTAATTTTGAAGTTTTATTAAGTGAGTATTAAGTCACCAAAAAAGTAATTCAGTTTAACCAAAATTTCGGTTTTACCAAATGACACTTTTGGTTATACTGAATGACGATATTTTCAAACAATGCTAACAGGCTGATATCTTGCTAGCTAGCTAGCAAAAGGACAATCAAATATTTTATGTTTAGTACAGGTTTTTAAAATATTACATTACGGTTGTACTGAATGACCTGAATGACATTATTTTTCAAATAGTTAAAAGAGAGTTAGTTACTTTGCTTCACAACCATGTGGTCCTTTGCAGGTGTCTGAATGATGTCACATCCTGTCACATGATATTGACCACATGACTTGATCCAAAATGGTCCCTTTATATTGGTTACTCCGAATGACATTAATGAAATTCATTTTTCCAGACATTTTTTCTCATAACAAAGCAACAACTTGTACACATAATTTTAATACCATTTTGCACCATGTTGATATATGATGTCATAAAATCATGCCAGAATAAAAAATATATATACATTTATTACATTTTAAGATATTTTAAATACAAATGAAATGTCTGTATTGGCCTTTGGACGGTTAAACCAAATGACCTTTTGAAACTTCAAAATCTTTAACATATATATTATATGTAGCAAAATATAATTAAAACCTTTTGGATTAAATAAAAGAGATCTAGATCTAGTACTACCTCACATACTTTGGATGACATATCTTTTTTTATTATTATTAAGGCTTTTGGACAAAAAAATGACAAGTCATGTCATTGACCCATTTTCAGTTTTCGCTTTAATTTTTTTTTCAGTAATTTGGTTAGTTTTCATGTTTTTAATTTATTCTTATTTCAGTTTTAGCTTTATTAATTTAAGTACTTCAACTTCACTTAGTTGCTGTGGCAATATTTTTAAGGTTATCGTCTAATATTTATATTTCATTTTATTTAATTTCAGCTTTATTTCAGTTAACAAAACCATTTTTAATAGTTATAGTTTTTACATTTGATTTTGCCTGTTTTATGCACTAAAATGCCTGATCACTTAGTGAAGTAACAGCACACTTCACTTCAACAGGATGCATGATTTGAGGAATCATTCATATCTGAAGCACAAACTAAATGCCAAAGTTTATGCCTGTAGTTCAATCACATCATTAAACCTCAATCTGACCAATAATAACAACAGTATTGCCTGCCTTAGCAAACACCAATAATGAATCTACAGCAAAGAGAACATATACACCTCTTGGTAAACAAACAGCATTTTCTGAAGGTTTAGTACCTTTTTGGATGAAACCAAACATGTTTTAAGAGTTTCAAGCACTTTTTCTGAACTTGTGGAAAGTGTCATGAGTGCACATCGCCCTCTGATGGACTGAAATGGCCACAACAACAGCCTCATGTCTCCTTCTATTAACATGTCCCCTGGAAAACTGTTTTTTTGCAAGGGGTTGTTTTGCACAATTTGCTCACAGGAAGACTCAAAGTACATTATGTCAATTAGAAAACATTGATCTTTGAAGGCGCTCTGTGGTCGTAGCATGCGAATCCCATGTTAATGATTTCCACCTCTCATTGAGCAGTCAGGGTGACACGCCACCTGCCCGGCCTCATTAAACACCATCAGAATCCTACACCACCCTACACTGAAATACCATCACCATTCCTGACGCCTGCCATCTAGTGGCCTTTCTCTGTCCCAGCAGGCAGTGGGTGGCCTGGTCTTGATGCTCAAGAGATTTGAGCTCCCAGATAAGCCTTGATAAGAGGATTCAGACAACAGTTAATCACGAGTCTAAAAGGCCTGTGTTCCTAAATCCAATCCCAATTACGTGTGGCTAGGTGGCCGCTCATGGTGATCTTTGCTATTCATCACAGAAACCAATGTTTATCGGTATAAGTACCTCTCTGGTCTAATGGTCCTCCATATAGACATCAACCGGCGGATCAATGCACTAAAGATAAAGGATTTTCTGGGCAGGGTGTTATTGTTAACTGAAACTAAAACTAAAACCAATAAAGAAACATTTTCATTACTTGAAATAATATAAAAAATAAAATGTAAAATAAATTAATTTTTCACTGGAAGTACTAAAATTGAAACAAGAAACTATAGTGACATGTTTTTAAAAAACTAAAAATGCCAAGAACACACAACAAAATTACTAACCCTTTAACTAAAATTATGAAAATGATCATGTTTTCATATGAAATAATGAAAATTATAAATATGAAAACTGAACATTTAAAAATAAAAACTAATTCAGAGTATTAATCAAAACTAGAAAGTAAAGTTCGTCAGAAGCTTTTATGTTAGCTTGACAAAGCCTTGTCTGAAATTTTGAGTTTTATAAGCTTCCTAGCATGTTTTGTCATGTCTTAACATCTGTCTAGCATTTTTTTTTTATTTTGTTGCAAGTTTTAGTACATTGCTAGCATGAATTAGCATGTTGCAAGAATTTTTAACATTTTGCTAACATGAATTAGCATGTTACTAGCATGCCTTACCTGTTGCTAACATGTTGCTAGCATGTTTTAACACTTTGCTAGCATGTTTTAGCACATTGTTAGTATGTTTCTAGCATGTTTTAGCACATTGTTAACATTATTTAGCATTTTGGTATCATGTTTTAACACATTGCTAGCATGAATTAGCATGTTGCTAACATGATGTAGCATTCTGATAGCATGCTTTAACATGTTAACATTTTAACACTATTACCATGTTTTAGCACATTGCTAGCATGAATTGGCATGTTGCTTGCATTAACAAACACATTGCTAGCATGATTTAACATACTGATAGCATGTTTTAGCACATTCCAAGCATGAATGAACATATTACTAGCATGTTTAGCACACATTGTTAGCATGAATGAGCATGTTGTTAGCATGTTTTAGCACATTGTTAACATGATGTAGCATTGTGCTAACATGTTGCTAACATGAATTAGCGTGTTTATAGCATGTTTTAGCATATTGCTAGCATGAATTAGGTGCTAGCATGATTTATTAAATAGTTGTAGTTATTTTTTCAAAGATGCTTTCAGCTACCAATAATAGTGTCGTCTTCTCAGCTGCGTTTTTAAATGCTTTTTCCATTTAAATAAACACTGGAAATGTAAAAACAGATTCTGTCTGAGTCTGCTTGTATATTATTAACACTATACGGTCTCTTTTACAGATGTTTTTGATTTGGGATTGTTTTTGTTTTGACTTCTGTTTTAGGTTTCTCTTCCGTTAATTCAGCCACATCCATTTTTTTCCATTATTTGTCTGCTTTTAGGTGACAGGCCTTCAGGAAGGGAGTTTTTATCAGTTTCGTGTCTTCGCGGCCAACATCATTGGACTGGGCGACCCCTCTGAACCCAGTGAACTGCTTTTATGTGAGCGCTGGACGATGCCTGATCCTGGTAAGATCATGCACAATTAGTAATGGGAAGTTTACATGTTTTTTCATTCATTAACAGTTCTTGAGGCAGTTTCTGAATTTCTGTTCTCTAGTATACAAAATATATTGTACTCTTTTTATTAGAGCTATTATGTATAAGTAAGCAGATGGTATTATAAATATTTACACTTTCATTGTTGTCTTCCATATTTATATGTTGCACTCTGTTTTATGTAATACTTAACTTGATCTATAATTGTGTTACTCTCCTGTCGATCTGTTTGTTCGATCGTGTCTGTTATTTGTTCTCTGGTTAAAACCTGTTCTTGATGCAATTTTGAGGAAGAAAGAATGGAATTCGTATTTCATCAGTGTAAACTGTGCAGTTCTTGCAAAATTGAGATTATATTACCGAATGACATTTGTCACATTTATATTCATATTTATTGCATAATAAGTTAATTTTATTATTGAACTTTTTATTTATTTATTGCACAATTAATTACACTTTTTAATCACAGGAAACTCAATCGTATTTTATTTCTCTGAACTAGACCACGTCTGGCATAGACTAACATGCTGTTTTTATATCATTAATCTTTTGATGTGTTTCAGTGTTTTATGTTTCATAATGACTTAATCTTTACAGTGTGGTTCACTAGAGCGCGTCTCTCTGGCACAGTGATACAGAATTCAACAATCGATAAAAGTACTTTTTCTTCCATTGTGCTTCCTTTGTGCTGGTTCACTTGTTTGCAATTTTTGAGGGTTATTTCACTTACAGCACATTTATTTAACAAGAGAGAGTGGAGACGGCTGACGGCACACTACATTTCTCCTTTGGTTATCAGTTGTATGCCTTGGCATATTGTGAGTTAGATGATTTATTTCTTTTATTTTATTGTGTCTAATATGTTCAAGAGGATAAGTACAGCTCTTATAAAGTGAAATAAGTGAAAAATACAACAGAAATGAATCCGTGGAAGTTAAAGCTGAAGTGTGTAATTTTTTCAGTTTTCAAATAAGTTTCCTGAACACAATTAAAATGAGTTGCGAAAGCATCTTTAAATGGACAGAGTGATGATGGATAACTGAATGATGTTCTTCATTCATTTTTTTGCAGGTTGTCCATATGATCTGGAATTTAGAGAAGTGAGGTGCAACTCTCTGGTGCTGCTGTGGGCGGAGCCTCTGTACAAGGGCCAATCAGAGATCAGTGGATATATAGTGGAGATGAGTAAGGGGGCGGAGTCTGAGGATTGGACCCCTGTGACAAGTGAGCCGGTGACAGAAACTCACTTAAAGGTCTGTTGAGTTTCTCTTTTGTTTGCAATACATTTAACAGGTTTGGGCAATAAATTCAGGATTTAGGATTTTTAATTGAATTGCAATCTAATTCTACATCATTATTACAGGTGAATAGAGTGAAAGAAAAGTAACTAATAGATATCATTATACTTCCCCAAATTAATCACAGTACAAATACAGACAATTGTGTTATTTAAGTTTTATAGTTTCATTTTGAATTAGCTTTTTTTTTTTTTAGTTTTCAGTGAAATTTTTGTTTTGCTTTTGCCATTTTATTTGTTTTTGTTTTTTAATATTGCTAATTAGGTTTAATTTATTTTTATTTCAGTTTCATTTTTAGTTATGTTTAGTTTTTATTTATTTCCAGTTAATACATTTAGTTCTTCAACTCAAACTAGTTTCATCTTATTGCCAAGGCAACATTTCAAATTTTCGTTTGGTTTAATTTTTGCAACTTGCAACTTGCAAATTTCAGATTTATTTCAATTAACAGAAAAGTTTTAATTAATGATAATAACCCTGTGTTGGATATCTCTGTTTATCACTCCATAAATCAGAAAATACTGTCAACAGCCAGAAAAATATACATTTTTAACCATATTTTTAGGAATAAAACGATATATAAATCAAGTTAATGATATATGAAGAAACCTCTCTGTAAAACCCTTCAGATAGGAATAAAACTGTAAAGTCTGGTGTATCTAAAGCTGCTGAAGTGGAGATTTCTGACAAACTCACCTCCTTTAAAGATATGTATTATAATTGAAATCTACAGATGCAAATAGATAAAATGCAATAAACACTTAAAAGTGTATTTTGGATGTTTTCTTTCCACTAGTCTGAAAGAAAACATGTTATGGAAGCAAAATAGCCTTAAATCTTAAAGTCTTAAAATTCACCAGTGCATGAAAAAACGTTTGCCTGCAGTGTCTTGGATTAAAAAGCGTCTCAATGCCGTTCTGAATAGTTACATTTGCATCCAGTCCCACAAAATCTTTGTAAGAGGAGTGACCTGTTTTTGGATGGTTGTTGTTCAGGTTTCAGGTCTGCAAGCAGGTCAGACGTACCGCCTCCGTGTGTCTGCCGTTAATGACGCTGGAGTCGGCATGTCTTCTGTGCCGTCTGAGCCAGTCAAAGCGCAGACTAAAGCAGGTCAGCTCCCTGGAAATCTGCATAATGATTTCATTCTCATTTTACACTGAGTTGTGTTTAACTCTATCCCGCGTTTGCCACCAGGAACCAAAGAGATTGAGATCGGAGTTGATAATGACGGCTTCATCTTCCTGAGCTTTGAAGCTGATGACATGGCTGATGGAGATGTCTTTAAGTGGAATAAGAACTATGGAAAAGCTATTGATGCTGGACGAGCCCGCTTGGAGAACAAAAACAACAGGTCTTTTGCCAATATGTCATAATATGAGCACACTTTTTCAGTTGCTTAGGTTCTGGAAGTATGTTTCTCATTTATTTTTGCCATAGGGATTTCCAACAGTTTGACAATAAAGAGTTCTGAACTATGAATCAAACTTTGATTTAACGCAAAAAAGACAGAAGACTGCGAAATTAAATTCTTTTATGAGCAAATGATACTCATCCCATGAAGCATTGCAATGAATTAATCAAAAACTGACACTACAAAGTTTAAATATAAAAACAGTATATATTGAGTTAATTAACATGTATATTAATTCCCTTAATATATGCTATATATACAGTATTATACATATATATATATATATATATATACACACTCACAAACTTTCATGTTAGATGCGATTAATCACGAATAATTGATTTGACGGGCACTTATATATATATATAAATATATATATAAAATGGTGTGTGTATTATCTTAATGTATGCTGATTATATATATATATATATATATATATATATATACATATATACAAACTTATGTTAGATGCGATTAATCGATTAGACAGCACTTAGAATGATATATAGAAAGATAGATAGATAATGGTGTGTGTGTGTGTGTGTGTATAACACCTTAAACACTCGCTCAAAAAATAAAAATTGTCAACATTTAATAAAGAAAAGAAAATATGAATCTTTAAAGAACATCCTGATCATTCTCTTCCATATAATGAAAGTAAATGAGGGACAAAAATTGTTATAAAATGTCCCATAAAAGTAGTTCATATGTCTTGTGTTGAATATTCCAAGTCTTCTGAAGCCATATGATTACTTCCAATCTGTTGAAGCTCTGAAATGCACTACAAATCCTATAACTATTTTAAAATCAATCTTTTTGCTTCAACAGAAGAAATAAATTTATACAGTTTTGGGTTCGAGTAAATGATGAAAATGATTTGTTTTGGGTAAACCGTACCTTTAAATAGTCTATAAACCTGGTCCAAATGTTGGTCATTATGTCTCCCAGGTCAGTTCTTACCTTCACGGATGCCTCAGAGCAGGATTTAGGCCTTTACACAGTGGAGCTGAGCGGAAACCCTGACATCTCATCTAGCTTCACCTTCACTGCGGAGGGTAGATATTTATTCCTCTCTCTGCATAATGCATTACCTGAACATGGTGGCGTAAGACCTTGTGGATCTGTTCAGCATGAAAACTTGATGCATAACTCGTCTTTTCTTAGTTTTATCCCAGTATTTTATCATCCGACCATTGATTAATGTTTTGTCAAGCCCATTTGCCCTAAACCATGTTGTACAAGATCACCCTACACAAAGTGTGACTGTTTGTGTCAGATATCTTGTATGTATAAGCTGCATGACAAACATAATCTTTATAGAGATACAGAAAGAGAATACAGAGAGGTTTAACTTGAAATCTTATTTGTAAAGATGTCAGATCATTCTGACAGCAGCCAGTATCTTTGTCTTGATATTGTGGACTGCTGCAAGTGATTGAATTTGACTTTGCAATTGTGCCATTTTCTTTCTCAGATCTGGAGAGGCTGACAGAACTCAGCTGGCATGTCAGAAACCCGTGTAAGTGAATCAAATGCACGTCAGAAACTGCAAAAATGTTCAGAGAATCTAAACAGTAAAGTCTGAGATACACCAGAGTTTGGGCAAGATGTTTTAATGTTTTGGACGAAGTCTCTTCTGCTCACCAAGGCTCCATTTATTTTATCAAAAATACAGTAAAAACAGAAAAATAGTGAAATATTATTGCAATTTAAAATAACTATTTTCTATGTGAATATATTTTAAAATGTAATTTATTCCTGTGATTCAAAGCTGTATTTTCAGCATCATTACTCCAGTCTTCAGTGTCACATGATCCGCGGAAACGGTGTACCAGTTCTAACGCCATGGCAAAAGTTCGAGCAAAGCATGCTAACTGTTCTGTCGCTGGCTGCACAGACGAGCACAGAACACTATTTAGAGTCTTGTTAGCTTGGATTGCCTGCAAGTTGACCCTGGCAAGCTCGATTGCTAAAAAAGGAGCATTTCTGTCCGAGCGATATTTTGGAAAAAATATGTTAGACCATTCACAGCATTTGATAGCAATCATAAACGTTAGCCTGGTGTGTGTGGCTGTGTTTGGCAAGCAGGTACGCTATGTATAGTGGTCGTCCATCGATGAGCTCAACTCCACAGCAACTACATAAATTTATCCACTAACAATTCAGAAACGTCCAGTTTCATTCTAAAAGTTGTAACTTCTTCCTGAGTCTCTCCATCAGTGTCGACTCCGGTCTGAACAATGTAAGGCTGAACACCGTTACTGACAATCCTCATTTTGGCTGCGTGAGATTCTCCAGCTTTGTTGTTGTTGAGCAACCGAAGCGCGAGCTGTTAAAGTTCCGCCCTCTTCTGGAAAGGGGGCCGGGAGCAGCAGCTCATTTGCATTTAAAGGGACACACACAAAAATGGCGTGTTTTTGCTCACACCCAAATAAGGGCAAATTTGACAAGCTATAATAAATGATCTGTGGGGTATTTTGAGCTGAAACTTCACAGACACATTCTGGAGACACCAGAGACTTAAATTACATCTTGTAAAAGGGGCGTAATAGGTGCCCTTTAAATCTTTGTACAAATCTCTTTCTCATTTGGCAGTGATCGCTCTGAGGTCTGAAGGCTGGCAGGTGGACGTGTCGGAGCAGGGAAGTGTCCGTCTGTGGCTGCAGACAGAAGCTCTCAGCAGTGCCGCGGTTCTTCGGCTCATTCTCAATGACAGAGAGATCTCCAGCACACCGGTAACCGGCTCCAATCACATTTTGTGCCGTCTAATTTGATTTTGACATTAATAAAGTCATCTGCATGTGTATGTTCCTTCATTTCGTCTTTCATCAGCGACTTCTAAAGAGCTGTGTGGATGTGTGTGTCCTGCAGGCCCGTAAGATTAACTTTGACAAGGCACAGGGTCTGGTGGAGATCCTGTTTGATCAACTCTCAAATGAAGATGAGGGCTCGTACACCGCGCAGCTCAAAGACGGCCGGGCCAAGAACCAGTTCACACTGGTGTTTGTGGATAAGAGTATGTTTACAATATAACATTAAACTACGAAGCTGTTATTTGATTAAACAAATAATGAAGTGATGCAAATATATTGTAAAATAGAAAGCAGCCGTATTTGCAAGATTCTTCAGTGAGTGGAACTTTTAAACAAATATCCTGTTTTCAACACTGATAATTCTTGAGTATCAAATCAGCGTATTAGAATGATTTCTGTTGTGACACTAAAGACTGGAGTAATGATGCTGAAAATTCAGCTTTGATCATAAATTACATATTAAAGTATATTCACATAGAAAACAGTTATTTTAAATTGCAATAATATTTCACAGTATTACTGATTTTATTGTATTTTTGAATGGTAGCATATGTATATTTATATGTACTACTGATTTTATGGTTTTGCAAAAAGTCTCTTCTGCTCACCAAGGCTGCATTTATTTGATCAAAAATACAGTAAAAACAGTAATATTGTGAAATATTATTAGAATTTAAAAGAACTGTTTTCTATGTGAATATATAGTAAATTGTCATTTATTCCTGTGATGCAAAGCTGAATTTTTAGTATCATTACTCCAGTCTTCAGTGTCACATGATCCTTCAGAAATCATACATTTCATTCAAAAAAAATGTTGTTGTTTTTTTAATGAAATGCGCTTTATAACGTTAATTATCCATTTTTAATCACCCACTTGATGCAGCAAAACTCAAATTCAAAGTCAGTTTTTCTGATATATCTGGCGACAGGCCGAAGGTCATACTGAATATTTCTCCAGATTTAATCTGAATTCTTCTATTTCATTGTTTGTCAGAGTTTCAGGACACACTGGCAAAATCTGAGGCCAACAGACGAAACTGGAAGAGAAAGGCGGGTGAGTCAACAAACAGATCTAGAGACCAATAATAACAGATGAACAGAGAAACCATGTCAGCAGATGCACAAATGTATAAAGACAATTACGAGAAGCTCTCATGCACTGCATGAAGAGCTAAAACACACTGTAGCTACTTAAAATCGAGTTTACAACAAGCTCTCATTTGTTAACAATGCATTAGCTAACATGAACTGACAATAAGCAGTATTTTTTTAAGCATTTATTAATCTTTATTAATGATGGTTAGGAAAAATATATTTGATCATGTTAGTTCACAGTGCATACAACTTTTGATTTTAAAAACGTATTAGTAAATGTTAGTTAACATAAATTTAATTTTAATAGTTTACATTGTTAGTTCATGTGAACTAGTAATGGAACCTTGTTGTAAAATGTTAATCATAATATTTTTCAAATACTACTGATTCAAGTCAAATGACTGAATCAAATGTTTCTCTCTGTGTTTTGCTCTCCAAGGTCCCCATTTTGAGGAGTTTTTGTCATGGACAGTGACCTCCAATTGTGAAATGATTATCAAGTGCAAGGTAATGATATTTCTTCACGAATGACAATGCATCGGCATTTAAACAGTATGACAACCCGTGTGTCTACGGCTGCAGGTCACTAACGTGAACAAAGACACGTGTCTGAAGTGGTTTAAGGACGGAGTGGAGCTTCCTCAGGCCGTGTACGAGCCCTCGGGTGTCAGTACATTCACTGTGCCACAGGTACAGCCTCCATCACATTCACCCTCAAACCCATATGAGAACAGAGACAGGACATGTTAAGGGTTCAGTACAAGTTCAACAGAATTTGTGACATAATGTCAGAAAAGTTACAAGGGTGATTTAGTATTACAGCTGCAAAACAAACCAGTTTTTACTTTAAAACTTCATGGAATTGCTTTGGCTTTAACATTTCTGCTTTTACACAAATAAAAAAATAAGCCGAAATAATTTCCTGTGGTAATCAACGTTCTGCCACAAATTCTGTCGATAAATCTTCACCTGTACTGAACCCGGAACATTCCTTTAACTCTGCGTCTAATTGCCTGATAGAGGAGAATTCCTTCCACCAATCTTCCTGGCACTTGCCGATTAAAGGGCTATTAGTGCGTAATTGTGCCTGGACTAAGACTGACCCGTGTTATTTGTCATAATCACTCAGGTGACAAGGAAAGAGTTGGGTGTGTACAGGGCTGTAGTGAGCGACAGCAGAGGAGAAGATGACAGTGTCCTGGAACTGATCGATGATGGTGAGAATATCATTTTTACTGTCTGTCACCTCACTCTGACATCATTGTGTACTAGTAAGATAGTATCATATAAATAATATACATACCAATATAAATAAACCTCAATAAATGTTGTTAGATTATTGCTTAAAATAATATCTTATAACTATGAAAAGTAAACTTGAAGATTTCAGAGTAGTCTTTTTTTTTATGTTGCTTAAAATGCTTAGTGCTTAAAATATATATACTATATATTTGAAATTGATATTATACACATTTCTATATATAGTTTTTTTTTTTTTTTTTTTTGCAGTATGATTTTTATTAGTAGTAGTAGAAATACATTTTTATGGAGGACGAAACCTGCAAAAACAATAAATAAATAAATACAGAAATAAATAAATCTACAAAATTATATATAAATAAATATATAAATAAATAAATGTGCAAATAAATATATACAGAATCTCACAAAAGTGAGTACACCCCTCACATTTCAGCAACCATTTCATTTAATGTTCTCAAGGGACAATACTATAGAAATGAAAATTGGATATATTTTAGAGTAAACAATGTGCAGCTTGTATAGCAGTGTTCTCTGAAAATAACTCAACATACAGCCATTATTGTCTGGCAACAAAAGTGAGTACACCCTAAGTGAACATGTCAAAACTGTGCCCAAAGTGTCAATATTTTGTGTGAGCACCATTGTTATTTAGCACTGCCTTAATCCTCCTGGGCATGGAATTCACCAGAGCTGCACAAGTTGTTGCTGGGATCCTCTTCCACTCCTCCATAATGACATCACGGTGCTGCTGGATGTTAGACACATGGTGCTTCTCCACCTTCCGTTTGAGGATGCCCCACAGGTGCTCAATAGGGTTCAGATCTGGAGACATACTTGGCCACTCCATCACCTTCAGCTTCCTCAGCAAGGCAGTTGTCATCTTTGCGTTGTGTTTGGGGTCACTATCATGCCGTTCTGCCCAGTTTCTGAAGGGATGGCATCATGGTCTGCTTCAGAAAATCACAGTACATGTTGGAATCCATGTTTCCCCTCAATGAAGCAGAGCTCCCCAGTACCTGCAGCCCCAGACCATGAAGCTACCACCACCATGCTTGACTGTAGGCAAGACACAGTTTTCTTGGTACTCCTCACCAGCCAAACAAGTTTATCTTAGTCTCATCAGACCACAGGACATGGTTCCAGTAATTCATGCTCTTGGACAGGCTGTCTTCAGCAAACTGTTTGCAGGCTTTCTTGGGAGCCAGCTTCAGAAGAGGCTTCCTTCTGGGATGACGGCCATGCAAACCGACTTGTTGCAGTGTGCGGCGTATGGTCTGAGCACTGACAAGCTGACCTTCCGCTTCTGCAATCTCTAAAGCAATGCTGGTAGCACCCATGCATCTGTTTTTTGAAGCCAGCTTCTGCACCTGACGCACAGCACAAGGTTAAAGGAAATGCTAAGCTTAAAGTTGACTTTTTTACTTTAAACCGTTTATTCATTGTTGAACGTAGCTTCGTATTTATTTTTTCTTGGCACAACATGCCACTGAGAGGGTGTCAATCAAACATCAGAAGGCGGTCTCTACGCCTCCATTGGCTGATCGTTGTAAAAGCACCATTGGCTGACACTATTGAAAATAGTTGTATACAATCTGCTGATTATATTCTCTTCAGAACAGATTCATCTCTAAATGCTTTAGGTCACTTGGCAGCTGCATTTGATGTGGCTGTAGATCCGTTTGTCTACTAAAAGAGCGCAGTAAAGTTAGTTTTTGATTTGATATTCGCTGCATATTCGCCTAGGCTGCTAAAGGGACCGTCTGCAAATTCCACTCACAGTTCAAAAATATATACGTCCAGTCATTCAGTATACAATTATATTTAGAAAAAAATTACTGTAAGTCACCTGGGTTTTTTCATGCTCCAAAGCTTGCAGTACATTCCTAGTGACCAGACTGACTTACTACATAATTGTGTACTGTACATACATTAAGGTAGGTATTGGCAAAATTTCACGAGGAATGAATAAGGTTCCATTTGCTAACATTAGTAAACATTAATTAACAATAAAATATACTTCTAAATAATGTATTCTTCATAGTTGATATTCATTTCTACATTTACTAATACATTATTAAATTAAAAAATACTTCTAAATAATTGATTTATCTTAATTAATATTCATTTTAACATATACTAATACATTATTAAATTCAAAAGTTGTAACTGTTAATATTTTTTTATAGACCTGAACTAACAATGAACAGTTAACAAATGTATTGTCCATTGTTAATGTTAGTTAATGCATTAACTTTATTTTAAAGCGTTACCAAAAATGATACTAATATGATCTTTTGTTTTTATTTTCCTCAGAATTTGAGCGTCTCATGCAGCAGCTCAGTAAACAGTGTGGTAGGTTGATGTCATGATGTTTCATATGCTTGTGTTCATTTGATATGGTTGTTAGTAATGAGGTCCTGTGTCCCACAGCGCTCTCTGCTGGTCCAGTGTGGATCCAGTGCACTGCTCAGGGCTTCAAGCTCTACTGCTCCCTCAAATACTACCTGAGCTACATGAAGACCAGCTGGTACTTCAAGTGAGTTTTTAATAATGATGACGAATCCATATAGATTTCTGCTTCAGATTTCACATCACCAAATCTTTTAGTAGCCTACTTGAAATTAAGCCAAATAACTGATCCTAACTAATGGAGCAGAATGCTAAAAAAAAAATTGCCCACGCTATCTTATTCTTAAATGACAATGATTCAGCTTAAACCTTTGACAAGTACAATCGAACAGCGAACATTCAGATCTGCGTTTGCGCTGCTGCTGAGTCAGAGAGAGCAGTTGTCATGTATAAGTATGAAACGTCTTTTCAACCACACAGTATTATTATTTCTGTCAATAATTCAGATTATCACAGAAGTACTGGGATAAAAGTTTATAGTTCAGATATTAACACTGATGTCTATAAAAATGTATTTGTCATTGAATCATTTATTCAAGAGATTTGTTCAAAAACGCTGAATCGTACTGTTAACAAGTGAAGTCTTTATGAGTTGAGTCATTGAATCATTCACTCAAACTGATCTTTTTTCAAACCAAAAAAAGAATTTCAAATTCAATTTTTTTTTTTAAAAACTGCAGCAATTAACAATTTGTCAGAATCTCTAGTAAATTACAAGTTATTTTATTTAGTTGTCTGTTCAGAATCGTGGGAGAATCATGATATCCACTTTAAACAAAAAAAATTGTGGTTCTCAATTTATCCAGAACTGTGCAGCTGTACTACATAAAAAATACTAAACAAACAATCTGAGCTATGCACAGTAATTTTATAGTTTTTTATTATTATTATTCCTCTACCAAAATTGTAGAAAAAAGTATAAAAAGTTGTCAGTTATTATAGTTAACTAAAACTAAAACCATCAAAAAATAAACACTTTTATTACTTGAAAATAAAATGAATGATACAAGTATAATATAAAAACTAAACTTTTTTTTTTTCAGCTTGTTTTTTATCTTGGTTTAACTAACAAAAAACTGAAATAAAAATTAATAGAAATGATATAGACACATTTTTTTTTTAAAAACTACCAAAAATGACAAATGCACAACAAAATTACTAAAACTTTAAGTAAAATGGAAAATATAAAGACAAAAATTAATTCTATTAATATTAATAAAAACTATAATAATATCTTAATGATGCTAAAATAACACTGGTTCAGGTATTCTTTTATTTGAGGGATTTACAGTCATATACAGTCTTTTTTTTCCCCCTTTGATCATCCTGTGACAGAGACAAGAGAATTGACTTGGAGGAACAAACCAAGCCTGGCAGCAGCATGCAGAAGGTTTGGATTGAGATATTTGGCCCCACTGAAAGCGATAAAGGGAAGTACACTCTGGAGATGTTCGACGGCCAGGAAACACACAAGCGCTCTCTGGATCTGTCTGGACAAGGTACAGCGGCACAAAACATGTGACTCGTGCAGGAGATTGAATTCCCCTGAAGTCTAAAACATCTCTTTCTTCCTCTTTCTTCTCTGTAGCTTTTGCAGATGCTTTGCTGGAATACCAGAGGCTAAAGTAAGTGAAGATGTTTTTGAATACTTATCAACTGAATTTAACCTTTGACCCTTTGCTAAACTCCACCCACTTTGGTTACTGTTGACAAGCTTTATAGAACATTCCATATATGAATGGAGATTTCTGTGAACTGTGATTTTTCAGTAAAATTTGCTCATAAAGTGGAAAAAACTGTTTGGATCATGTATGTATATTAGTAATAAGATTCAATCAGTTTTTACCAGCTATATAATTTTATCACCTATAGAATCATATATATATATATATATACATACATACATACAAACATTTTACCACTTATTTACAAAAAAAAAAAAAATTCTTTATATTTATTGAAAGGTTAGAACATTAGTTGAAATCTTACACTAAAAAACTTTCAGTGATGTTCAGGTCAAACTCACTCTCCATATAATTGTATTGTTTTGTATTGATTCACAGGCAGGTGGAGTTTGCTGAGAAAAGTGAGTATTGGTTTGTCGTGATTCTAGTTGTGTTTCAGTAAAGCATTTACACACTTCATCATAACTGTCCATCTGATAGATCGAGCCAGAGTCACGAAGGGTCTTCCTGATGTGGTGGCCATAATGGAGGATAAGGTACGACCCTCCATCACTTCTGTGTTTCATTGACACTCTAGCTCAGCTTACACAATCATTCCTTCTTTCTCTTTAGTCTCTGTGTCTGACGTGTTTTGCCGATGGAGACCCAGTGCCGGAAATGTTCTGGCTTAAGAACGACAGGGAAATCATCTCCGCCGGCCAGTATAACATTAAGAACGAAAATAAATCCTCCACTCTCACTATAAACCACGTGACCATGGAGGACTCGGGCAACTATAGCATCTTTGTACGCAATAAACACGGATCGCAGACGGTTGTCGTGACCGTCAGTGTGTATAAAAAAGGTGAAAAGCCTCGAGCAGATGCAGTGCAACTGTAAATGAGTATCACCAGGAAAAACTCATCAGCGCAAATCTATTTTTTGCCACATGAATGATGGGTGAATCATTTTTCATTAAAGTCAGCAGTGATTTGTAAGCTGGAAGCTTGTTTCCGCCATGGAATAAGGTAATTGCGACTTTTTAGCTCTTAATTTTGACTTTTCCTTGCAATAGTCGAACTTCTCCAACCCGATCTCACAGCAATTCATACGTATTTTAAAAGGTGGCTAATTCGTACAAATTTTTACAACCTCACTTGTATGATTTCATGTTTTTTGCTAAATCATACGTATTTTACGAGTTGCCAAATTCGTATGAATTTGTACAAATTACCTACCCCTAACCCCGCCCTTAAACCTACCTGTCACTGGGGTTTAGACAAATCGTAGGAATTCAAATTCGTATGAATTATCCACCTTGTAAAATACGTACGAATTGGTTGTGAGATAGCGTTGTTTTTCCTCCCAGTCCTGAGATAAACTCACAATTGCAAGAAAAAAAAGTGAGCTAAACAATTCACAGTTAGCAAAGACCCGCCCCCTTTATTTACTGTTGCTATGTCCGACAAGCCATGTTCCCATGACGCCACACATCATGTTGTCACGGCATGAAAAATACATCGCGAAAAGGAAACTGACAACACATCGACAGACAAAACAGAACAGGTTACTTTTGATATGAAACAAAGTCTCAAATTTTTTAATTTTTAAAAAAAATTTAAACAATTGCCATTTTGTGGCTCTTTAATGTGTCGTGACAGATCGCTGTAGCGCCTCAGCTCAAGCAGCTCGTGAACCAGTCATGTCTTCCTAGTTAAATTATAGCATCAAATAAACATGAATGAACATCAGAAGGAATGTTTTAAACCGCGGAAAGACGTCAGTACACACAGTTTTCAAGTTCAGGTCCACCAACGTTAATCTACTATGGCCCTGTCCCAAATGGCACTCTAAACACTCACGGTCTTCCTACGAGTCCGCACTTTCGCGACGTAATGCTGCTTTGACTGTCGGGAAGATGTCAGCTACGGAGCGAGCTCGGCAAAAATGCACATCGAGGGCGCATATCGACTTGCTCAAGAGCACCTTTCTGAAACCTAAAATTGACAAATGGGACACCCTATGGTCTCATGGACTTAACGGACACACGTATGTGGCAGACATTGTAAGTCCAAAAGACCGAAAGTGCGTATAAAGTGTGCCATTTGGGACAGGGCCTAACTTTGACTGCTTTGTCGGACAAAATGGCGGATTCAGCATTATGATTGGTTAGATTGCCTGTCAATCAAACTCCCGGCAAAGGGTCAATTGCCTTATTCCGTGGCAGAATCAAGCTTCCATAGATTTTGCCTTATCTACTTGGCATGTGTTTGTTCATTTTGGACCCTGTATGACAGTGTTAATGGTGCTTCATAAGAGAACTGATTTATTTTGTGGCTTGTTTCCTCTGATTTAGCCTGTCTTGTGCCACTTACAGAATAAAGTGCAAATTAAACCTGTTCCTCTGTCCTTTTTTTTATTAACCGAATAAAGCATTATGGGAATAAAAGTGCAAACTTTGATCAGATAGACTGTGAACACACTTAGCTGCATTACAGTAGGCTCACAATCAATTTATTTATTTATTTATTTTTATTTGCCTGTAAATGGATGAATGGATGTTTCATCTGCTGATATTTCATAATAGAGAGATCGAGGCCTGTTTCATCTATCATTATGCAACTCCAGGCTGATTCTTTTGAACAGATAGAAAGCAAATTCCACAGTCCACAGGGTCATTGACCCCTCATATGTTTAAACAGACTAGTATATTTTGTAAAACAGTCTTCCAAAAAAAAACTGAGAGGAGGATCTAGACCAGGGCCTGGCAACCTTTTTGACTTGTTTGCTTTTTTTTTTTTTTTTACTTCTATATAAATAAAAAATGCTGAACTTATGCACACACACACACAGCATGAATAAATCATATCTCGTGCATTATTTGCACTGGTGTTGTCTTATTGTCCTTTCTTGAGTGCATCTTTTCTAACTTTGTAGTTTTGAGCCTATTTGTGTATGGAGTGACTGTGTTTGAATGCATTATATCCATGTTGAACTCATTCTGCAGAAATGCTCATTTTAAAATTGTTCGTGGTGACTTCTCTTTTGGTAGTTTAGAGCATTTGGCTTCTCATACAGCTCATGTTCAAGCCCTCTTGAACACTGAACATTGTGTTTCCTAGTGTTCAATTATGAAATACTTTGGTTAATCTTATACACATTCAGCTTCAGTATGAATAAGAGTTGTGCTTTCAGCTTCATTGAACATGTTTTTATATCCATCCCACAGAATCACTGCCTAAATTAATGCAAAAAAAAAAAACAAGCTTGCATGACCGTGAGGAAGGATTAAAGGATTAGTTCACTTTAGATTTAAAATTTCCTGATAATTTATTTACCCCCATGTCATCCAAGATGTTTATGTCTTTCTTTCTTCAGTCGAAAAGAAATGAAGGTTTTTGAGGAAAACATTCCAGGATTTTTCTCCATATAGTGGACTTTGACGGGTTGAAGGTCCAAATGTCAGTTTCAGTGCAGCTTCAAAGAGCTCTACATGATCCCAGACGAGGAATAAGAGTCTCATCTAGAGAAACGGCCTTTTTCTAAAAAAAAAAATTAAAATTATATACCTTTTAACCACAAATGCTCGTCTTGCACTGCTCTGCAATGCGCCACGCATTACATAATCACGTTGGAAGGGTCACGTGGAAGTAGCGATCCAGTGCTTACAAAGCCAACATGCAAAGACTAACCCTGCATCCCAATGTGCATACTATCTGCCCTAAATAGTATTGAATATTACTAATGTCACATACTATTTAGGATGGATAGAATGCACATTGAGACACAGGCAAAGTCAAACGGCCTTTACAAAAAAGTTGGAGGAGAAAATGAGCTTTACCGCGGTACTTCCGCCTACATCACGCGTGACCTTTCCAACATGATTACATAATGCGTGGCGCATCGCAGAGCAGTGCAAGATGAGCATTTGTGGTTAAAAAGTATATAAATTTTTTTTTTTTTTTAGAAAACAGCCAATCGTTTCACTAGATAAGACTCTTATTTGGAGCTTCAACCCGTTGGTAACTGTCGAAGTCCACTATATGGAGAAAAATCCTGGAATGTTTTCCTCAAAAATGTCTTTTCGACTGAAGAAAGAAAGACATGAACATCTTGGATGACATGGGGGTGAGTAAATTATCAGGAAATTTTAATTCTGAAATGAACTGATCCTTTAAGAGTCATAAGACTTTATTTTTCAGGGGGAAAGGTATGTTACAAAATACGGTGACATTAAACAGTAATATTGTGAAATATTATAACATTGTAAAATAACTGATTTCTATGTGAATATATAGTAAAAATGTAATTTATTCCTGTGATCAAAGCTGAATTTTCAGCATCATTACTCCAGTCTTCAGTGTCACATGATCCTTCAGAAATCATTTCTGATTATTCTCAGTGCTGAAAACAGTTCATATTTAATTTTTGTGGAAACCAGGATACTTTTTTTTCAGGCTTAAAGAGACACTTTGCATAACCAGACCCACATGGGTCGCTCACAGATTTCTAAATCTATTTAGGATTTAATAGCCTAGAAGATGAATGGATGCAAGTCAAGGCTCTGCAATATTCCATCAAACTAAACAGTATTTAAAAAAAGAAAAAAGATTGGGTCAGCTGCCACTACATTTAGGCGGGCATTACCCCACAAATGGTGCTAGCGAACTCTGGGTTGTTCAAACAGAAGAGGAAAATGCCAGAACGTCAATAATTAAACTCTTAGGAGAATATAAATACTGGACTGGAATGAACGTCCTCCTCACATTGTGTTGAGCTTCTCAAAGCGGTCTAAGGCTCTTGCCAGATCAGATCAGATCAGCAGCAGACATGGCCTTCAGCGGAACATGGCAGGTGTACGTTCAGGAGAACTACGAGGAGTTTCTTAGAGCTATTCGTGAGTTTTTTTGGTCCCATTTACCAGAGCCGTTAAAATGATCAGAGGTGCAATTCCCAAAAGCATCGCATGGTGGCAGCGGTTTCCACAATCAGCGTATGCACACGAAGCGTGTTTCCGCCACGAAAAAAAAAAATGTAAATACGATTTTTTTTTTTTTTTATCTCAAAATTCTGACTTTTCTTCTCGCAGCGGTATTTTATATCTCACAATTTAATTTTATATCTCACAATTATATAAAGTTTATAACTCGCAATTCTGACCTTTTTTTCCCTCAGAGTTGCGAGTTAGCTATAATTGTAAGATATAAACTCGCAGTTGCGAGGGGGAAAAGTCAGAATTGTGAGGTAAAAAAATTTTTTTTTTACCTTTTCTATTTTATTTTTTATTCCGTGGCGGAAACTAGCTTCCATATGAACCAAATAGGATGGAATTTATTTCATTAAAATAGTATTTGTCGTGGTTGTAGGTCAGTATCTGTGTTTCTGTTCCTTCAGTTCTGCCAGAAGACATTATTAAACTGGCCAAGGATGTTAAACCAGTGACAGAAATCCAACAAAATGGCAACGACTTCACCATCACATCCAAGACCCCTGGGAAAACCGTCACTAACTCCTTCACCATCGGCAAGGAAGCTGAAATCACCACCATGGACGGCAAGAAGCTCAAGGTAGAATATGTAGCCTATAATTTACGCCTTTTGTGATGTCGAACTGTTCAGGGAGAGTTGATATCGTGCACAGGAGCTCTTTTTTTTCTCGAGATATTTTCTTAATTCTCAACTAAAAAGCACAAGATTAACCTGCACCAGGGAATTATTTATAATAAGACCAGGAATATGTACTGTATTAAGTATAAAGACCAATTTTAGCTAATCTCCGGTATGACTTTTACTCTGAGTCTGATGTGATGTGTATATTTGTAGTAATTTTTACTCAGACCTCTGATGGTGGTTCAAATTAACAGTTAATAAACAGATTTTTTTATTATTATTATTATTATTTCATTGAAATGATTGTACTAAATTTTAGTTCGATAATTTTTTATTTAATATTTTTTTTTTTTTTTTTAGGAGATTTTATGGTAGGCTACTAAATTATATTAATTTTAATCCATTTATTCACTTTTTAAAGGTGCAGTGTGTAGCGGTAAGGTTGCGAATTGTAATATAGAGAAGCTACGGTGGCCAACACAGGACAAATATGTCGTTGTCTGAGATAGAAGAGAGTAGCCAGTCAAGCAAACGCACCCTGTAGAGCAGTTTGTCCATTTAGGGCTACTGTAGAAACATGGCGGCGCAAAATGGTGACTTAACATGTAAGAAGACCCACAGTGTATGAAGATAGAAATTGCTCATTCTAAGGTAATAAAAAACGGTTCATTATGTAAGGTCTTTATACACCACTAAAAACATAGTTATGTATGTTATATTGCATTTCTGTCAATAGATCCTCCTAAAATTTACACATTGCACATTTAAGCATGGACCTGAGAAAGAAATTCTTTAACTTAAGCTGTCATAAATCTTGAATGCTTTGGAGCAAAAGAAGCAGATTATTGAAAAAAGTAGTGAAAAAAAGTTAACATTTTAAATTTATTGTTATGAAAAATGAACAAAAATGCGATTTTCAGTTTTTATATGAAATATATATTTCCAAAACATGTTTTACTCTCAAACTGTGAGAAAATCAAAGCCAAAAATCTGTTCCAAATTTGAGGTTGATATCTCAAAAAATGAGCTTTCAGTAATATTTAGTTTGGCCGCAGTACCAAATGTTTCCACTAGATGAAACTCATCTCCCATTCATTTTCAATGCACGAACAATACAAGTCATGTATGTAACCTTTTCAAATCATGTCCATGATTTTTTTGTGTGTGTGTGTGTTCACATAGCAAGTGCCAAAAACCTTTATCAAGTTTTATACCATTCCGATTAGTTAAAAAATAATAATAATTAAAAAAAAGAAATTGGTCAAAAATGACCCAACAGCAGGGTTAATTGGGACACTTTTTGCCACTGAGATAAGCCTACTTAATACTTGATTACTGACATTATTTACTACTAGACAGAAGCATGTTGTTTACCCATAAGTTTCTTTCTTTCTTCCAGTGCATTGTCAAACTGGAGGGAGGGAAGCTAGTCTGTCAGACGGATCGATTTTCTCACATTCAGGAGATCAAGGGAGGAGAGATGGTTGAGGTTTGTACTGGTGATCTACTGTGCATATAGCTCACAACTGTCTACATCTGTAAAATATGTAATTTTTTTGGTAAATACTGGACTTTTGTATCATTTGTAATATTTTTATTTTCTTTGGCTATTTATTTTCCAGACCCTGACAGTAGGAGGAACCACCATGATCAGGAAGAGCAAAAAGATCTGAAGAGTTTGATTTAAATAAAGCTCTGATTTATCATAATAGTGTGGGTTTGTTGTGTTTTGGTACACTGCATTATTCACAAAAACATTTTTAATAACACCAGCTTTCAATAACACAGTTCCAGGACAGTTTTTTTTTTTTTTTTACTGAATGTGGGTTTTGGGAAACCAACCTTAACCTACTGTTATAATTTCCGCTGTTATTGTACAGAAATAGACGATATAATTAATTGAACATACATTGGCATTAATGCATTGTGGTGGTATGTTTTCACCATGGTTTTCACATAATTTGGTTTAAGTTGTCACAATATAAATCTGCTATTAAATATACTTTTCAAGTTTAAAAAATAAATTATAAAATTCAAAATAATTCATGAAACTGCAAAAATGTAAACGGTAACAGAAATGGCTATAAAGTGCATTAATAAAGTGAATGAAATTACAACATATAAAACACATGTGACAGACAGCCTGCCCCAGCCTGACATTTAATTAAAATATTTTTTGTCCTGAAAAACAGTTCAAATTTAAAATACAAAATAAAAGAAAAAAACATATTTACAGAGCTTTCTGTAAACACATTTTATTGGTTTTAAAAATGTACAAAAAACAGTCAGCGGGATAAATAAACAAAAAAAAATAAAATAAAAAAACATTTTTAAAAAAGTAACAAAAAAACTATTTTCTTTCTTGCATGACGCGGCGGAGACGTCATGTCGAGCTGGGTGCGCATGCGTGTCGCTGTGCGCGTGCCGTGTGGTGCGTACGTGTTCACATCGAGCGGGACTGCGGCCTGCGATCGCTTGTGTTTGTGTGTGTGTCAAGGGACCTGAAGGTTGCAGTTTTTTTTATTATGGCGAGATACATGCGACCGCCAAACACTTCTCTGTTCATCAGAAACATCTCCGATGACAGCAGGTTAGTGCGCATGAGCATTAGTTACCGCAGTAGTTTGTGTACTGCGCGAGAGCCGCTTTTGCATCGTTAAAATCTCATTCAGCTATAATATGTCATCTGCATGAATATACATCGTGGTTAGACACTCATCTAAAGTTAAATCCATAAACTGGCGTACTAGTAAATGGGTTTTCTATATTTTGCCCAAGGGCAGCATACTTCCTACTAATCACTTAAGATGGATTAAAGGGTACATGAAAACATAATTGATCCATTTGTCTTATATGTTGAATGTTTTTAGTCTAATAAATCTTTGCAGCAGGAGGAGCAGAATTTGAAACAGGATCGGGTTTCTTCCCATTATGGCTGTTATTAGACTCATACATATTAATGAGGAAGACTACATGCATAATAAGGGACATGCAGCTTCTACATTTAAAAAAATAATAATAAAAAATGTTTTAATTTTAAGCAATATTGCTTAAATTACCCACAATAGGGGTTTTAATATTGTCAAAAAAAAAAAATTGAGGTGCATAAGCTCAGATAAATGAGGCCTACGATCAATCAGATCCAAAAAGAAATACAAAACCTGTGCTCATTGAAAGAAAACAAGTTGACAAAAATCTTTGGTGATAATATAGAGTAATGAGAGATTTATTAGCAATGTTTTTGTAGACCGGGAACACCACAAATGTAACAACGTGGGGGGAAAATTACGGATGCATGATATATCGGCATCGGCTGATATGTTCATTTTTAATGTTATTGTTATCGGCCCGATAAGAAAATTTGGCCGATATATTAAAGCCGATAAATAATGGATTATTTCCTTCAGCTGGTACACTGTTCACCATAATGGTTTTGAATTGCTTGAAATATGACTGAAATCACTTCAAAAGGGAAAATAAGGTTAAGGATAACATGTACAGCACAAGTCTGTCTATGTAGGCTACATAAAATTATAATGAGAAGAACATTATAATTGTGTGCTTTGAACATGGGTTTTAATGGTGAGACTTTTGGGGTTTTTTAATCAGGCTCTCAAAAATTATATAGAATATATACAATTTTAATATATACAAATTTTGGCCATCGGTTATCGGCTTTCAAATATAAAGAATTATCGGTTATCGGTATCAGCCAAAATTTTAATATCAGTGCATCCCTACAAAAAAATTTGAGGTTGTAGTTGTACTCTGGCTGAGTAAAGTCTTAGTAAAGTTACATTTTAGTCCAATGCGATAACGTTAACTAGCATTTTCTGGAAAAAGGAAAATCCTCTTTGGGTCAAAATGACCCAAACACAAGCCTGTTGTAAGATGCTCTTATTTTCACTGATTGCATATGATGACTATTGTATCTTTAACCCAGCATTAGTTTAAAAAGTTTCAACTAATCGATTTCTCACCCAGTATTATTATATTCTATTATAATGTTTAGTAGGGCTGCACAATTTATCGTGATTAAACCGCATGCGATTTGGCAAAGGCTGTGATTATTTTACAGCTTGTCAGAGCTGTACGGCTCTGTGATCAGTAGTAAATGCTTCTCCATCTAAACACCAGAGGGCGCTCTTGTGTAGAAACTCCAAATATGCCCTGCCGCAGAAGAAGATAACAGGCATCATATCACCAGAGATTGTATATAATGGGGAGATAAGAGAGTCTGTATCTCTTAGCATTGGAGAAACCGTAGCGGCTAACTTAATCACGTGCAGCACCTCTCAGTCTATCGCGTTATAGCAGTGACATCAGACGCAACATTCCCTAGTCTGCCTTCTCTTAAAAAATACATTTTTATCAAGCTAAAATCCATAGTGAAGCCTTTCATCCATTGACATCCATTCAAAAAACAGCCTCTGGTCTCCTTCCCTGCATTAGCATTAGCTGTTACGCTTTTTTGGCTAAAGGTTGTAGGCTTGCCTTCCAGTGGCTTTGATGTTAATAATGCTTCTCATGTCTGTAAAGATGTTTGATGCGTAATTATTTTTCAAATGCACATTATAAGCGACTCAAACTCGCAGTGCTTTCAGATGGATTAGCATTTGCGCATAAAAAATAATAGCAGCCTTCGCAATTTCATAATCGCACTAAGATTCACATTTAAGCAACAATCGCGTTTAAGTTCAGTGTTATTTTTCGTATCGTGCGATAAATCGTGCAGCCCTCATGTTTAATAAAAAATGTAAAGTGTTTTGTTTTTTTAATTTTAAGTGTTTAATATATTGTGCTTTTGTAATTTTTATTAGGTTTTATATATTACTGTTTATTTTTATTTTAACTTTATCTCAGTTAACAAAATGTTTTTAATAGTTTCAAACTGTACGTCATAATATAAACCTAAGCCTGAGATTGGAGGGAGATTGGATTACATCATTTGCAAATTGGGGTAGTTTAGATTTTCACCATGAATTCTGCAATTAAGCATGATTTGTGTTGACGCTGACTTGTGGCTTCTACAAAAGCAAATATCAGAGCTTCAGTAGTGCTTCAATGGCAGCTTATGTCACGTTATTATCCTCAAAGCACTCTGGGAAAGGCTCTCAGGCAGACAAATGAATGTCCTGTCATTTCATGGTACTTTAGGCCAGAGGATTTGCGTCGTGAGTTTGGTCGTTACGGACCTATAGTAGATGTCTACATTCCTGTTGACTTCTATTCACGGCGACCAAGAGGATTTGCATACGTACAATATCCTTTGTAGGCAAATGTGTAAAAGAAAGAAAATATTGTGAACTTTTAAAGGGATGGTTCATCTAAAAATAAACAATCTGTCATCATTTACTCGACCTTTTCTTTCCTTCTGTGGAACACAAAAAGAGATATTAAGCTGAATGTCCAAGCTGCACTGTTCTGTATAATGAAAGTGAATGGGGACTTAAAGGATTAGTTCACTCCAGAATTTAAATAATTTACTCACCCACATGTCATCCAAGATGTTTGTTTTTCTTTCTTCAGTTGAAAAGAAATGAAGGTTTTTGAGAAAAACATTCCAGGATTTTTCTCCATATAGTGGACTTCAGCAGTTACCAACGGGTTGAAGGTTCAAATGTCAGTTTCAGTGCAGCTTCAAAGAGCTCTACATGATCCCAGACGAGGAATAAGAGTCTTATCTAGTGAAATGATTGGCCATTTTCTAAAAAAAAAAAAAAAATTAGATACTTATTAACCATAAATGCTCATATTGCACTCGCTCTGCGATGCGCCACGCATTACGTAATCATGTTGGAAAGGTCACGCGTGACGTAGGCGGAAGTACTGATCCAGCATCTACAAAGTGAACGTGCAAAGACTAAGTCAAACGGCCTTTACAAAAAAGGTAAAACGATAAACGAAAAAACGATGTCGGATGATTTTGAAGCTGGAGGAGAAAATGAGATTTTTCACCCTACCGCAGTACTTCTGCCTACGTCACACATGACCTTTCCAACGTGACGCATCTGGCGCATCGCAGAGCAGTTCAAGACGATCATTTTACTAGATAAGACCCTTATTCCTCGTCTGGGATCGTGTAGAGCGGTGGTTCTTAACTGGTTTGGCCATGGGACCAAACCAGTCCTTAAGCTGTGACCCGATTTTTTTATTTTTTATTTATTATATATATACACTACCAGTCAAAAGTTTGGAAACGGTAAGATTTTTAATGTTTTTAAAAGAAGTCTCTTTATTCGATCAAAAATACAGTAAAAACAGTAATATTGTGAAATATTATTACAATTTAAAAGAACTGTTTTCTGTTTGATGTCACCTGTTGGAGTTTGGGTTCCTTGCCGCTGTCGCCTTTGGCTTGCTTGGTTGGGGACACTTGACAATTGATATTTGATATTCAACAGTGCTTTGATCTGCCTGCATTGACACTATTCCTTAAGAGCTGCTGTGCAGCCAAAATAATGTACCAGTTATCACTGTAAAGCTGCTTTGACACAATCTACATTGTAAAAAGCGCTATATAAATTAAGGTGACTTGACTTGAATATATTTAATAAAGTAATTTATTTCTGTGATCAAAGCTGAATTTTCAGCATCATTACTCCAGTCTTCAGTGTCACATGATCCTTCACAAATCAGCAGATGAAACTTTTTTTAAAACCTTAAAAATCTTACTGTTTTCAAAAACTTTTGACTGATAGTATATATATATTAGCCTATAAGAATTTTAATAATTTTGCTTTTAAAAACCAAGCAGTTTATTTCATAAAAACAGGTTGATTTAACTTTACTTAACATACACATAAATTGTAAGAATATGACTAATAATGATGAATAAACAACAGTCTCTTTTTGTTAACACAATAAAGTTAGTAAGTTGGGATGAGCCACCACAGTAATAAAAAAATATACAAAACAACGCAAAGTGAAAATAAAGTGCCATTTTGGGCTTAAGGAAACAAAAGTTACCAATACTAGCATGAACTGTTAATGAAACATGGAAACTGCTGCTGATGAATAAAATTGAACATCATACCTACATGCAAATCCTTCCTAGCTAACACACAAAGTACCAGTTATGTAATTTATTGGTACTTTTTGGTACTTAATAATTGACGACATAACTGCGACGTTGCAGGCTCGTAATTTCTTTTGCGCTTCAACGAATTTCTTTCCCTAGTTTCAACGAATCAATTCTTGTTTAAACTGCTAAAAGATATTCTTGTATTTAAACGTTTATTTTTCTGTATTTATACTGTCTGTTCAAACGTTTTGCCTTTATGTGTTTCCCAAAATATCTCTAATAATATCCAGCCCTTTATACGATATAGCTGATATCCAAAAAAAACTGATTTGCAACATTACACTTGCTTCTGGAAACTATTTTTCCCATTTATTTTCTCCAACTTGCACTCAATGTCCTCATCCAGTGTTATTATATTGTATTATAATGTATTTCTTTCCTTCTTGGAACACAAAAAGAGATATTAAGCTGCACTTTTCTATATAATGAAAGTGAATATGGACTGGAACTGCTGAACGGGTCCATTCCCAGCTCACTTGTGCATTATATTGCAATATATATATCCTTCTGAAGAACTAATGACTGATGTTATATGTTTATTGTCATTTTTCTGAGCTCCAGCTCCCATTCACTTTCATTGTATGTGGAGAATGATGACAGAATTGTAATTTTTGGGTGTAATAACCCCTTTAAAAGCTTGACTGTGAATGGCCGTGAACATGTCAGATGTTTGTCTCCTAACTGATATTTCCTCTGTTGTTGTCTCAGAAAATGTAAAGACATACAGTTCTGGAGACCTTCACTACAAAGAATATTTAAAAGGGCCGATGTAGAGTTAGATTCAAGACAAAGAAAATAAAGAGAAAGTTAAAGCTTGAAGATTCAAAGGGGACCAAAATTGGAGTCAAGGCCTCGGTCTGACCAAAGAAAGAGGAAAAGACTAAAGGTTATTGGGCAAAGACATCCCCAAGTCCTTCTCGGAGGTGGTTAAAGACAATAAAGGTCAAGCTGAAGGTCAAAGGTCAAGCATGTTAAAGGTAACCCGTTTTAATGTTGTATCCTACCATTACAGAGCACATGATTTCTGTACGTAATCAAAGGCAGTTTTCCAATCCATAATTTCCCTCCCTTTGATTCGCCTACAGATGCATTTATTGGTGTTTCTTGAACTACGGGCACTCAATCAATCGTCACATTCACACTAGTTTTTAACTCAATTGCCTGTTTATGATATCTAATGTCTTTGCCATCTCATCTCATCCCATCAATATGTATGTTAGGAATAAAATGGCACACGACAAATAAATACCATTACATTTTCACATCTTTTTTTTTTTTTTTTTGCATCATTTGATTGGAAATGACACCTTAAGAATATTCATGTCATGTACTGTGTAAGTGCCTGAAGTTGGAGAACACGCTTTTGTTAATTTCTTTCATAATTTTTAGAGTGATTTCATCAACACATTCCCCTGTTGCCGTTTATCACAGTTCATTTTGTGTTTTGCTTTATAATCTTTCATACTTTTGGTGAATATCAAGATCGTTTTGATGGAGAGTTCGGTGTCTATCATATAAATGTTCATCAGACTCTTAAAAAAATGCAAAGCCTTAACAGCAGATGCATGTTCGAGGACGTTCGCGACGCAGAGGACGCGCTGCACAACCTGGACAGGAAGTGGATCTGTGGACGGCAGATCGAGATCCAGTTCGCTCAAGGAGACAGGAAGAGTATGACACAGTGGTTCTGCATGTTGAAAATTAATATAAAATTTGTTGAACTGCAGAGATTGGAATTGGATTTTATATTCATATAATGTTATATTAACAATTAATTGCATGCAATTGTCTTGTGTTGTGCAGCTCCCGGTCAGATGAAATCCAAAGAGAAACACTCTCCTCGCAGCGACTCGAGATACGACGACTACGACCGGGACGGGCGGCGCAGACGCTCCCGCAGCCGCAGTTACGGCAGAAGCAGATCTCGCAGTCCGTCCTACGAACGCCGCGCTCGCCGATCAGGAAGCCCTAGAGAGTGAGAACAAACCCATACTAACCATGTATAATAAAGAGTCTAGAAATAGAGAAAAACCTTAGGGGATTATATATGATTAGAGAATGTGAAATATTTTTTATATATTCAAAAATATATTTTTGAACATATCCATAAACCACCCAGGTTAGAGTTAAATAGGCTTTTTATAATATTTCAATATTTTAACATTTTTAATTTTACTATATGTAATATATATTTTAATTAACATGTTTTTGAACATATTATAATTTTAACTTTAACCTGGGTTGTTTATGGATATGTTCATCCATAAAGGGTCTTTTTAATAAAAAAAAAAAATATATATATATATATATTAATTGCAAAATTTAAAAAGTTAAAATAATATAAATATTATAAAATGCCTATTATATATATATAAAAATTAATTTTTTTTTTTAAATAAATAAAAAATGTGTGTATATATATATATAACATTTGATTTATTTATTTTTTATTAAAAACATGTTTTTGAACATATTATAATTTTAACTTTAACCTGGGTTGTTTATGGATATGTTCATCCATAAAGGGTCTTTTTAATAAAAAAAAAAAAAATATATATATATATATATATATATATATATATATATATATTAATTGCAAAATTTAAAAAGTTAAAATAATATAAATATTATAAAATGCCTATTATATATATATAAAAATTTTTTTTTTTTTTAATAAATAAATAAAAAATGTGTGTATATATATATAACATTTTATTTATTTATTTTTTATTAAAAACATGTTTTTGAACATATTATAATTTTAACTTTAACCTGGGTTGTTTATGGATATGTTCATCCATAAAGGGTCTTTTTAATAAAAAATAAAAATAAAAAAATATATATATATATTATATATATTAATTGCAAAATTTAAAAAGTTAAAATAATATTATAAAATGCCTATTTAACTTTTTTGGTTTATGGATATTTCAATATTTTAACTTTCTTAAATTTATATATATATATATAATAAAATTAAATTTTTTAAATTAAAAAAAATGTGTGTATATATATATATATATATATATATATATATATATATATATATATATATATATATATATATATATAATTTTATTTATTTATTTTTTATTAAAAACATGTTTTTGAACATATGCATAAACCACCCAGGTTAAAGTTAAATAGGCTTTTTTATAATATATCAAATTTAACATTTTTAAATTTTCAATGTAACTTCAACCTGGGTTAGATAAGTTCAAAAATATATTTTTTAATTTCTTTTAATGTAATTGTAAATTAAAAATGTTAAGTTTGATATGATTTTAAAAAGCTAATTATATTAAAAGAATTTAAAATATATATATTTTTTAACTTATCCATAAACCACCCAGGTTGAAGTTGTATAGACCCTTGAAGTTGAATATTTCAAACTTTTTAACATTTTTAGCTTCACAATGAATTTTTTTTTTTTTTTAATAATTCTTCAGGATTAAAAATAGTGCTCTCCCCTAAAACTGGCCCTTTTTTATATATATATATTGATCCTTTTGTTTTTGTTTTTTTAACAGCTCTCGGTCACACGGCAGACACCGGAGAAGCAGAAGTCGGGAGAATGACAGGTAAAGTCCAGTGCATTCAAATCAAGCCTGAGGCCTTACCTTCATGTGTTTCCCTTTTTTAAAGGTTTATTATACTCAAAAGCGAAAATGCATTGTGCCAAAAATAGTGCTTTAAACATGCATTAACTTCCTTTGTGGAAACAGACTGTAAATCAGAGTTTTCTGCTCAGACACAGGTCGCGTGAACACGGACGCAGACGCCACCGATCTGCCTCGCATTCTCCTTCCCAGGACTCCAAATACAAGTCCAAGAGCCGGAGGTCTCAGTCCAGATCAGCCAGCCCGGCCGTGGAAGACCTGCACCAGTCTGCCGGCTCCCGTGAGGACGAACCCCGCGGCCGCTCGACCTCCCGTTCACCATCTCGCTCTCGTTCGCGCTCCAGGTCCTGGGCCGGCCGCAAGTCTGGAGGCCGTTAGCGATCCTTCTGGTTTTAAATACATACTGTATCATGTGCAGCTTTTCATCGACCCTTTGTGTTTAATCATGACGCCACGACAAATTCTAATTGTTGTTATCAGATCCCCAAACAAATGATGCAAATTGTTTGAAAGTTCACATCAGAGGCAGTTCCAGATTGTTCTTTTGTAAGAAATGTGCCCACCGCTTTGATGCCAGTATAAAGATGGCTTTATTTTTATAGTCCGAGACGATCAGAACACCAGCTGTTTTTTTTCCCCCTCTTGTTTGAACATCAGAAGATGCATGCAGACATGAAAAAAAAAAAAAAAGATTATAAAGACTTTGGCAATGGCTCTGAAAGGTCGCAGTGTTACGTTTTCTGTTGAAGTTTTTCTTAAGGTTATTAATGTATTTGAAACTAAATCTGTATTTTAGTTGTCTTGATTGTAACATCTGTTTATATTAAAGACGTAGTATTTTTGTCATTGCTAAATAAACATGATTTAAATGTCGTCTTGTTTTTTTTTTCTTACACCTGCTTTTCATTGAAGTAGATATGATTGTATGATTCAGTATAGCTCAAGTGAAATAAAATTGTATAAAGAATCATTTTATCAAATTGAAATATTTACAAAATGTGATTCTTTTTCATATCTTTTCAGACAAATATAAACTAGAATGGTCATGATCAGGCCCTTGATTGTAGAAACAATGGCTGTCATTCACCATGTAGTAAATAATTTCTCTAAATTTTTGCTCAGGTTTGAATCATTCCACAGATTTTCCTTCAAAAATGTCTTTATATATAATTCAGTAACACCTTACGATTTTCAGTTCAATTACATATTTATTAACATGAACTAAGTAGTTCTACAGCAATTATTAATCTTATTTCAACACCTGCTTACATATTTTTAAAAAGCGCATCTGTTAATGTACTGAACCAACATGAATTACTGTATGTGTAACAAAGGTTAACACCAAATAAAAATACTGCTCATATTTCATTTGCTAATGCTTAAGACCTTATTGTAATGTAAAGTATTAAAACATTTTAAAATATAAATTAGTTATAAAATTCCATTTAACACAAGTTATCTGTATTGGTTAACAAGAATTATACTTCTAAAGCATTTATTAATCTCACAAATGTATACGTTTTTCAAATCAAAAGTTGTATCCCTGATAACAATGAAGTTATTTTTATATCAAGCACTCATCGCTAGTTAATGCATTAAAGGGGTCCTTTATTTCACTTTTTTTTTTTTTTTTTTTTACATTAGTATGTAATGCTGTTAGATGCAAAGTTAAACGAGGGTCAATTCAACGCTGGATTTGCACAAAAGATTAACATGACGGCACATGCTAGTCGATGAGTTGAATCAACTCCACAGCAACTACATAAATTTATCCGCTAAACATTCAGAAACGTCCAGTTTCATTCTAAAAGTTGTAACTTCTTCCTGAGTCTCTCCATCAGTGTCCGACTCCGGTTTGAACAATGTAAGGCTGAACACCGTTACTGACAATCCTCATTTTGGCTGCGTGAGATTCTCCAGCTTTGTTGTTGAGCAACCGAAGCTCAAGCTGTTAAAGCTCCGCCCTCTTCTGGAAAGGGGGTGGGGAGCAGCAGCTCATTTGCATTTAAAGGGACACACACAAAAACAGTGTTTTTGCTCACACCCAAATAGGGGCAAATTTGACAAGCTATAATAAATGATCTGTGGGGTATTTTGAGCTGAAACTTCACACATTCTGGAGACACCAGAGACTTATCTTATGAAAATAATCTTACATCTTGTTAACTAACATTAACTGGGCCCTTCCGTGTTACCGACGTTTTTGCGTTTATGGTCATTTTAGACTTTTTTTTATGCCATTTACACAATATCCTGAGGCAGAGTAAAATACTGTATATTAGCTTTTAAACCAGTATTCAAACATTCAACAAATGTTTGAAACAGTAGCAAACAACAGTCACATGACCATGTTGCATGTTTAATTAATCTCTGACACACACTGCAACCCCTTTAATACATTGTAGGTTTTTCAATGCACAGCATGAATTTTCTGCAAGAATTGAATGCAAAATACCTGAATTTATTTTCAACATTGACAACTGACACCACTAAAGTGATGAGAGAACATAGCTTACTAGTTTATCACTGCATAATGCATTGTTTCACATACCATAATAAAAGGTTCATGAGTATTCAGTATATACTTTGAAAGTATGCCTTGAAAGCATGCCAACTGAAGTCTGAAGACATAATGGGACATTCAAAACACTGAACACTTCTGCATACATGTTTCTGTAACAAAATCCTTTAGGATGAAAAGAACCACCACAACACTAGTTTGCATCCAAGTTTATTTTTGAAATTCCCTACTCCCTCTATACAAGAAAAAATGACTTTCCACAAAGGCAGCAGTGAACTCTCAGTGATAGTAATATTTATGATTAGGGCAGGAAAAAAAAGAAAAGAAAAAAAATCAAATCACAGTGTAATCTTCCTTTTTCTTTAAATACTCCTGCTGTCATCTTTGGCTGGGGTTTGGCGGACAGTTTACCGTCAGGCCAAAGTCACGGGAAGTTACAGTTCAAGCCAATGGAGCTGCAGGCTTCAACTTTACAAAAGCCAATGCAGGAATGTTGCGTTATACTCGGATAACGGAAATAAAAAAACAAAACAAAAACAAAATAAGAACAAGCCGTCCACGTTTGCAACGCAGACCAAAAAACGACTGCCGGGGATGCGACAGCACTCTTTAAATTTCATAAAATTGTATAGACAAAAAATAAATCTACAAAAATGGAACTAGAATATTACACAACAATTAAACGAGTTTCGTTCAACTACACAAAACCGAAGTTCTTGGTCTTGATGGCTAGTAAAAGTTTCTGTTTGAGAATCTGTTTGGAAGAGTAAAGTGGCACGTAAAGGCGAGAGATGCAGGTGTTGGCGGTGGGCAGGTGCTGGTCGTCTGGCGGGCGGATGGTGATGGAGGGCATGGGCTGGAAACCTTCTTCACTGGCCGGCAGAGACGGGCTGGACGTCCAGAAATATACCTGTGGGCGTCACACACCAATGCGTTACCATCTGGCACACATTTACGTGAATTAATATTGAATAAAGAAATGCAGAAACATCCTACCAGGTCCTGCCTCTCCGTCATACTCATCTTCTCAACGATAGACCAAAACCAGCGTTTGAACTGCAGCAGCTTCTCCGCATTCTCACCTGGAGGTTCAAACAAAACAACACAATTGAAGTAGAACATACAAACTGCTCATACCTTCATTACAGGCATTTGAATTAATCAGATCCGATTTATTTCCTCATACAAGAAGTGACTTTTTATGGCAAACTGAGTATAGTCAATCATAATAACGCTACATACAAAATTATACACAATTATATAAAACAATTAAACCAAAACTTCTTACAACAATAAAAATATAACAATTATATTTGAACCTTCAGTTTGATATTTGATGAAAAATCTAAAAATGTTCTTTTTTCAAAATGTCCATTAACTCCTTTAAACGCAAAGATTATTGTTGTTCAACATTCACAGCATGTTAAAACATCACACTCTTACTGGACGAACTGAGCATCATTAGAAAGATTAAACCACCGTTTATGATAAAACTCAGTTGCAGTGACAATATCTTAATTTATATCAGGAGTGCAAAATAATCATAATTTGATATTTTGTAAAGAATAACACGCATTAATATTCAGTCACACCAGCTCCGGGTTATGTGTGTTCACAAAGCTATTATATATATACATTTTTTCAATTTCTATTAATTTTCCACTGATTTACACAATCTGATGAGCATTAGCGGCTTCCAGCGCTGATCCAGCAGTGATTTAGATGGTAAATGATATGCATGTGATTTTCATAACAAAAGGAATACATGGAAAAATTCTAAGTGCAGCAACTCTTATAAAAGGCTATAAATAACATTAACAACATATGACCAAAACCCGCATTAGATTGCAACTGGAAGTTTTTGCATACACTCATTGGTGGTTTAAAGTGAGTTCTGAGTAAAAAGCATAGTATTAATTGTATAAACTGTCTTCTGTAGCTTGATGCTAACTGTAGCTCTAATGCACCTGCTGCAAAGGTGCAGTTTATTTCATGATGCAGTTTGTCAAAAGAAGTCACTAATATAATAAATATAGTCAATAGCGGTTTCCATCCAAAGTTGCAAATTAAACGAATATCTCAAAACATTTACGAAAAGCATCATTCCCATCCCGTGTGTTCAAAAGAAAGAGAGGGAAAAAAAAAAAAAAAAAAAACCACTTCAAGGACACTGGACACTTTCCTTTAAAAAAAAAAAAAAAAAAAAAAAAAAAAAAAAGACTTTCGCATCAGTGCACAGATCAAACGCAATAAACAGTTATCTTGCATTCAGAGGATGCCGCCTGATGTTTGGGAAAACAAAATGTTTTGCGTTTCAGGTCTGAGAAAGAATATTAAATGTAACTGCTAACATTGTTCTACATTACAGAGAAATATTAAACCTTAATACTACTAAACCTTAAAATATAAATTAAGCGCTCAATTGTGCGTACAAAGCTTGCCGCAGCACACTGACAAAAGCATCGATTCTGAATGTGTCGGAAAAAACAAAGGAGACCATCTGTACATTTTAATAATTTAATAAACTAGTGTTTGAGTCAGTGTCGGCTGCAAAGATGAAGTTGACGACACTGGCTCGTCATCTCTGGACGTGCCTATACAGAAAACAGTATACAGAAAAATGAACGTTAAGTTAAACATGTCGTGCAGTAAGCGCGGTACTAATTTAGCTTCCACACGAACACTTGGATCTGCACCTAATATTAGCGCTCATTTATCTAGGGCCACTTCACATGGCTGCTCTTCCTACTACTAACACGTTCCAAATGATAAGCCACGTTTGAGGTAGGCTTGCAGCGGTAGTCGCTGTTAAATGTTACACATTGTTCGGCCTTAAACCGATTAGATTCCTCACTGTGACATCCCTAGTTTGAGGTCAATGAATGATAGGCAAACGTTTGGATTTCCTGCCCGACATAATTACCACATGGACTTTGCCATGTGGTGTGGAGTTTTATTAAAATTAGGTCGACTATTAGGGGGCAGCCCAAGAAAATTGTTTCTCAAATCAAAGTTCTTATGAAAATTCTTGGCTACATTCACACTGTCAGTCCAAATCCAAATGTGTATTCGATTGGAATCTGATCTAAGTTATCGACTGTCCACACTATCACAACAGATTAATCAAATCCGATTAGAAACAGATTTCCAGAAATACAATTTGTTTTTAAACCACATACGAGTGGAGCTCAAAACTGTTTGATTTGTGTCACATGGTGCTCTTTTGTTTTCCAGAATATCTGGATTGGTTTCTATGGCAATGATGTTGCATTAGTAGGCATACGCCAAAAACAACAGCAACATGGAGGAGTTTGCAATGCAGATGTTTTGTCTTATTTACAACATAATGTGCAGCGGTAGAAAGTTAGGAGGATGGTATGCGTGGCTCGTATTCCAGTCTCCGCCGGTCTCAAAATTTCATGTCTCCATTGTATTGTCATTTTCTGCTCAACTGGCATTTTGCAACAACACAACCTTGTTTCTGCAGCGATTTTCAGCATGTTTCCTATTACGTCTAACAGGGTTCATACAAATACTGTAAAATAAATAAATAAATTCCAGGACTTTCAAGGACTTTAAGCACTACTTTTTTGGTTTTCAAGGACTACAATCAGATATTTCATTATCAAACAATATCTTAATTACCTTTCAAAGTCTAAAAAAAGGTAAATAGATAAATATAAATAAACTAATAAAACAAAATGACAATTAAAGTGCAGCACATGCAAACCATGCAATGACTCTGGTAACTTTAACCATTGAAAGGATACTATGACAAATATATCGCTTTCCTTATTCAAACAGATTTTTTCTTCATGAATATAGGATTGACCAATATAACGCTCATAGAAGGGCTGCACGATTTATCGCACTCAATTTGGCAAAGGCTGTGATTATTTTATGCGCAGCTTGTCAGAGCTGTACGGCTCTGTGATCAGTAGTAATTGCTTCTCCATCTGAACGCCAGAGGGCGCTCTCGCGTAGAACACGCGTCATTCCAGGAAATCCCATACTATTGCTGTAGCGGAATAAACAGAAGATTGAAACGTTTTGATTGATTAAACGTGACTAATAAACACACGACTGCCTTATTCGGTGTAAGAAGCCACATCTCACAGAAGGATGGTCAACTATCGTTATGAAGTGAGTTCGGAGTAAAAACATGTTATTAAATGTTGTCTTTTGTTGGACAAGATGTTAATAATGCTTCTCATGTCTGGAAAGATGTTTGATGCATGTTGCTTTTTCAAATGCACATTATAAGAGACTCGAACTCGCAGTGCTTTCAGATGGATTAGCATTTGGAGCCATAGTTCATTGACAAGCCACGCATAAATTAAAAAAAAAAAAGCAAAAGCAAATCGTATAAGTGCGATTTCAATGGGGTTTTTTCTAATCGTGCAGCCCTAGCTCATAGCCATGCGAAATGGCTCTATATCTACATCAGACAAATTGTTTTATCAAAAAAAAAAAAAAAACTAATTTAATTTATTGTTTTTCAATAATGCAAGCATTTTTAATGTACCTTTTCATAAATATGGCGGTTTTCAAGGGTTTTCCAGTCAAATTCAAGTACTTCAAGCACTTTAAGCACCTTGTACAAACCCTGTTTACATTTTACATAGCGTAAGAAAGTGACAAACCACACAAAAACCGATTAGAGCGGTCAGACTGAAACAGATTTCCAGAAATCACGTATGTAGCTCAAAACGGATTTGTAAAAAAAATTTCACGCAAATTTTCCCATTCACACTTGCTAAATATGACCGGATTCCAATCGGAAATGCACAAAAATCAGACTGACAGTCTGAGTGAGACTTAGAATAATGTACCTGATTCATCATTGAAAGAGGTGAAACTAATGAGCATCTGGACGTTGACTTCTCCACAGCCGTTGACCAGCAGTCTGAAGTCCTCTGCTGTCAGGTCCTCCAGAGCATTCTTTGGAAGCACATCCAGTAGGCCCTTCCGCATGGCCTGCAAAACAACATCTTCACTTACATCTGCACATGGCTTTATTTTTGGCAGAATCTCAGCAAGAGCACAGATCTTTCAATAATTGCTCCTAATGCTTTCCTAAAGCATGCAACGCTAAGGTCAACAGTTCGATTCTCAGAGTTTGGCTTGAATTAAATGCAAGTCGCCAAATGCATAAATGTGTGTATGCAAAACCAGCAAGCTCCAAAACAAGGTCAAGAATAAGCGTAATATGGACCAGATAGTCAAAGTCTGGTTCTCCGAGACCTAAAAATTAAGGTAGGTGACTCAAAAGTCAAGTACACTCACATGCAAAGGCTGTTCTGCCACCACCAGCATCCTGTGCTCTGCGTATCTTCTCACGTACTCGTACACGTTCAGAGGAGTCACAGGCATGTTGACCCCACCGGCCAGGAGCTCCACCTGCAGATCCAACAGAAAACACTCAGACATGTGCCAACACTGAACCCTAAGGCAAACACACAAAAGGGGAAATGTAGCCATTACCTGTCCAGCTCCTTCCTCCTTGCAGAGGTCAATAGCGAAGGCGAGGTCCATCGCCGCAAACACAGCCTCTGCCTCCTCGGTTTGAGAGTGTCGAATCAGCTGGCGCAAGCTCTCGTACATCACCGGGTCAAAGAAAGCGAAGTCGTGCCAGTTCACCTGCAGCACAAGAGAACAAGCCTCAGTAGGACCCTATGATTTCTGCCATGCAGAAATGCAGACAGAATAGCAAAATCTGGAACATTTTACATGTGACGCAGTAGAATGTACTTCTCAAAGGGATAACAATTATCATGAAATTATTAAAACTAAGAAATACCTAAATTTTTCTCTTACATGTTTTAATATTATCACTAAACTCGTGCAGCTCTTTGTTTGCCAAAAAATAAAAACATTTTTAATCTGATTCCATTTTAAACAGATTAATTCAACTGTTAATGTTTTATGCATTTATTTGATTTCCAACTTTTTTTTTTTTAATTTGTATTAAATAAATCCAGGGGAAAAAAAAGACAACCCAGAATTTATGTAAAAATTTTATAAGCCCCATTATTGTAAAAACGTTGATAAGTTAAATTAAAAATAAAATCTTATGAATTAAATTAATTAGACATGCTTTTTGGTTATTAAAATGTAGTTAAACCATTAAAACTGAAAAGTTAACAGTAAACTTGTGCAGCACTTAGATTGCCAAAAACTAAAAAAAAAATTTAAATGTTAAAAAGTTTAAATGATACACACAACTATTTGGGGGGGGAATTCAAAATTGATTATGATTTAAGTTTAACGATTTAAATTAATTAATGCTTTCTGACTACTAAAATTTAAATTTGACCATTAAAAAGGAATACAGAAAAATTCAAAGGGAATTTGGGGAAAAATAAAATATTTCACAGGGCTCTAATTCAGCAATATCCTGCAGTGATCTGAGGTTAAACCTTTTACTATTACAGAAGTTATTAACATGTAGATATTCACCTTCCTGCCGAGCAACACCTTGATGACGTGTCTGTTGAGTGTGATGGGGCAAAGTTCATTCTGTAACAGACATAACCCAAGTATCCTGGAGTAAGAAGAAAAGAATCAGGGTTATTAGTAGGAACTGGTGGTTCAATCTCACACAGATGTTCAAGTGAACGCGTGTCTCCTACCTGCCGATGTTACGGAAGCAGTTGAGCCTGGCTTCGGTGTTCTTGCCTGGACGGGGCGAGTAGAAGCCCCTCTTGCCGGGTTGGTAGAAGAGAGGTGCATTATCATCCCCGTCATCAGGGTCGTCCAGCTCCATGTCAACCACACTGCGGGTGGAACCGTGCCTCTTTCGGTTCTCCTGCTGGTGGAATATAGAAATTACAATTAAAAACAGATAACTGGTATAACATCAACTTTTTTATTCTCCAAAAAACATAGATGAACTCATGAACCCTATACAGCAAAAAATTATGATAATAGTTGTAAAGTGAACCTAAGCTGATGCAAAGAAAAAAAAAAAAAAAGAGCCATTAGAGTTTGACACAACATACTTGTGCTTTTTCAGGAGTGTCGAGAAGACCGAGGTCCAGTATACTGTCGGCACCATTTTCCCTGTGCAAGAGAGAGAAGCTCATAAAATACTATAAAAAAAAAATTAAAAAAACCAAATGGCATATTGAATTTATTTGTTAAAAAAATAATAAATATTATGTAAGCAATTGTTACCGTATAAGTAATTTTATAACTATATTATTTAATAACTTAAATATCATGTTAAATATGTATATATTAAATACTATAATTACATAATGTTAGTTAAATACTAAAATCTCAAATAACTGCATAATTATAATTTTAAAAAATTACACACTTCATTTATTTTATTATTTTATTTTATAACAAATATGTTAAATATGTATATAATAATACTATAATTACATAAAATAAGTTATATGAAATATGTACTTAATTTACTTTATAGTATTTAAATATTATAATAACTCAAATAACTCCATAATTATAAATTAAAAAAAAAATTAAAAAAAAAAGAATTACACACAAACTCTTGACAGGAGTTGTGAGATTATTCACCTTCCGTGAGTTATGAGGAGCTCCATGGCCTCTTCCACACGAGCTCTGAGTGAGTCTTCACTGGCCAGGAGCAGCAGCAGCTGAGCGGGAGAGAGCTCCAACAGCATCCCTGTGATTTTACTGGCAAATGCCTGTAGAGACAAGCCCACCACAAACACATCACACTCTAAATCATCTTTTCAAATGCCACATTTGCTGATCGTTGAACTGGTCTGTACCGGCTGCATGGCGTGCACTCGTGGGTACAGTCTCTCTCCTAAAGCCTGTCTGTGAGCCGGCAATGGCTCCGGTTCATCACTAGGGTTCCCTTCGGATGCGGGTCTGAACGGCCGTGTGTCAATTGACAGCTGTCTCCTTGAGTCCCTGCAAAAAATTCAAATAAATATTAAAAAAAAATATCCATTTTAGATTATCTTTTTTCTTCAATAATTTCAAATAATGGTACGTTTTTTTAGGGACTTGGACAAAAAAAAATTATTATTTTTACAAGCAAATGGGCCAATTCTGAATGCTGATTTTAAATTTTTTTTCTTTCTTTCATAGAGCAAATAAATTTGCTTAATTACAAGCCAAACTGGCAAAACATCTGTAGCCATTTGAAATAGAGGCAATCACTGCATTTTAATCACGACCCATACAATGATGCTACACATAGCATGGGCAGCTGTTTTTGATTTAAATAAAACTGTTTCCTTGGTTAACTCTGTACACAGCAGAGCTGCACTTATAATCACTTTAATACGAGGAGGTAAAGGGGGGGGAAGAAAAAAAAAAAAAGCCATCTAAACTTTTCTGAAGACAGTCAGTTCCCTTCAGAGACACATTCATATAAACCCTCACCCCCAATTCAATATTTATATTTTTCTTGCAATATTACAGTCATTGCAAACAGTGAGCTTGCTGTGTCAGGTACAGTATTTGCTCTACTGCCGTATCTGTGCTCTCCCTCTTTATGTCCATATTCAGCGTTTTCTGTCTCTGGCCTGTGTTAACGTCCTGTTTATTTCCACACAAATAACATTTTGGGAAATGTTTGCTATGCAGTTTGTTTGCAAGTCCGGAACAGAGATCAGCCAAAATAAAAATAAAAAAAAAAAAAAAAAAAAAAAAAAAAAAAACACCCAAACAATCTAATCCGTTTCTGATCGATGGCCGGTCAACCGGTGCATCTCTAGTATCTTTAAAGAAACCCAATAAAATGAATTATATTGCTTATATTCTTGTATTTTCTAGAAAAATAAATGTAAGCAATATCATTAATTTACAGGTATTCTTTAAAAACACCATTATTTAAAATTATTTTATTATTTTAAATGAAATATTTCATAATATATTCATGTATTTTCTGGCAAAATAAATGCATCATGAAAGATTTATGCACTTTGGGTGCTTAAAAAAAAAAAAAAAAAAAAAAAAGCACTTTATAAATAAAATGTACCATTATTATTATAATCATCATCTTTTTATTTTAAATAATGGCATTTAATAAAATACCCATAAAATAATGATATTGCTTACATTTATTTTACATAAAAGATCATTTAAAATAATTATTTAACTATTTAAAATAAAAGAAAGGAATGTACATAAATACATTAAATGTACAATATTACTTAAGCTTATTTTGCCAGATACATGAATATTTGATATATATGGCTCAGCAGAGAGGTTCAGGTAAAGTCACCTGTCACGGTCTCGTCTGGATGCAGCTCTCAGTCCTCCGCTCCTCCTCTCACGCTCACGGTCTCGGTTCCTCAGCCGCTGCATAAGGTCTGCAAACACACACAGAAAACCTGAGCATCATCTCAAATGTCAGAAATCTTTCTCCAGATTTGCATATAAAAATAAATAAATAAAAAAAATTTTGGGTGGGGCGGGATGTATTAAAGACAAAAAATATCCAATTACGAAAAACATTTATCATCTTATAAAATTGCCTGTCAAAGAAAAGAAATTAGAAGGAAATGTATACATACTGCTAGCCTGCATTCCCTTGCTGACGCTCTGTACACAGTCCAGATTGGGCAGCTTGTCATTGGACAGGAAAGCCTGTGCAATAGCCGTGTAAAAGCTCCGTGCCACTCCGCTGCCCTCTCCTGGTTCATCCTTGAAAGTCACTTTAACTCGATGCACAGCCATGGGCGTAGTGGTGCAGCGGCGGCCGAAGTGGGCATTGAGCTGCCGCATGGTCTGCTGGATAAGCTGCTCTCGGTCACGGTCCACCTCCAGGGCCAGATCACGTGACTGCAGGTTCCTCAGCTTTTCCATCTCACGCCGAAACTTGGACTCCTTCACCTCAAAACCACCCAGTTCAGTCAGGATCTGCAATGTTCCGAGCAAAGTAGATGTTTATAGAACTTGATTTTCCTGTTTATTGAACAACTTTTCTAGGGATGTAACGAACGATTATTTTGATAATCGATTAATCTGACGATTAATTTATCGATTAATCAAATTAAAATTAAATAATTTCAATTCATTAAAAAAAAAAAAGATTCCTCATCCTGCACAATGTTGTCCTCCAAACAATGTGAAAATATAGTGAATGTATCTATGTGGGCTTTGCTATATATTATGTGCAATTAGGGTTAAAATATAAAAACGTAAACAGATTCCAAAACAAATGACTGCTTGTGTTACTGCTTAATGTGGTTGCAAAAGTTAAAATGACTAACTTAAAAAGGATAAATTTAAAAAAAAAAAAGGATAATCTGAACATAGTAATTACATTTCTATGCAACTCCAATAAGAGTCCCTTTACAGTTACTGCTATCATAAAAATATGATTACTTGTATTACATAGTTGTTCAAAATCGCTTTCCCTGAAAATAATCTGCTAAAAATTAGCTGTACTTACAGATCCTGGTTCTGCTCCCACGTCCTCCATGAAGACACGGCCAAACAGCTCCAGAGAAAGCCGCCAGCGGCCCAGCAGCATGTCATGAGAGATCACCATCCCCATAAAACTACAGTGTGGACTGGAGGAAACAAACAAAAAAATGTCATCATCACAACACTCACAGCCCTTAATGAATCTATAAATGCTACTTTTCTTACATAAATGTGGGAAGAGGCGGGCCATCGCTCTCTGTCAAACCAATCTCTGCAAGGAGGCTGCTCTTTAACTGGGCTGCCAGATCATGGGGTGAAGGGCCTGGTTTAGATGCATCCATGTCCTGCTCCGCAGTCGGCTGCTCCTCGCCGCCCCTCTGCCGAGACTCCATACTCATCACGTTCTTCATGTTTGCCGAATACGACATCTTTGTGGGTAGAATCTGGGATGAGAATTACCCATAATACAATATTGTAAAAATATTGCTTTATTGCTCATTGTTGAGACCTGTTCAGAGAACCATTTTTGACCGCACTGGGAAATTATTTAACATCAGTTTATGTTTAAATTGGGTTTTTTTAATCTAATCTAATCTATTTACATGATGTGTCATGGCAAATTAACTGCACATCAAATTTGACTGGGAAATTACCCCCAAAAGATAAAGTCATTATTGTGTTAAATGAAAAAAGCATCAAATAGACATTACAAAAAGTAGCTTTAGTAAGTAATATTTTATTTAATTTAACATAGAATTTGTACAACGGACATTTTTTTCAGAAGCTGCATCTGAATTGGTATTTAGATATATTTATAGACCAAAACTGTTTGGTTACAAACATTCTTAAAAATATCTTCTTTAATGTTCCACAAAAGGTTTGAAATGTCATGAAAGTGAGTAAATGTAAATAAAAAGAATTTATTTTTTGGGCAAACATTTTTATTTTTTATGAAATGATACTCTAAATAAAAAACTAAAACTGGCAGTAGGTGGTGGTAGTAAACATCTAAATAAGTAAACGTAGCCAATGACTTGCATGCACCAATTTTCATCAATCCGAATGAATTGAATCCGATTGCAGATCTGTTTACATGTACTCTAAACATTGTAATCTGATTCAAATATCCATTTATATGCGTTTTATATACATTACGATTAAAACATTTGCGTACGCGCTCTGCGTGTGTGACGTCAATCACACTTGCAGTAACCCGGGTTGCGTCAACAGACGATGATCATGTATCGGCAATAGCCAGAGATATGCTATCGATATGATCTTTGAAAATGTTTTAAACATTTTTTTTAGGTCTATTATACAATGAATTATAAGCCTATAATTAAAATTATTAAGAGTGTAGGCTATAATATTTCCTAACACCACAGTCATCAATGACAATTAAGCGCAGCTTTACTTCTAGCACCGACTTTTAAAAAAAACAACCTGTTTAACACGAAATACTATTATTCTCATTTGTTTCACTAGCCTATATGTACGGGCACAAGATAAATAATGGAATAAATTAAGTTATATACTGTTATCAGCATATGTTGAAAGTCATCTCTCCGAGAGAATATGCTCCGTTAATGCAGCGTCAGACAGCTCCGTCACTTATTACTTTTTTTAATTTCTGTAGTGAATACTGACTGAAGTTGCGACTTTTTGACGGGCATAACTCTTGCGCAAAGTTTGCACGTTGCTTCTTGTGATATCCATTGGCTCCCCTTCTTGTTTTAAAATGGAAAGATTTCCAATATTATGACAAAGGGATACAGCTACGCCACTGCCTGTTGGCATACATTTTTACAACTAAAGACTTGAACGTGAACTTGCGCACTGCGTAATGCGTGTCAACGTTGCACTGCGCATGTGCCCCAGAGACTTCTGAATACGACTGAGAAGGTAGTCGGATTCAAGCGTTTACATGGTAATTTTTTGCTGTTGGATCGGATTAGAAAAGGAATAAACCACCCCTTCCAATAGGATCGAGCTCAATCAGATCGATTAAGGTGTTCACATGAACGTTTTTCAATCCGACTGAGCCATCAATCCGATTACAAATGGATTATTTGGGTGCATGTAAACGTAGCCATGGAGTCATGTATTCATTCGATTCATTCAAACGGCTGATTCATTCAGGAATGAAGTAAATGGCTCTTTACGAATGGGTCATTGAATCATTGGTTCCCCTGACTGATTCGCTCAAAACGCGGATTCGCTCAGAAACTAAACACCACTGTGTGTTACTTGGAGACACAACAGCTCTCTGGCTTTAGGAAATATTTGCATTGGCAAAATTAAGCAAAAACTGGCAATATTGTGTTTAAAATATAACTATTAACTTATTGATTTTATATAACTGTGTAATAAATAAAAGTCAAATTTGCACTCGTGCCATTCGCGACAAAAACAGCACTCGTGATATTGCTTAACTATATCATATGATATAAATATGAGAAAAATTCATACAGGAGGATTTTTGCCCCGATATCTTGAATTTTAGGGGCATATAACTGCATTTTACAGGCTTCATCATGCAGTGAGTTGTTGCCGTGCTTCATGTTCGTCACCAATCAACTACGTGAAATGTAAGATGAACTATGTACACTACCAGTCAAAAGTTTGGAAACGGTAAGATTTTTAATGTTTTTCAAAAGAAGTTTCATCTGCTCACCAAGGCTGCATTTATTTAATTAAATAAAGTAAAAACAGTAATATTGTAACATTTCAATTTAAAATAACTGTTTTCCGTTTTAATATATTTTATAAAGTAATGTATTCCTGTGATCAAAGCTGAATTTTCAGCATCATTACTCCAGTCTTCAGTGTCACATGATCCTTCAGAAATCATTCTAATATGCTGATTTGATGCTCAAGAAACATTTACGATTATTATCAATGTTGAAAACAGTTGTCCCCCCCCAGGATTCCTTGATGAACAGAAAGTTCAAAAGAACAGCATTTATCTGAAATACAAAGCTTTTGTAAAATTGAAGGATCATGTGACACTGAAGACTGGAGTAATGATGCTGAAAATTCAGCTTTGATCACAGGAATAAAATACTTTGCAAAATATATTCGAACAGAAATTGTAATAATTGTATTATTTTAAATTGTAATAATATTTCACAATATTACTGTTTTTACTTTATTTTGAATTAAATAAATGCAACCTTGGTGAGCAGACGAAACTTCTTTTAAAAACATTACAAATCTTACAGTTTCCAAACTTTTGACTGGTAGTGTAGGTCTGGGGCGGGGTGCATTAAATAATTTTAATGCGTTATTTTTCCATAACTAATTAAATTAACACTTTAAATAGAGACCCTGTTTAATTTTTATTTAAATGAATAAAAATAATCATTTATTTTAAATAAAAACAATGACAGACAACAAATGAAAAAAGTACATAAAGTAAATCAACATTAAAATAAAACCAAATAAACAGAAAACTAAAAACAAAAGTAAATAAAAATAAAACATGCAATTTATCATCACTTAAGGGCATAATCCGTCTGACAGTTTAAAAAAAAAAAAAAAAAAATAATAATAATAATAATAATTCACAGAAATTTTAAATTTACAGAAAATTATAAAATCAATTTTTAATACTGAAAAAACTCACCAATTTTCAGTATTGTGAGAAAGTACATTGCCATATTTACCTGCAAGCAATTCATGTCCACAGTCAGATCCGTGAGGCCCTTACTGGCCATGTACGAGGACGAATAGAGACCCTGACTTGGCCGTCCAAACAAGTCTTCCTTTCTGGCATTGGGCTGAGAGATGAAGAAGAAAAACAGCAGTGTTAAACTCAACCATCCACACTGACATCACAAACCACCTCTAACAGAAGAAGTGTCAACGCAGGTACAGGGCATCACTGACCTGCAGGAGATGGGGCTGGTCAGCCAGAGGAATGGCCTCAGCGAGAGGTACTTCAAAAGGATTGGGAGGGATGCATCCCAGGAAGGTCATGGAGTCAGAGCGGCGGAAAAACGGATGGTGCTGTCCGGTCTCAGCAGGTACCGGCTCCTCATCCTTATCCTGCAAGGTGGAGCCTGTGCAGTCAAGAGTAACAAAGCGGTTTGATTTGACAGCAGGAAACCAGCTCATGCTGCTATTGCATCACCATCTGAACCTGTGATTTCGGCTTGTGCGGTACATGCACAGCGTTTTTCATGCTGAACTCACTCTGATTGGTGTCCTCATCATTCTCATGCTCCGAGTCCTCATTGTCCAGGCCGAGTTCAAGCAGTTCACGATTCCTGAATTAGAATGGAAAAAAGTATTTAGAAATCTCACAACAGCTCACACTAGGGCTGGGCAATTTCTCCAATACTAATGTCTTTGCTGGAAACATTAAATTAATCAACATCAAGAAGTGGGTGTGGTTATAGTGGTGATAAATCTACAACTTTTCCAAAAGGTTTTCAATGTGCAAACTTTCAGGATGCTAATTAAAGCACCAATGCTAACATTTAAAAAAAAAAAGATAGTTATGTAAATTGTTAGCTTTTCAGATAAATAAGTCAATTTCACTAGTCAGTTGTTGGACAAATCAACAATTGCAACCCAGTTAACCCTTTTAAACCAGTTCAAAGCTAAATAAATATTTAGAAATAGATCTCCGTGTTATGATTAACTAAAACTTAATCTGTATTGAAATTAAGCTGAAATAAAAAAAATATTAGATGAAAAACTAAACTTAAACTTGATTGAATATAAATTTGAAATAAGTTAAATATGAACTAAAATTACTAAAAATTAAATGAGAAGTTACAAAAAAACTAAATTACTGAAATTAACTTTTTTTAGATTTTCCATTTTATTTTAAAAACAGAAGTTTAAGCTATATTGACCATATGCACGGTTATTTCCTGGTTTTCGTTAAGCCAGCTTGGGCATTTCCAGCGAACTGTTAGCTGTCAATCTGTACTCGCTGTACATCGACAAAACCATCAATAGTTGACTTTTTAATGTCGTATTTATATTTTAATCCAGTTATCACACTCGCCTAATTTGCCAATAAGCCCATTTTATTGATTGCAATAAAGACGAAGCTAATGGGAACGTTTAAATAAGAAACGCAGTGTCTGTAATTGGACACGCAACATTTCTCCAGCACTTCAAATGTTATTTTTAATGTGATGAACAAAAAAATTTGTTTTACCCTTCTGAGATTGTCCCCATTTGTAAAACCGAATGTTTCAAGATGTAGGAAATCCAACATTTGAAAGAAAACACTTAAAAAAAAAAATTAAAAAAAAACTAAAGACATTACCACTATAACCAGCAGATGGCAGCAGAGGAGCATTTATTGGCTTATATTAGCCATTTCCTGTATTAGTTTTTCAGTTTCGCGTTTGAATAAATATTAAATATTATAAAATCACTAGAATTAAAAACACATTTCGTCAAGGTGAAGTATGAAGTACTCACAAAATCTCAAAAAACAATAACCTTTCTTCCGAATGAATAACACAGAAAGCGAGTACCGCCAGGGGTGCAAACTAATCAGGGATGAAAAAGGTGACAAAAATATGACAAACGCGCTCTCTCTCTTTCTTGCGTGCGATCAGTTCTCCTCACGCCTGAATGGTCAAATGCACATAGTTGTCAAAATGTCCATCGTGTGGAGTATCTCACATAAATACAGTCGGTTATGGCTTAAGTGGACGTAAACATTTAGGTGAAAACAGGATGTGTGTCAGTATCCATGGATTCAGTCTTAAAGGGACCGTAGCCTATATTTGTCATTAATGTTAATAAAACAACTACATATGTTAAATAAATATATACATGGTAAATAAACCTACTGTATCTGAAAAACAAGTTTATTTAATTTTTATCTCTATAGTATTTGTTGTATTGTTTGTAAATTTCTTTTTATATAACAACAATTATATATATATTGGTAATTATGCCCTTTGAAAGTTATTGGACAATGAAATTTGTTCTTTAAGTTTGTGACAAGCGCACAAAAATTATTACTTTTTTCATTAGAGTGATAATGAAGAAGCTGTCCTACATTTATTAGTCTCACTGTGTTGTGCTTGGAAAACTGCAACATCAAAAAAAAAAAAAATTAATTTAAGAGAATTTAATAAATGTATAGGCATCGGTAACCACTTAAAAAAAAAAATGTAAAAATAAAAAATTTGGTACTTGTACTTGGTCCTTAAAATGGTATTGGTGCATCCCTAACTAAAATAATAATATGGGTAAACTTACCTTTTCCTGTCAATCTGAGTGGTGTCGAGTGTCGTCTGCAGATTCATGGCTTTAATCCAGTAGATGAGGGCCTGGAAGACGTAGGCCACATGTTTGAGCGAACACACATCCAGCACAGGCAGAACATCTGAATGCTCGTCGTTATGGGAACGCATCAGAGACAGGGCGTAGTTCAGGAAGTCTCCTCGTGCTGACATCATCCCCTGACGAGCAGTCAAAAGTGTTGCAGCGCGCCTGAAACGCAAAGTATGAAATTATTGGATGATGACAGAGTGCTGCAGGGATGACATTTTTGCAGGCCAAAACTTAGCACTTCCAGTTCCACCGTTCTGAAGTCAGGCTATAAAAAGCTTTTAACAAAGCATTTAACAAAAAAGCTATTAAGTTGAGCTTTTGACTTCTGCTGATTGTATTTAGGCTTCAAAATTCATAAAAGCTCTGTTCATTTGTGAAGATGATCATGATGAACAAAACATGTATGAATCATAAATGTTGGTCACAGCTTTTTTTTTTTTTTTTTTTTTTTGCCAAATGGAAAAATCCTTTAGGGCTTTTGATGAGAGAACCACAGAAAATAGATTGGTGAATTTTCACTTCAGGGCAACTTGAAACTGGCCACAGGTCTTACCTTCGACCTTCAAGTGTACGGAGACTGGCCTCCTCTCGTGCGGTCATGCGCTCCCTGCGGCCTGTGTGCTGTGAAGCGTGCAGCGGGTGGCTGGGGTGACCAGGATCCCCGGCTGATGACAGAGCTGAGCCATACCGCAGCTGCGCTTCAGTGGAATCCATGATGGACACCATCCAGTTCCAGGTTGGGATCAACTTATCCTCCACAAAGTTCTGAAAAACGACATGATTGTGTTATATTTTTCCTTTATTGCAGTCCGAGTTTGCTTGGGTTAAGATCGAATGACTCACCTGCAGATTGACGGCGTCCTGATAGGTGAGTTTGACAGCAGCAGGGTACTGCGAGTAGACCAGGTGGTTGTATTTGGGTATGAGGCTCATGAGGTCGGAGATCTGCCGGATGACGATGCTGTAAGCTCGAGCCAGGCTGCTGGCGGATGTCAGGTAGCTGCTGGAGTTACTGGCCTCCAGGGCTGCGGCAGCAGCTGCTGCGCTAGTGCTGATGGCGCTGCTCCGTCGCAGGTTTGAAGGGTCGATGTAGATGAGGCCCGTGGAGCTCGCTGGAAGATACATTAGAATTATTTCCAATGACATTGAATTACTAACCATATTTTCTGGAGTACAAGTCACTTTTTAATCATTTGAAAATGCTGTGACATTTTCCAAAGCGACTCATATAACAATCGCTATGAATTCAAATATGTGTGTTTTGTGCGTGTTTTCTGTGCTTGACGTTAACTGAAAATGTATTCAACAGCAACTAATATAATAAAGAAATATCACCTTTTAAAAAATTAAAAAAAAAAAAAAAAATCACCTGAAAGTGCTGATACTTTAAGATACTCTGGAGTTTTTTTTTTAAATACATGAAATATTACCAAGTAAAAAAATATTTTGATTACACAGATACATGATGGAAAAAATACATTAATTTTAGTCAACAAGAAATCAATTTTTTGGGTATATGACACTTTTTACAGAAAATATATTGTTATGGTCTGTAACATGTTGTGATCCATGACAATAAGTAACAAATTATTAAAATAATTAAAAATATAACCATTTGAAAAAAGCAGGGGGAAAAAAATGGCTTTGGACAACAAATGTACCTGCAATTATAGGATTACCCTCATGATAACTAATGCAGTTAACTAAATCTTTTTTGGACAGGTGGTGGGAGGTACTAACCAGCAGGTGTGGATGAGCTGGATGGGGCACCACCAGCGGAACGCTGGCTGGGTGTAGTGCGAACAGCCCACTGCATGGACCGCGGTGCCTGGGCCGCACTGTTGGCGTGTGCTGAGCCCGTTGTTCTCTCCAGAGGCTCATCCAACAGGAAAGTCTCCTGATCCACATCGTCACTCTGACTGCTGCTGCTGTCCGAGTCACTGGAGTCATTCGACTGGGAGTCGTCCTCAGAGAAGAAAGCAGGAACGCTGCTAGCACCTTCAGATAAAAGACACGGAAGGTTATTCTAAAGTCAGCATCACAGATAGTATGAAATGCATGCACTCTTATTCTAGCCCCATTTTTTAGGTTTTATTTTCCACACCACAGCAGCATCAAACACAATAATGCAACTAGTTTGAGTGGCCCGTCTGGGACTGACATAACATTTGCCTAACCAACAGCATTCGTTTTGGGCGGGGCTACATGTTTGTTTGACTAATTAAAGTCTTTGAAAAGTCATTTTTGCTATTCTATTTGATGACGCTAGATACATAGAATCTTTCTTCATTTTCTTTGTTTTTTTTTCTGCCTAATAACATCAGGAAAATTGCCTGCCAAGAAAAATTTGCCTTTTGGGTAACTCGGGTATATTTACAATTATTTTGAAATTTGATTAATGTACATTATTGCTTAAAATAAAAATAAATAAAATGCTAATGAGAGTGCACTATACCACTAACTAGTTGGTCTGTAATTTCTGCCTGAAGTAGATGACAGATGTGATAGAAAAAGAAAAATTGACTGGTCAACTCAATGATCAATTCTACAGGTGCCACATTTACAAATTCAAAACAAAATGCATTTATAGCTCTTATCTGAAGCCATTACAGCCTACTGCACACCCATTAGGTGATGTGAAGGTTAGTTGAGAGCAAAAAAAGGAGGAACCATTCTGCGGCATAATTGCGGCAATTTTGACAGTCAAATTGAAGCACCTGCTTCAGATCCAGCGGTGGCAGCAGTCACAACACTTCTGCGGCCACTTGCATTGTCCTGGTTGCTATGGTTACTCTCACTGTCGCTCTCTGTCTCAGCAGCAGCCAACAAATCCAGCTCCATGTCACTGCCTGCAAGAAAAAGATTGTGACTTTAGCCTCATTTACAAAAGAAATTGTTGGCTTCTCAACAAAAAGACAACAAGCAGTGCCAGTGTTTCGAACACATGCTCCATGGAGTGAGCCATCTTTTAATTTAAGGTCCCATGAAATCATGAAAATTGTACATTCTGTGCATTTGATCGATAGTGTGTTTACCATCTTCATCGTGCTCATCATGCTGTCCTTCGGCCTCTGCATTCTCCTCCCCCTGCTCCTCCTGGTCATCATGGTGATCCTCCTCACCTGCAACTCCTTCCACCACCTCTACCTAAACAGGAGAACAACCAGGCAGCATTTAGAGAACGAGCAAAAGTCACCATTAAATCAAAATTGGTTGCCCTCCCTCTTGCAGCAACATCTCTATGATAATGTGTTTATTGGCACAAGGGCGGGGTAACCTGTCACTCACAAGAGATTGACCAATAGCAAACCACAACCATCCAATCAATTCCCCATGGACAAAATCAAGCACCGCCCTACATTTGTTGTTGTTCCAGATACAGTTTCACTCAGATATACGTCACAATAGGGAAGGGAGGAAGAAGAAAAAAGAAAAAAGAAAAAAAAGATTCATGCCAACTCTAAGGCAAACAAACAAACCAATATATTGGCCAGGGTAATAAAATGGCCAATATTTGGCATAGTTGTGCTACATGCAAGTGTAGGGCTTCGCACCTCTTCTACGTCAGCAGAAACAATATCATCCTGCTCTTCGTCGCGGCCGCGGGCCGTCTGGGACTGGCTGCTGCGGCGGGGCTGGGGGTTCCTGATGATGTACGAAGAGGCTGACTGATTGGAGCTGAGAAACATAAGACAGCATTAGCATAAATGACAACTTAAGATCCATTAGAATACTTTGCAATAGCTTTAGTGTAAACCTAATGGAATAGTCCACCCAAAAAAAGTTAATTGTGGGGAGCAAAACATAATGCAATGCAATACAATGATGCATTTTTCTAGTTATGCCAAGCTCTAAAATATTTTATCAGGTACAAATTGTGAGTAAAAAAAATCCTTATCCCTAATTTTTATCCAGTAAATCACATTACTAGAAACATTACGTAAATTCATTGGTTATAAAAAAAAATAAAAATAAAAATAATAATAAAAAAAAAATAATCCCAAAAAACACTCAGCACTTAAAACTTCTGGAATTCTCAAATGTAATTATTTTAATTCAAATCTTTTTTCTTTTTTTTCTTTTTTTTTAAATCCATGGACACTGAATTGAAGAAAAAGAAAAAAAACCTGTGTGAGGCCAACTAAAGTATCACACACCTGCTGGACTGATCCGGGGAGGGTCGTGGTGGCAGAGGCTCCACAGAGAAGAGCTCCTCACTGCCCTGTACAGCATCAATGCTGGTACTGGCCAGAGTGAAGGGCGCTGTAGGGCGAGCGATACCCATGCGCACCGGCACAATCAGGGACTCTGCCACATTACAGAGCTCTTCCACTGCATAAGGCAACAGCGCCTGGAAAACACGCCTGCACTTCCCGATGGGCTGAGGGATGAAGTTGCTGAAGGAAATACACGAGAGAAAGAAATGTGAGCAGTGTGATTATTTTTTTTTCCCCTATTAAAGAGAAAAATCTAGAGATGGACCGACGTATCAGCCACTGATATTTATCGGCTGATTTTTGATCCATTTACATCCATTAGTATATCGGCTATAGCATGAAAAAGGCCAATCTAACAAATGGTTTATTAATTAACTTAGCAATTTATCATTTAGAGGCCTTAGAAATTTGTGTATCAAATATACTACAATAGGTTTTATAAGGTTAAAAAAAAAAAGTCAATATGAAAAGTGTACAATAGACAAGGTCATTAGACAAAATTATTTTATGTTGCATAAAGCATTTGATTCCACATATTGCTTTTAAACTCAATATTTTATAAACTCTTTTCTATTCATCAGCGTGACTGACAACAGTACAAAGTGAAGTTCAGTAAACAAGTCATACTTTTTCTTTTTGGACGATGCCATCTCCACACTGAGGATGACAAACACTCGGGCCACAGAGCGCAAGAACCTCCGTGTGACATTGATGGCCTCCTCTCTGCGGCCAGGAGTGTATTTATTCTGTAGCTCCTTCACCAGGGTCCCTAACAGAGTGTCAATAAACTGGAGAACAACAAGAATTGGAGAAGACCGTTAGCAAAAATCATATAGATATACCCAGCATTCAAAAAACAAACAACACTAATCAAAACACAAGGTTAGCTGGAACTCAGTATCAAATCTAAATTGGAAAAAGCGCTATATAAATAAAAAGGTGACTTGACTAGAGCAGAGCATAACTACAAAAATGTACAACAGAAATTTCCATGACTTTTCCCAGGTCTTGAAAGAAGAACTGTAAAAGAATAACTGCCGTTTCTTCCACTCACAGTGATGTCTGGAGCACACTTGACAATGAGGCAGTGTGTAAAACAGTCCAGCCTGATGGTGCCGCTCTGCTGGTTCAGGTACATCTGCTCCTCCGGTAAAAGGTGAGCGATTCTGCTGCTGGCGCTTAGTCTGGAATGACACAACATGGTACGTCAGCAAAAGAAAAAAAAAAAAGAAAAAAAGACATGAAAGCTGAATGTGTCCAATGAGATTAGCCTGCGGTGATAGTTAAATGTTGTACTTACGGGTCTTTGTTTTCCTGAGAGCCGAACATTATCATGGACTTCAGCGCGTTCCAGTCCTGCAACACGCGCTCTAGAGCCAGCTGGGCAAAGCGTGGAGGCTCCAGGTCATGATCTGGCATATCCGAGTCTGAAAGACAGAGATGCATTAAAACACACAAAAAAATAAACAACTCAAACGCACTAATGAATCATGCAAAGACATAAGAAATACTTGAAAATAAAGAAAAACTCAAGATACTTTCTCCACTTTTCATGCACTGTTATTAAACCAGATTCATGAAAGCTTAAGAATAAAATTCTTCCAGGGTACAATATTTGAACCATTAGGTGCACATGGTCCTCCAGAATAGTTCGGTAGTCCTTGAGAATGGCAAACCACCAACACTATATTGGTCGGTGCTTCAGTTTCATTGTCCAACCCCTGTAAATATTTATAACTAACTAGGAATGTGAAAGAAGTGACACCAGTAATCAATAATGTAAAATTGATTGGTCATAATTATGCGTGATGTGACTTTGCTGAATTCGAACTCCAATAGGGACCTTGTTTTTAATTTTATAATTACAATTTTCAGCAGCATTCAGCACATATGAGGACACTATCACTCCAGCAGCACGCACACACAGAAAAAGGACGCATTCACACTTGAAAGAGTGCAAAAAGACATTATGATTGCAGTAATTTACAGACGGCCCAAAAATATTATAAATATTAAGTGTTTTTCATTGAGTTGATTAGTCTTTGGCAAGAACCGCTATACAATCAAGATAACACCTGTAATTTTCTTTATTAAGAAAAATAAGATGTTCTAAAGAAAATAAGTGCATTTCTTGAAATTCTTAAGTTTGCAAATAAGTTCCAAGAAGTTCGTAAGAATGTTCCTAAGAAATTTCTTAACTTAATGTAAACTATATGATGTAAACTATATTATCATCCCAGCTCTAATCTGCTAAATGTGACTATAAGGATTGATGATTTTAACACAAACATTAACATTATGATTTCCCGTAAAGCTGCTTTAAAACAATGTGTATTGTGAAAAGTGCTATATAAATAAATTTGACTTGACTACTTTAAGAAGATTTTCGTGAATCCGGCCCCAGGTCCCTTCCCTACTCAAAGACAGACCTTCAGCGCTGGCAGCCTTCCGATTCCTGTCCTCTCGGATGCGAGGTGGTCGATACTGGCAGTGTTCCACACTCTGCCTTGCAACAGTCTGCACCAGAAACAGCAAGATGTGCTCTCCCCTATCAGTCACAAACAGAGGGGAAGAAAGAGTTCATGATGCAGAATGTAGGTTGCCCTGATGACCCCATAAAACGGTTTGACAACAAAGTTGGAGCAGGTCTTGGTCCTTTTTTAAACAGCGTGTAGCGCAATAGTTTCTAATGAACATACCTGCTGTTAGGAGTGGTAACCAGATTAGTGGTGGTCAGCAGCCTGTAGAGCAGATCTAAACGAGCCGCTTTCTGGCCTGCGATAAGAGTTTTGCATTTACACTTCTCCCAGCAGTCACAGTATGCAGTGGGAGACGTTCTCTTCAGCCTGGAGAAGAAACAAGATGAGCATGCATTACCGTTTCAAAACCTAGTGAACTACTTTGCTGGGGTGTGAAGAGATCGCAATATTAAAATGTGATTAGATTTCTTGTCAAGGTGAAAAGCTGTCTCACGATATTGCCATGACGGAGGGTGAAATAAGGATATAATATGCCACCACCACGTTTACATTACACCTCCACTGTCGTTTTGCTTTTTATAGAAATAAAAACCATTTAATTCATAATAATAACGGTTGCTTCAATTCCATCCAGCTCATCCAAAACGAGCTGCAGAGTCGTATGTAGCGCAGCAGGAATCAGAGTTCACTGATCACGTGACGAGAGTAAGTGACTAGATGACTGACAAGACCATGGCAGAGGATTCGTTGCACTACAGAGCCCGAGCGTCTGACAAAATGTAGAATGCGCACTCAGCACCACTTCTCCCTATTAAGAGAGTGCGATTTCAATACCCTGCATTTTGAAAGCGGCTCCCTGATGCATCCAAATATCTCCAAATAAGAAAGCTATTTCAGGCTGGGCTGTGTAGTTGTTACCATCTCTGAGCTCTGTATTATGCTTATAGAAAAAAAACTGTATCTATTTGCACTTTGAATATTGAGACAGATTTTTTTTTTTTTATATTTGATACTTTGATTATGGTCACACTTATTGTGTGCACTTATTAAGACTAAGAGAAAACGGTGTTATTCATTTTTATTTATAACAGTTAGGACTGTCAAGCGATTACATTTTTTTATCTAATTAATTACACAATATGGCGATTAATTAACCGAATAAATCGCAATTTAAATCACACGTCAAATTTGACTGAGAAACCCAAAAAGAGAGACATTACAAAAAGTAGCTTTAGAAAAAAATATTTTCTTTGATTCAACATGAGGGTGAGTAAATGACAATTTTAATTTTTGAACTATCCGTTTAATTTTTTTTATTACTATTATTAATATGGAAATATGATTTTTATATGAAGTGATACTCTAAAAAAAAAAAGAATCTAAAACTGCAAGTAGGTGGTGGTAAATGTCTTAAATGAATGAATGACTTAATGACTCACTCATTGACTTGTTTATATGGCTGATTCATTCAGGAATCAAACTATCAATGGGCCAATGAATCACTGATTCACTCAAAACGCGGATTCATTCAGAAACGAAACGAAACTGCTGTGTGTTGCTCAGAGACGCACCGTTCTGCTCTGGCTTTATAGGTAATTTTTCATTGGCAAAATTGAGCAAAAGCAGATATGTCTAAAATATAACAATGTTAACTTCTGATTTATTGAATATCACATTTGCACTCATGCTATTCGGGACAAAAAACTTCACTCGTTACTGGTGTGATATTGCTTAACTATATGACAAATATGAGACAACTTAGAGGGACATTTTTGACCAAATATCTTAAATTTTAGGATCATTCTAAATGCATTCTATAGGCATCACGCAGTGAGCTGTTTCCCTGCTTCATATTCGAAATTGCATATGCATATGATAATTCATACTCTGAAAGTAAAACTGAAATGACATTCATCACAAAATGATTAGTTTCAACAATTCAAATGCACCTGCAGACTATTTTTCTAGTCACTATAACAAGCACAAAGTCCAGTTAAATGCACTTTTAATTAGATTGAACTATTTCTCTCGATACTACAGTATTTTTGAAAAGTAAAATTTTCAGTAATAAATCAACAGTAATTGTTATATTCTTTTGTCATTTGTATTAGTTTTCATTTTTAAATATTTATTTTTAGCTTTAATTTTTATATTTATTTCAGTTTTCAACTTATTTAACTTATTTAACAGTTAGTTGCCAAGGCCAGATTTCTAATTTTCATTTTATCAAATATTTATTTCAGTTTTATTTTAATAATTAAATATTTTTGATAGATTGTTTCAGATTGCGTTCAAGAATTTCCCACTTCCAGAAGGATACATGTGGTGAAAATGAAAGTGTCAATTTTGCACTCACTTGCAGTCATGACCTTTGTGGCAGACCCTGGCGCATTCAGTGCAGCAACACAGAGACTCCAGCAGGCCGCAAGTTCTGCACTCAAAGATATCCTGCAAACAGACAAGTTTAGTAAATCACATTGTACGCTATATTACACTAAATAACTCTGATAACTCTGAAAACGCATTAATCATAATTAAGTCTGTGAAAAGGATATATTGAAGGCTGTGGCGTTTGTACCTGGTTGATGTGTTCTGCTCCAGTCCAGGTAAAGCTGCAAGTGTCGTTACAGCACAGGACGTAGAGAGGAGAGTCATCTGGATTGGTGCCTGAAGGACAGATCATCTCCATGAACACCGACGCTGCATCCTCTTTCTCTCCAAGTCCCGGTTCACCTACACAAGAACACAAGATCCTTATGGTCTCTGAATGTTTTGAAACATGCATCTAATTAAGCTGAACTGCATCCATGTACTTACCTTTGGCTATTTTTTGTGCTGCTTCTAAAACAGTAATGGCTGCTGGGTAAGCTCTCCCACTCACCGCCAACATGAATGGAGTCATTCCACGAGCATCCCTATTAAAAAAAAACAGCAATACAAACACTCAAAGATAGCTAAAAAAGGAGATCGGCTATCATTTGAAGCTGCGACAGGGCCACGTACTTGGCAGAGAGCAGCTCTCTTAGGTGAGGTCGCAGGACGACGCTGTCACACATTAGCTTCAGTATCAGGTGAGCGTTGGCCTTACGGTCTTTAGACTCCACTACTGATGGTTCAGATGAAGGTCCTTCAGAAGACAAGAGAAAGATTGAAACCTTGCTAAAGAAAGCTTTAAAATTATGGCACAGAGCAGTGGTTCTTGACTGGAGGGATCTTGACCCAAAAACAGGTTGCAAGTCTATTCTGATTCAGGATTATTATTGTTAACTAAAACCATAAGTAATTAAAAAAAATAAAAAATAAATAAATAAATTGTTACTTGAAATGCCAAGGCAACATTTCTCATTTACATTTAGTTCAAGTTTAAGTGGTAAAATAACTACATTTAAAAAACAAACAAATAATTAAAAGTTAATAAATACTAAGCATATATACACTATATAATACTACACATTTTTAAAGACAAAAACAGAAAAAAAAAAAAGTATTTAAAAACAAAAACTATAACAGAATATCAATTATACTAAAACAAAGGACAGATGAAACTATGGACAATAACTATAATGATAAAGATAAAGTTTAAAAAAAAAAAAAAAAGTCCACACCACAACTATAACAATAACAGCACAGAGAAACAATATCATTGAAATCTTTTTCGGAATGATTTTTTCCAGCTGATGAAAAACTTCAAAGCCAATCATCAACAGAACCCATCTTGCTTTAAAAGCCTCACGCATTTAAAGCTGCAGATGACAAATGCACTTATAATAAGCAGAACAATACTGTTCGTTAGTGTCGATACCAATATTTATCGTTAGTTATCTCTCTCTCTTGATGTGGACAGCCCTTAACACTGTCTGATTGGGTCACCACTTGATGTCCAATGAAAAATCTGGGTCCTGGAGCAAAACCAGTTGAGAATCACTGTCACTGAGTCCTTTGGGAGGCCAGTTCACGTACCTGGGATGGTAGAAGTGCTGGGTCCCTGGCTGGTGCCTGTGGAAGCAGTGGTAAGGGAGCCCACTGCAGGGGCCAAGATGAAATCAATGTCACCGTCTAGCAGAGAAGATGGTTTTGTAAGACATCAGGCTATTGCATGCATGCAATATATCTGTTACGGCCCAAGAACTGCTGAACTCACCAGGGTCCATTGGTGGAGGGTCTGGTACCCAGCTGGGAGGAGCAATAGGGGGTGAAACTGGGTCTTGGTGGTCGCTGGAGGAAGGGCCGGATTCGTGACGGCCCAAACCTGCGGCGCGGAGGGAGCGCCTCATCATCTCTCTCAAACGCAATCTACAGAAATGAGAATAAAAACAAAAGTGAAATAAGTGTACACTAATCAACAAGCAAATACAAAATCTCAAACAGCACAGCACTGCGCTTGCAACGTTAAGGTCATGGGTTTGACTCCCTGTGAATACATGAACTGATAAAATGTATACCTTGAAAGGGTTTCTGCAGTTTTAAAATAAATAAAGATAAATAAAGACTTTAAAATATTTTTAAGGCACAAATAAAAAGCGAATGGGTTTGTTCTTTATGGATATACAGTATTAAATCTCAAAATAAATCATGTATCTCCATTTCTTTTATTTAATTGAACAGGCTGCAGCACACATTCAACTAAGTTTAAAATACTCAGATCAATTTTCAATATGTATGTATATTAAACAAAACATGTTTTATGTACAAATTTTTATCAATACATACAAACTAGAGGTTTATTGATATTTAATTTTGCTGTTATAATAATGTATTTAAAGGAAGGCAATAAAATAAAATGAGAGAGAGAGAGAGAACACTTCATTATAATGAAGCTCAAAATAAGCTGGGACGCCTTATTTAAAAAAAATCTATTTTACTACTTCAGAAAGAGATGAGAAAATATGCACTCTTACAACCATCTACAACATATTACAATATAAACAGCATAATTTATCAAGCATTTGCTCAGCTTAAATGCGCAGTGTTCATTAACTGAAACTTCTCCAAAACCTTCTCTTACTAGAACATGCAACAGCACTGCATTTTTACTTGAACATGCTGCACTCACATTTATTTAATTCAATCATAGTCTTTTAAAGATTAATAATCACATTAGGCTGTAATGTGCTTCCTGTTTTTCCATTCCCAGGTACCAGACTTATGGCCTTAATTCTTAAATTCAGTTTGATTAAATTTAAGATTTTCAGGACCTATGGGAACCCTGCTTGAATTTTAAAAAATGGCTTTGGTTAAAAATGCCTGCCAAATGCATGAATGTAAATGTAATTAATTAAGTAATATAGATAATGTGTAACAATGCTGCAATTTGTGTTTTTCCTTGTGGTTCTGCTCCATTCTTCATTTTCACCAATATTTTTTTTTTTTTTTTTAATGCTTCTCTAGTGAAATGCTTTTCTGTATCCCAGTAAATCTGATTACTGACCCCCGGCTGCTGGATGACCCTGTGCGATTCCCGGAGCTGTTGCTGGATACCACTGAAATTGCATTGGCAATGGCCTCAACTGCAGATAGCCTCTCAGCGAACGTGTTCCTTTCAGACCGCTCTGCTTCTGAAACACATCGTATATCAATGTAGTCATCTCAGGCTGGGTTTCATAAATATCCAACATCAACTGTTTTCCAAAACCTAATGTGCTGCCTCGCTTGTCATCACAGAAAACAACTACACATTGTAAGACTTCACTTGTTTCATTACTGAAGGACCTTTTTTTAAACGAATCTCTCGAATGAGTGATTCAATGACAAATACTTTTTTTAACAGTCACTTGTAACCACCTACTGGTGCAACAATGTAATAATACCATCTTTGTTTGAAGCGTCAAGCGACTTTAAAAAGATTATTTACTCCATTTTGATCGCTACCGTAGACATCAGTGTTTATATCCGAATTATAAACTTTTATCCCAGTACTTCTGTGAAAATTTGAATTATTGTAATAGAAGTAGTGATACTGTGTGGTCTGAATGTTCGCTGTGATCATACTTGTCAAAGGTTTAATAGACATAGCTGAATCGTTTTCATTTAGGAATAAGACTGTGCGCTTGTTTGAATCGAGACTGCAATCTTTTTATGATTAATCGTGCAGCTCTATAGTATGATACTAAAATAAAACTATAAAAATGCAAGTTTACCTTCCTCCTCCTTGGTTTCCTTGTTGCTGACAGGGAAGCAGACGGAGACGCAGGCGTGGAGGACGTTGCGGTTGCCGTCACAGCGATGACCCAGCAGAACGTCCAGAGCGTGAGGGTTCTGCTCCAGCAGCATTGCTTGCTCCAAACTAATCAGGTATTGCCTGCATGCCTCATAATCACAGCGCAGCACGTGCTGCATCAGCGTCTGCTTCTAAAACACAGAGCAAACAACAGGGCTTCACTTGCATTCACATTTAGTCAGGTTTCATTCGCATTTGCAACTGAAAATAGATGTGTGCGAACTGTAAAATGTATTTAGGAGCGTGTGTGAATAGAAATCAGGTACCTGCCTAGTCTTAAATTCAGGTTGAGCTCTACATATTTTAATACTTTAATACATACTTTATTATGGTAAACAAATCATTTGAGACTTTAGCGGTGCAATAAATTTCTTTATGTACTAAATGTTTCAATTTTTATAAATAGCAGCCTGATGTAGTATACCTCCACAGCCATGATGATGATGGCTGCCTTCTTTTTGATTGTGGAGTTAGTGGGAAGGTTGGCAAGCGAGTGAACTCCCATGCCTAGACTGGCAATAGGCGGCAAGTCTAGCCAATCAGGGTCACGTATTCCACCCATACAGTCTTTAGCCATGGGATAAATGGTGCCGTTACCATCCCTCAAAATGATGGGACTCTCCTGTGGATATGCAAATATTAGGACGTTAAAACAGGCAAAGAGAAATGGAAAGTTTCCTGAGGTGTATGAAACATCAGGTTGTGTGATGGTCTCACCTGGCCAGCGGTGAAGATGGCTACATTACGCTCACTCTGGCCGAGAAAGGCTAAGTTACTGGTAGGGAAGTGATTCTCCTGTTCGGCTTTGCCGGTGGCCAAATCAAAGATACAGTACCGTACCCAGCTGCCTGTTTTCAGCACAGCATGAACTCCTGCAGGACGCAAGACAAGTGTCAAGCAGAACATTTCACAACAAAATGAAGTCTGATTAATCTGAAACCAATAGTCACCTTTGGAGTCAACATTCACAGCTAAAATTTCAGCTTTTTCTGGGATACAAAGTTTTTTAAGTGTGCGCTGAAAACAGTCTGGAACTTTTGGTGTTCCACCAGTTTTAACAACCTGTTCAAAAGAAGAAGAAAAAAATTCTCAGTTAAAAAAAATAAATCAGTCACGTAATAATATCTATATAGATATTCTATATAGATATTATTCAGGCACTTTATAATACAATACACACATATATATTTTGTAGGAATGCACCGATACCATTTTTTAAGGACAGAGTACGAGTACCGATACAGATGCCTATACATTTATACATTTGATGTTGCAGTTTTCCAAGCACAACACAGTGAGACTAATGAATGTAGGACAGCTTCTTCATTATCACTCTAATGAAAAAAGTAATAATTTTTGTGCTTGTCACAAACTTGAACAAAAATTTCAGTGTCCAATAACCTTCAAAGGGCATAATTAGCAATCTAATATCATATAGCTGTGTCATTCAGCACGATTCCACCTATCCTGCCTTCACTAATCGATAACGAATTGTGACTGAAAGCATGCAGTTCGCAATGTGTGTGCTGTCATTCATTTTGAAGTATTTCCACACCTCTGAGGCTGACATTGTTTCTGCAGCTGCCGCCAGTGTCTTTATATATATACATATATTAGAGTAATTAGAGTAGACAATGTGCAGCTTGTATAGCAGTGTCCTCTGAAAATAACTCAACATACAGCCATTATTGTCTGGCAACAAAAGTGAGTACACCGTAAGTGAACATGTCAAAACTGTGCCCAAAGTGTCAATATTTTGTGTGAGCACCATTGTTATTTAGCACTGCCTTAATCCTCCTGGGCATGAAATTCACCAGAGCTGCACAAGTTGTTGCTGGGATCCTCTTCCACTCCTCCATAATGACATCACGGTGCTGCTGGATGTTAGACACATGGTGCTTCTCCACCTTCCACTTGAGGATGCCCCACAGGTGCTCAATAGGGTTCAGATCTGGAGACATACTTGGCCACTCCATCACCTTCAGCTTCCTCAGCATAGCAGTTGTCATCTTTGCGTTGTGTTTGGGGTCACTATCATGCTGTTCTGCCCAGTTTCTGAAGGGATGGCATCATGTTCTGCTTCAGAAAGTCACAGTACATGTTGGAATCCATGTTTCCCCTCAATGAAGCAGAGCTCCCCAGTACCTGCAGCCTCAGACCATGAAGCTACCACCACCATGCTTGACTGTAGGCAAGACACAGTTTTCTTGGTACTCCTCACCAGCCAAACAAGTTTATCTTAGTCTCATCAGACCACAGGACATGGTTCCAGTAATTCAGCATGTCCAAGAGCATGTCTTCAGCAAACTGTTTGCAGGCTTTCTTGTGAGCCAGCTTCAGAAGAGGCTTCCTTCTGGGACGACGGCCACGCAAACCGACTTGTTGCAGTGTGCGGCGTATTGTCTGAGCACTGACAAGCTGACCTTCTGCTTCTGCAACCTCTAAAGCAATGCTGGCAGCACCCATGCATCTGTTTTTTAAAGCCAGCTTCTGCACCTGACGCACAGCACAAGGTCTCAACTTCTTTGATTCAACTTCTTTGGCCTATTCTAAGTGGAACCCGTCTTGGAAAACCGCTCTATGAACCTGGCAACTGTGCTGTAACTCAGTTTCATGGTGTTACCAATCTTCTTATAGCCTAGGCCATCTTTGTGGAGAGCAATAATTCTAATTCTCAAATCCTCAGAGAGTTCTTTGCCATGAGGTGCCATGTTGAACATCCAGTGGTCAGTATGACAGAATTGTACTCAAAGCACCAAATTTGATACAAGATACACACATTTGTATGGTCCTGTCAAGCAGACAAAAACATTAACATGATGAATAGGACATGTGGCTTTGCATGGTTAAACGACATACAACTGTTATCACTTAGGGTGTACTCATATTTGTTGCCAGTTATTCAGACAATAATGGCTGCATGTTGAGTTATTTTCAGAGGACAGTAAATCTATATTGCTATACAAGCAGCACACTGACTACTCTAAAATATATCCAAGTTTCATTTCTATAGTATTTTCCCTTGAGAAGATATACTAAAATGGTTCCTGAAATGTGAGGAGTGTACTCACTTTTGTGAGATACTGTGTGTGTGTGTGTGTGTGTGTGTGTGTGTGTGTTTATGTATGTGTATGTGTGTGTATATATATATATATATATATATATATATATATATATATATATATATATATATATATATATATATATACACACACACACACACACACACACATATATATACACATACATATATACACATACATATATACACACATAGCATCTCAAAGTAGTGAGTACACCCCTCACATTTTTGTAAATATTTTATTCTATCTTTACATTTTAGCAAAGTGTAATCTCTTCAGTGCTGTAACATGAAAAGATATAATAAAATATTTACAAAAATGTGAGGGGTGTACTAACTTCTGTGAGATACTGTATATTAGGGCGGTCAACAGTTTTTTTGTTTTTTTTTTAAATCACAATTAATCGCACACTTATCGTGAAATTAAGCATACACCATTTATCTTGTTTACACAACCAACCAACAATGCTTTACAGGTTTTTCAACTAACAATAGTTTTCAGGTACAGGAATTGAATAAAGTAATCAAATAAAATAACTATATAAACTTCTTTTAATAATAAATAAAGATTAAACATTAAGTTACAAAAGCTATTCAGTCAAGAGCGATTTCTTCGTCTTTTGTCGTTTGATTAACATTAAAAACAGAGCAGGAATATTAGACTGCTGTCCCTTTAAGACATAATTCAGAGATCCAGTAGACTGATACTGATTCACATGCGTTGTCCGTCTCGTTTTTCCTCCCAAGACATAACCTACTATGTATGTTAGGATACTCTCTAAGATGGGCATGTTGACATAATTTGTGTATGAATTTGTCCATTTAGGTGCAAGACTTTGGATGAGTATACGCAAATCTCACAGCGCGCGCGAGTTCCCTTTCATGTCTTACAGATGAATGTTTAAATTGGCACGGTTTAAATGAGTTTAGTTTAAACACAGATAGCAACGTGAGATGATCAGGTCCCATCTGCGCTTGCAACATGTTGACAGCGTAAGTGACTGCTCACAGAGCATTCGGCACATCATTGATCAAAAGAACATGGACAAAACAGTCACTGTAAACAAATGTTCATCGCTGTTGTAACGTATTGGAAAACCAGAATGCAGATCCATCGACTGAAACACACATTAGTTTAAAAACACCAGAATGAATAATTCTCCCTGCCATCTCTGATATAGTCAGCATGGACTTTTAGGATCGTCTAACTGTGTGGCGTAAATTACGTTATAGCGCAATTTCACATGCTTCTGTAATTGTTTGCATTAAATGCGTTAAATTATTTTTAACACGTTAAGGACTTTGAATTAAATCGCATGTGTTAACGTCGACAGCCCTAATTATATTTATTTATAATATATTTATATTTGATATAGCCAAATTTAATATTTTCAACAATTAAAATTGACAATTTACAGCCATAGCTTGTTTTACCCTTAAAGTGATGACAATATTCATTTCTGGGTTAACTATCCCTTTAACAACAATAATTTAGGCCTATATCATTAGAGTCATAGTCAAAATCATGTTTGGTTAAAGACTGGGTCACCAACACTTGACATTTGATATTCAACAGTGCTTTGCATCTGCCTGCATTGACACCATTTTCTTTAAGAGCTGCTGTGCAGCCAAAATTATATACCAGTTATCACTGTAAAGCTGCTTTGACAATCTGCATTGTAAAAAACGCTATATAAATAAAGGTGACTTGACCAATTATACATTACTTGGTATGGAAAGTAGTACGTTACGTAGTGAGTATTTAAAATTGTCAATTTATCCATCAAAATAGCATTTTGAATTATCCACCAATGTTTTTGAGATTCTGCAAATGGAAAAGCGCACTTTTACAGCTGCATGTGTGCATTTACCTGTAGCTCATCTATTCTGAGCAGTCGACAGTCTTGCAGCAGTGAGGAGGGGTCAGAGTCAGTGGGAGCTGCGCTCTGGCTGCTCACGCTGCTCGACGTCCCTGGAAATTTCACAGCAACATATGCACCATCGACTTTTAGCACCTTGAGTTCAAAAGAGAGAACTGTTGCAAATGAGGTGTAATAGCAAAGCATCACACACAGACCAGAGACAAAACACAGACAGGAACATCACGTCATGAAAAACAAAGTATGCTTGTATAACGTAATCTACTATAATTGGAAATTCTTATTACATTAAAAGGTTACACACTGCATTAATTAGGATAATCTAGAAAATAAAATAAAATAAAAAAAAAAGTGGAGAAAAATGCTTGTAGCTTTGGTCTCCACTGGATCAAGCTGGCCGACTTGTACGCCTGCACCCACCTTTCCCACAGGGACGTTTTTAACGTCCTCCACGAAAACGACCTCTCGTAGAGGCCACTGCTCCTCATTCACTTTCTCCTCTTCTTTTGGAGCCGGTGTTGAGCGCCTTCGCTCTGTAGCACAGCAGGCAATCGGTTAGCAAAGACAACACTGCAGCCACATCTTAGCCAAGTATCTTATGGCATCTCCCATAAGATCAAACAGAAATGTTTAAACAGCTCTAGTTTAAGGCAAGCTCTTAAGGCAAGCCACCACTGGTGAATAAGGTAAAGAAAAAAAAAAGAAAAAAAAAAAGATACAAATATCAACTTTCCCAGTGGATTAATAACATTAAAAGGCACAATATGTAGCTTTTCGCCGCTAGAGGTCACCTATTCAAAACAGAGGCGTAACTTGATGACAGAGATTGAGAGCGGAATCATGGACAATGTTGTCTTCACCTCACAGCCAGGGGAAAAGAATCCAAAGGGACTAGAGCAGAATTCATGTTCATGAATGAGATTATTAACGTTTCTGTAGTATGAAGCAGAGCAGGACCAAGTGCTGTGAGAGCTGAACGAGGCCGCCGCAGCAATTGCTAATGAGACGAGCACGACATCTCAAGAGCACCGGAACTTTTATTATGCCGCAGTCGCTGCTTCTGCTTCTTCTTCCGGTCAAGCGTATGTGGGGTAAAGCAGCACTGTTTATCACATTAGTATTGAAAATTATGTTATAGCGTTACTCTGTGCGTTCGCTTGGCGGCTGTTATGAGACCCTTGTTGCACACTGCACACTGATAGATCAATATTAGAATATCATAATATAATTAAGAAAACGAGATTCAAACAATTAGACTAAACGTGTTGAACTACATTACAATGATTTGTTTTGTTTTTTTTCCCCTTGTCTAATAAAACAATATATTGATATATGTGTTTCCATGGTTTTCCAAGGGAAACGCGGGTATGATGTCACTGATAGGCGACGCAAAGACACGGTCCGTGTCCTGGTTAAAAATGCTGATTTCTCTGGATTTAAATGTTCTTGGAAACATCTGGGATAATTTAAGTGCACAAGTCAACAAAATATGTAACACCGTTCTAGTGGTTTTTGGATATTTTAATCCAAAAAATCTTACATATTGTGCCTTTAAAAATAGCAAAAATATATACATGATATGCCATGTTTAAATATGTTAATTATGCATCACCTAATTTAATATGCACTCATTTGCATACATTTACTGAACAGAAATCTGAAATAAAGCTTGGACTGGGCCAGATTCAAAATTCTTATTTCATTTTGTTGACATATTAGAATTTTTAAACAAGGGATTTCTGACATCACTTTTTAAATCACTCCAAAAAATACTGTCATCAGGCAGAAAAAAAAATGCATTTTCAACATGCTTTTAGGAATAAAAATGCATAAAACCAAGCGAATGATATGAACAAACCCCTCAGTAAAAATACTTGAGAATATAGATAAGAATAAAAGCTGCTGAAGTGGAGATTGACTCAGTGCAGGAGATAAGAACTTATGTACAGCAACTGAAATCTACAGGAGCAAAAAAATAAAGTGCAATAAAATAAACACTTAAATTCTCTTTTCACTTGTCTGAATAAACATTATGAAAAGCCAAATTGTCCTTAAACTATATGTGCATTTACAAAGAAAAATGTGAGGAAGGCCATGAGTAAAGCGAAACAAACAACATGCTTTACATGCACACAAACCAAATCAACAAAAATGCAGCACACGCCTAACTGGGAAGGTGAACATTTCATTTACATTCGGATCCTGGGCCATCATTATTGTCGAGCAATGATTAGAACACTTATACTACAGGAAAAGTGAGCAAAATGAAGAGTAGAAATGCACAGGGTAGTTTTGGGGCCAATATAAACCCTGTACAACAGCTGATGGGTTTAACGATTCCGTGTACGTACTATAGGGCAGAGAAGCACTGCTAGCGATGGAGGAAGTGTCACTGCATGTGGACGCTGGTGAGGGCGGAGGGCCCATTTCCGTCTTCACCAGCTCTGGCTTGCTCTCAGTCCTGACGACAAGAACAAGCACACTCATCAGCATCTTATTTTTAGCATAAATACCTCGGTGCATGTGCATGGCCATAGAAAAACAGCCATCTTACTTGGTCTCCTGTGTCTTGGTGTTCTTTTCCATGTTTTTCAGGCTCTCAGGTGAGCGGAGCTGGAAGCGGCAGCTGTCGTTCATGTTCCACACGGACTCCAGCAGGACGCCCACTTTAGGGATCCCCGCGTTTACGGAGAAGGCCACGGCACCAGCGTGATATAGAGGGTTATTCCTCAGGCACACCTAAGGGAAGAAAAACATCACAACTGAGTTTCCAAAAAGCAACACCTAAGCAGGGTCAGAAAATAACAGGGGCTTGGGGCAAAAATGCAACTAAATTTAACAAAAAATACCACCAAATTAAAGATAAGTGTATGCATTGTATTTTTAACATTATAACCAATCACACAAATTTATCATGAAAGCAAAGACCAATCAGAGGTGTTTAGATTAATCACCAGTAATGAAGAAATCTGCTAAAAACGAGTTTGTTTGTTGACTTATGTTGATCAAACTGTAATATTCTGACAGATTGACTGAATAAATACAAGTATTTAACATAAAAGATATACATATACATTTAATAAGGTACTGAATTCTAGAAATTAATCCCAGGAGCCAAATATTGGCCCTCAAGGGAAAAGTAAATTTCTGACCTCCACCACATCATGTTTCTTCACCTGAGTTCCTACTGTGATGTTAGGTATAGAAGAGATGCCTGCACTGGACTTTGGCTTCTTGTTCTTTGCTCTGGCCTTTTCAAGCATCTTTTTCCGCTGACTAAAAGGCACAACACCCCTAGAGGAAAAAGAAATTCAGAATTTATTGGTTTGTCATCAAATCTCGAAGGCTGTAATTTTAATTAAATATATTTATATGCGCTGTGCGTTACAGAGTAAAGTGTGCCACTGTGTTCATTTACACACAAGCAGCTCATCAATATGATATATATAAACATACATACATATACACACAAGAAGTATCCAGGCCCCCCACATGTCCACATCGAATCTGGCACCCTTTAAAAAAAAAAAAAGTTTGGACACCCCTGCTGTAAACTCACCACCAGTAAAGGCTGCTCTCCAGCTGAGCGCAGGTATACAGGGCACAGCAGTGCAGAGAGACAATGCGCTCTCCCTGCAGCTCTGGGAACGTTTGTGCTCCATGTTCTAGTTTAGCAGCAACAGTGCTCAGAGTTTCATCCACCCATGTCGCCACCTACACAATACAGAATGGTTAATAGATATTTGAGGTCTGAGGACAATTTTGGTATGAGAATAAACACACACAACATTTAACAAACACACGGTTTGTCAAAATAAAGTGTTACCTAATCTTATTGTACCTGCCAGCTCTTGTCATATGATAAAGTGACACCACAATGTCTTCTTACCTTGTTACTCTCGGTGGCCACAGTGGCTCGGATACTGTTGGCAGACAGGTGGGTGATCTTTTCATTGGTCAAGCCAAGGAAAGGGACACGGGGGTGATGTATAGAAGGATTCTGTGAAGGCACAAAATTTATGAGCACTTATGAGATTTATCAAATTCAGTAGTGACAGAAATTCCTTGTCATGTCACCCCTATCTATGTAGCGCTTTATACAATACAGATCATTTCAAATAATCTTTACAGTAAAAACAGAAAAGTAATCATCAACAGGATTCTGCTGTAAAGCGGCTCTAAAAAGACAATGGCATCATCGTTCAGCTTAAGTCAGATTGATATGCATTACAAATCTTACTTGTGCATTTCTGTAAGGTTCAGGCTCATTCCACTTCCACTGGTAGAGTTCTCCTTTGGTACTGACGGCAATCAGTTCCGAGTACAAAGCCCCAATGCTGACAAACTTTGTTACATAGTCCTAAAGGATCACACAACCAAGGATATATAACTCAGCAGCTAAACAAATAAAATGATTTATTAACTAAATTATTTCCAGGAAATTGGAAACCAGTAACCTAAAGTGTTATTCAAACAGGCTGGCCATTAAATTGAAAGGTCAAATAAGGATGTGCAAGATATTAAAATAAGAATTTATCAATAAATCTAGTTTAAAACACCCATGCCAAAACTCTTATATATATATATATATATATATATACACACACACATATATATATATAAAATGTAGTAAGCACATGTAGACATTAGTTTCTGAAAAATACTTATACCACTAAAAAATTGACTCCAAAAATCAGGGTTATTATTGCTAACTAAATATAAAACTAAAACACCATGTGATAATTAAAAAACTGAAATAAAAACTACATAGAAGTACATAAAATTACAAAAAATTAAAAAAAATTAAAATATAAGAGATATCAACATAAAGATTAATAAATAGAATATAAATAGGTTTTATAGCTCCCACATTACAACAAAGTGGATGTTGCTAACACCACAGTGACTGACTCAAACTGGTTGACCAGTTTTTAAAATAATAATACATTGATGCATTTAAGCTCCACAAACAAAACAAAAAAGAAAGGAAAGAAAGAAAATGAATGCATAAACTGAAAACATGTTAATCACTAAACCAGAACAATTGACCCTTAAAGGAATATTTACCCAAAAATAAAAATTCTCTCATCATTTACTCAGCCTCATATTGTCTTAAACCTTTATGCATTGCTTTATTCTGCGGAACACAAAAGAATGTTGGTAACCAAACGGTTTCAGTTTCTATTGACTTTCATTGTACTTAGGACCCGAAACGGTTTGGTTCCCAACATTCTTTAACAATAGATTTTTTTTCTACAGAAGAAAGTCTGAACCTACACAAGGTTGAATTAATGACAATTTTCATTTTTGGTGAAATTTTCCTTTAAATACATCACAACTTAAAATGCACCATAGTAATCGTAAGTCTGGCATTCTAGGACAGTGAAGGCTTAAAGGCCCACCTTATCAGGCCACCACTGGAGCTCTTCCCCCAGAGTGACAGGGCTCTGCAGCGGCACACTCTTCTTGTCAAGGCTTGGTTCTCCCTCACGGCTGGTGGAGCCACGCTCCGCATCGAAGGAGGCTCCATCCAGCCACCTCCTCTCGCGCAGCCTCAGGACCGACTCACGCTCGCGAAGCAGTTCCGAGTCTCGCTCTAGGGGGAGAAGGAGAACTGGTATGCAATAGGGTCACACCAGTGGGATAACAGTAAGCCACTCTCTGGGAAAGACCCTCGGAATAGTGAGATTTCATACAAATTAGATAGTACTATAATATGTAATAAAAATTAATTTGCTGTACTTCTGTGACACCAACCACCAGAAACAACTGACCATATTGTGCCGTAAATGACACCACTGGTGAAAAGGATCCATGACCATTTAGGTGATGGACCCCATTTTAAAAATGATTGGGCTACATATAGACGCTATACAGACTGATAACTGGCTTTGTCAGCTGCTGGGTCGCATTAGCAGCAGAAAGATCTTGCTGACAGGGGTGTCCAGCATTTGCTGAGATGTATGGGTATAATCTGCAGGGTCTTATAGGTAACTGTCTGTACTGCAGGGCCTTTCGCAGAGGGCTCATTAAGGGAAACGACGACTATGACCATGCAGGACAATTGGACACTCTCTCAAAGCACAGACACTCACACACAACACAAACATGCAGCAAGGCATCTTGAAGTATTTGATAGCCACGGATGCAACTTTTTTCTCTATAATTTGGTCAAAGTCATATTCAGTCTGTGTTATTGGCACATAGGGCTGGGTGATATTGACAAAAAAAAAAAAAATGAATTCATCGATAATTTAAAAAAAACCCCGATAATTATGATCAAGGTCAAATCTTTATTTCTTTCAAGTTTAAAGTCAGATTTTTGCTCCTGAGTAAAAGTTGTAGAAACCAGACTGTTAATTGTGGTTTTAAACTACTCTTTATTGTCAGAACATAAAAACGTACACTTTACACTTTTCTAGTCGTTTTTCTTTAATAAAATTAGTATCTTAATAGATACATATCTTAGGTTTCTGCATGTGGTAACGGGTGATATTGTTTCAAATATGAAACCGGTTTCTGTTGCCTGACTTAGATGACGTGTATCTTCAGCACAGTTTTCAGTGCAGGCTGAAATATTAATATAATATTACAGATTGTCTCTTATGGGGCGTTCAAACCAGATGCGATTTGTGATTCGCGCGTAGTTGGACACCTGAACATTGAGTTTACTCGCTTCATTCACGTGTGAAATACCCTTCACAACAGACATGAATTTGCGTCATGAGAGGGGCTTCTGCCAGGCAGCTCGTCTCGTTTCTGCACACTTCCTCTGAATAAACACATCAACTCGTCAGCGGGAAAGTAGTTGTAAAATATAGCAAATAAGCTCAATTTGCCAGCTTTAGCTAGCTTGTAGTCTCATATATATATATATATAAAATTGAGTAAAGAGCGTTTTTTACAACTTACCACATTGTCCGACCTCCTCATTCACTTTCTTCCAAGCAAGATCCTTTTTATTCCTGTTTCTATAAAATTATGAAGATGTATCGTACAGCGACGATGATTTTGTCCTCCATTGTTGTTTCGTATTTCTGCCTCCTCTCGCTACGTCGTAATCACGTCACTACTAGAGCAAGCTCCTGATTGGTTAACGCAGAGCAGATTTTCGCCAAAGTTCAGATTTTTCAACTTGTGCAAGTCGTCCGAAACGCTTAATTTGCGCCGCGTCATTTGCGCAAATCGTGCCGCAGGGTGTCTATTCGCGTCTTTGCATTGATTAACATGTAAATCACTCGCACTTAAACGCTTCATTCGCGTCTGGTGTGCACGCACCATTAGAAATGCACATTTGACAGTAAGTAGGTTGAGTTAGGATGCAAATATGAATGTGTTCATTAACAAAAACGGTCAAATTTGTAAAAATTGTAACAACCTAATTTTTAATAAAGTAAAATTTAAATAGCTTATTCAAATTAACCATCGGTCATCCATAGCAGCATACATTTAGATCATGATAACCACAGGTAAAACCTGACATAAACACGGTCAAATGTAACTATATGGTTTCTGTATGAAAAACTTTAGCCTAAAAACATTTAATATTAATGAACAAATGCAATAGCTGTAACTATATTCCATTACACCTTTAATACATTTAATAAATGTCTACATTAATAATATAATAAAATTAAATATGTATATCCCACATTTCTGCCAATATGCCATGGTGCAGTTAGTGTTACCAAAGTAAATACATGGTAAATTATGCTGATTTGAGATTGAGTCCTTCTGGACTGTATCGTTGTGCAGTGTTTGTCAGCGTTTTTCATCAGATTTAAAACTAGTTTAAATCACCAAGACATCGGTGTTCTTTACTGAATTCAAACACTCCTCACAGTGCCGTTAAGTGCTTGCGCGTTGAGACCAATCAGAGAGTAAACGCATCTGCTCTAGTAAGCACGCACTGCCATTTGAACGGAGAAATGGTCCGTGTGGCGCGGTTCAAATAAGTAGCACTGTTTCGTTCCGCAAATAAACATTATATCGAACATTTACAAAACTCTTGATATCGTTTTGTCGAGGAAAATTATGTTAATTATCGTTATTGTTTTATCACCCAGTCCTATTTGCACATGACTCAAGTAATGCTAAAATACAGAGTGGGACATGCCCTAAATTTATTAGTTATTAACTTAAGATGAGTAATTTACAGTTGCATAGAAACATTGCGACTTGATGCAGCACAACAGATTTCAGCTGATGCCAATCAGAATTTAGAGTATGCAATATCAGTTTTCTAATGATTTCTACTATTTGAACTCAAGTGTCTCATATGAAGTTGTTTTTGTATGGATTTTTTGTTCAACCCAAAGTTAGCACCTTCCTCATGTTTCACATCTGCATGAATGTGTTGCGAGTAGTGAATTTATATGTTAAACTACAGCGTTAACGAAGAACAAAGTGGTTGTGGCACAAGCAGTTCCACAAATCTTGCTGAATGGCATCATAACACTAAGTGTATGCGAGCATGACTGTGTTTTGGCCTTTACCTCGTGAGGAGCCGAGACGAGACAAGGAAGAGCGTCGGAAAGAGGGGTAGCCAAAGTAGCTGATGTCCTCAGAGAACATGGCGTCTGCATCAATGATCACGCTGGGGTGAGCGGAGTGAATATCCGCGTCTAGAAGGGACATCAAGTCTTCTGTAGAAGTATGAAAGGTATTGGTCATAAAAGTTTGTTAAAGGTGAAAATGACAGTCTTAAAGGGTTAGTTCGCCCAAAAATGAAAATTCTGTCATTAATTACTCACCCTCATGTCGTTCTACACCCGTAAGACCTTCGTTCATCTTCGGAACACAAATTAAGATATTTTTGATTAAATCCGATGGCTCAGCGAGGCCTGCATAGACAGCAATGGTACTTCCTCTCTCAAGATCCATAAGGTACTAAAATCATATTTAAATCAGTTCATGTGAGTACATGGTCCCATCTTAATATTGATTAATTGTTTTTTTGGCACAAAAAAAAAAAAATACTCATCGCTTTATAATATTAAGGTAGAACCACTGTACTAACATGAACTGATTTAAATATGTTTTAGTACCTTTATGGATCTTGAGAGGAAATACCATTGCTGTCTATGCAGGCCTCACTGAGCCATCGGATTTTATCAAAAATATCTTAATTTGTGTTCCGAAGATGAACGAAGGTCTTAGGGGTGTAGAACGACACGAGGGCGAGTAATTAATGACAGAATTTTCATATTTGGGTGAACTAAATCTTTAACTGCGACTCATTCACTGTGTCTGTTTACCTCCAGGTAAGTAAGACTCGCTGGCCGTGTCGTCTCCATCATCTCCATCCTCATCATCTCTGCTCAGCAGGTTGTTTACAGCCAAGTTCACATCAAGGTTTGTGCGCTGCAGCTCTCGAATTATGACACTTCTGGACTTTCCCTGAAGAACCACCTGGGCCTGGTTGGAGAAGCAGAGCTAATCGGTTATGAAATTTGACAGGTCTGGCTCACATAACCGGTGTGTGTGTGTGTGTTCGTGTGTGTTCTTGTATACATGGTTTATAAAGACACAAATGTGTACAATGACATGGGTATTACAACGTAAACATGGTTTATGAGGACACTTCCTGTGCCCTCGTAAACCAAATGGCTTAAAAAATAAAATAAATTTAAAAAAAAATGCAGAATGTTTTCTGTGATGGGTAGGTTTAGGGGTAGGGGTAGTGTAGGGGGATAGAATATACAGTTTGTACAGTATAAAAACCATTATGTCTATGGAGAGTCCCCATAAACCACATAAGTGAGTGTGTGTGTGTGTGTAAAAAACATTAAATATATAAGCATTCTAAACTGTGTAAAGTAGGGGTGTAACGGTACATGTATTCGTCCCGAACCGTACAGGAGGAAAAACCGAGGTACATACCGAACCGTGACTTCTTGTGCACCATTATACCCCTAGAGTAAAGGTTTGAAATAAAAACTTTATTTTAAATAAATAAAAAAAAATAACGTGCGCACGCTCTGGAGATTATCACGTGAAACGAAACAATATCCAATCAGAAAGTGAGCTGACAGAAGACGGAAGCATAAACACAGTCATGGCGCAGCACAAAGTTAAATGGATTTGGACAGCAGAGATGGAGGATCAGCTTGTCGATTTGTGGCAACAGCACAAGTGTTTATACAACGTGTCCTGTAAAACACCAAAATCATTCCAAGCACTATAACCGCAATTTCTTCCTGTCTATCGTCCGCCATGTTCATTCTGAAGTCTCGAGAGACTTCGCAAGATTTTCCGTGTTCACAGTCGGGATTCTGGCTGAAAATCTGTTTGTGTGGCGTGCCGTCTTTGTCACATCATGGCACACCACACACTATATTTGTCCTCATGTTTGTGGCCTCTCACATTTTAAAAATCTTTTAGTGTACACAGCATGAGTTATTTTGCTAAATGGTCACAACATTATTTCTGCTTTTTAAACCATGTCTTATGTTTCTCAGTTGAAAATGAATGGCTGTTGAGTAAAAAACAAATTAGTAATTTATGCAAACATTACATTTAAGTTACTAAACAGACTCATGTAAGCACAGTAAAAGTCAGGAATGTGGAACAGGATCCCTGAAGCAAGATTTTACCTGAGAGATGAGCTCCTCTGGGATGACAGAGGCTGGAATTACAGGCTGTGGCTGACTGCCCAGCAAGCCGGAGCCTCTATCTCTGCCAGTGCGGATCACGCGGGTCTGTCTGCGTGAATCTCGGGCTGCTGTGGAGGAGCGGCCTGAAGATCCTCCTCCTCCAGCACCTCCTCCAGCACCCCCTCCGCTCCCACTGCCGCCTCCTGAGCCTCCGCCGCTACTGCCCCCGCCTCCACTGCCACCGCCATTTACTCCTGAACTCCAGCGGCTCCTGTCAGGGACACCAACAATCAGGATCAGAATACAGCCAACAAGATTCTCTCTGTGTGTGATAATGAACTCCAACAGACCATGTTTAGGGACTAGTTTTACATTCCTTGTCTCATGAATATGAGAGCATTAGGACTGATGTTTTTAGTATCTCTGATTAAAACATCAATGTAAAAAAAAAAAAAAAGTTTAATCCTCATTTGCATTGGGACTTTATTTAAATATTTTAGTAAATATTTTAGTATTTTAGTAAATCATGTTGCTATTACAATATTATATGATATTATATATAACAATAATAACTACTATTTTATATTAGTTCATAAATAAAAATGAATATTTTTACTTGTTCACTTGCACATTTTACATTAAACATTTTCAATCAATCCACTTTGTAACAATGACTACTAAAAAAAAAAAAAAAAAAAAATTTCACTGCATTTCACTACAAACACACGTGTATGCAAGTTATGCAATGGGCTTGTAGTGTGAATATTTTCAGGAGGGATTTTTTACTGCATGCAAACAAAACGCAGCAAAAACAGATTTCTTATAACCAAAGGCACCACTGCATGTGTGGTTGGCAACTTTACCTGATGGCTGCATTTCTGATAGCCCTGCCACAACTTACCCAAGGGTGTTGCCTGCCAGTCTGCCCAGTGTGTCAGAACCAGACAGGAACCAGGGCGGATCACTAGTCCTGCCTGGCCTGGAGCTCCTTCCTGCCCCTGAGACACTGCTCAACTTTGAACTGGAAACAAAAGATGGGAGATCAGTTACAAACCTATAGTCCAACATGTGGGACCATAACAGAGCCTGGAGACCCCAGGCCTATGAGCCAATCAGCCCTTGTGTATTGTGGGGCGACTAACATGGCAACACCCTTGGGAATCAGAACTGACTGCAGCTCATTCCTCAGGCAAGAGCTGTAGGAAAGGCTGGCAGGGAACTGCTAAAGATTTCCCCTAAATCATGTGCCATCATGCCCGTTAAATATTTTGGTCATATACAAACACTCTGGATTGCTTGCAGTTCACAAAAGGGGATTTGCACTGGTGCAACATAGCTTCAATCACAAAAACAACACGAAGAGAAACGCTAGCCCACCTGCTTAGTTCAAGCAAAGCACCACAAACAAACCACCCACAATGTTCGTAACAAGCTGTTTTGCCGTTTATTTTAGGGATTTTATTTTATTTTTATGTAAAGTTCTAAGAGTTAAAATATATTTTCATAGATCATCTCTTAAATAAAAAAAAAACATGGCATGAGCTCTTTTAAGTCTGTACCAGCAAATAATAAATCATTTATAAGCTAGCATTGTAACAAACGTGTATTTGGTTTTCTATATTTCAGTAATAAAACAACGTCGCTGATGAAACCAGACAACAAAAGGTGGCGAAACCTCTATAAAAATGTTCTGAAGCACCTGAAGCCTGTAGATTCAGATTTACTGAGTTGCTTCCAGCTGAACCACTTCACAAAATTCACTCCCTGTTAGGGCTGGGCAATTTTTCAGAATTTAATGTTTTCTGCAAAAAATACTTAAATAAGTCATTTGTTTTACATTTCCACCATGTTGATCATTTCATGCGTTTCATGGGTGAGACGGTGGAAAAGATGCGAGACACGAGTGCAACAGTAAAACACGTCCACAAACCAAAAACAGGAAAAAATAGCCAAAAACCTGTGAAGAACTACTGTATGTTTGATATTTCATGTTTGCATGATGGTGACAGGCTGAAAGCTGCTGTTATTTTCGGTTTTTACAAAACATTTGCTGTTAATAATAGCCTATTACTGGTGTTATATATTGCTATTAGTTTTCTGAAAATATTTAACATTTTTCTTATTTTATATTATTTTTGAGTATATAGGATATTTAAGATAAGTTTGTACAACATTTGCCTATTTTCTGCAAAAAATACTTAAATAAGTCATTTGTTTTACATTTCCACCATGTTGATCATTTCATGTGTGGTGCACTTGAAATATAACTTTTTTTTTCCCAGACCGTTAAAAAAAGTGAATGTTACTTGAATCATATTATAGTTAAGTTGACTAGTTAAACATTTTAAAAAATTAATTATTTTTTTTGCCATATCACCCAGCCCTACTCCTTGTCATCAATAAGAATATAATACAAAAGCATTTTCTCCATGTAACTATAGAAGGCTACATGTCTGGGATAATAACTGCATCATATATAGTTTACATTTAAGTGCATTCATGCTGCACTAACACAATAATAAAAATAAACTTGTCTTCATACCAAAGCCCACAACACAACCTTTAATCTAAACATATGAGGTGGGTTGAAAAGTTAGCATACTTAAAACAGAATTAAGACAAACTTAATAGTAGGTCAAAATAAATCCAGAGCAATCATAACCGGAAGGAACAGATCTAATCTAGTTATTTTGCATGCCAGCTTAAACATGCATTTTCCATGTGTCTAACGGGTATTCATTTCTCACCCATCATTGCCATCGGGCTTGCCAAGCTCCAGGCGGTCGGGCTGGACGGCAAAGCTTATCCTGCAGATACGTCCATCCTGAAACAAAAGAGTATATTATTTTCCACATTGCTCTGTGTTGATCAGACACAAACAGTCATTATTTATTCACCCTTTTCTTCAATGGAACGAAGCAAAAAAAGCAGTAAAGTACATAGGACAATATAACAGAGCTTGACAAAAATGGTCACTGTGAACTTAAGTTTAATAGAAAAAAAAAAAAAAAAGAGGAGCAAAAGCCAGCATACTGGTTTGGATCAACATGAGTACAGGCAAGTGGCATAATATTCATATTTAGAGTAAATTGTTCCTTCAAAATAAGGAAAAAGCCTAAAGCAATGGGTGGTATAAAATAACAGTGCTGCATAATAAATGTTACCTCAAGGAGAAAGCCAGCATGATTTGGTCCAACCACACACTGCTTAAGTTTGGCCTGCTCCAACGGAATAAGGTGTGGATGACTGCCGTGTGGACAGAGAAATGTTAGCCAAGTGTTTTTACAAAACTCAATACTTCATTGATGTGGAAAGAATTCTAAAACCACTGGGCTTAACGTAAATACTTGTCAAAACATACCTGTTACAGTTGTATTTGTTGAGCTTTTCCGACACTTCACGGAGCCTGTAAGAAACAAAGGCATGCGATTACAGACAGTCTGTTAGGATTATGAACAAACTCAACGTCACAGTAAATGCCTAAAATAATAATGTTTCACCCAAATGACAAACAGCCAAAACGTCTGGACTGAAACTGGCCAAAACCTTCAGAGGCTGACTATTATGGTTGAATATAAAACCATAGGAGACAGAAGGAAAACTGAGGAACAGATTATGGCTCACGGTCAGAGGAATTAAGTGGCATTGTAGGTCATTTTACCCTTCACTTTACAATGCAAATGATATCAAAAAAGGGAAACCAGTTTTCTGCACTGATCCCAGTCTCGTTTAAACACTAGTTTAATAAATGCATAACACATTTGGAAAAAGCAATTTCAAAACCTGAATCATTTACTTAATCAGAATACTAGATGTTCAAATAAAATGGGAGGCCTAGTATGTTCATGACAAGTCATGACTTGTCTCATTTGTAATAAACATGTAAACATTTGTAATGTTTTCACTCAATATAATGATTTTAGAATTTATCAGCAAATTAATCAAATAAATTATTTGCTAAATCCATTACTGATTCAAAACACATTGTTTTATGACTCCTTAAAACACTTCCTTAGAGCTCAACAGGATTTAAAAGAGCATATTCGTGCAAAAATACACAACCAATACATCCGCCATGAATAATCATGCCTTAAAAAATTTAAAAAAAAACCCAATCTGAAGTATGAAGATAAAACAAACATAACTTAGGTAATAATAAAATAAGACAGTAAGTGGTTCGAGCCACATTAGTAAAAGGGAAAACAGTAACCGAACAAAGGCTCCACTGGAAATCATCTCTCTATCAAAAAAACGATTTCATTAATCCTTCCATGCCACAAGATAATAGCCCTTAAAACCAATGACTCTGTATGAAAGATGTTTAGGCCCACTCCAAGCAAACAAACATAAAAACAAATACATACAATTTCAGCAAGTAAACCGTTGGTATAAGTGCACCGTGGACAGATAACACACTTGGACAGCATGTTGTGCTGCAGCTTTCATATAATGAGTAAATGCAGACGCACAGCAGAAAGTGACATATGAAGAAAGGAGATTTGCAGCCCGGTCCAAATTGGCTGAGGAAAATAGGTTTTTCTCAGATATTGGCCAACTTTAGCCCTTCAAGCTCTTCTTGGACAAAAAGTGTGTCAAACTAGCTGTAAAACTATAATGCTACATACCAAAAATCTAGTGAGCCGACTAAATAGTCCGCATTTTAAGGCACCATAGGACCACATTTGGCACGGCTCAATTTTTGGCACTTTTCCACTGCATAGGACGGCTCGGTACAGGCTTGTTTAAATACTACCACCGGAGGTTCCAAGTGTGCCGTACCGATACTAAATGTGACATGTAAACACCGCAGATCAGTGATTGCGACGCTGAGTTGTACCACACAGTGGAAAAGCGGCATTTGTGTGTAGAGTACCATATATATGACAGAGGTCATATATGTAGCACGTTCCAAATCCATTATACGGTTTCATTTCAGTTAGGACGCTGCCTTAGTAGGCAGTAGACAGCAAGACAGCTCACTAGGTTTTGGAACAGAGCCAATGTCTTGCTTGGCATACTCAGCACATTGGTACAGCAACATGCCTACAGCATCATCTAAACAATGATAAGTGATGGAAACACTTCTGAACACATCCACTGAACTCAGACATGTTTTTAAAGGATGAAAAAAGCTTATAGTTGTTTTCCAAATGCATAGTCAAATTATCACATGCAACCATCTACACTTATTGGTAAGGTCTTCAGATCATCTCATTTCAATACAATCAATACAAACCACTGAGCAGATCCTCTTTGTAAATGACCTCTAAAAGATCAATTCAATATGAAAACAAGAGAGTCCTGAAATGCATTTAACAGCTCATCTTAAAAAAACTATTTCAGAAAGAAGCCAAAAACAATCTCTTTCCACAACACCATAACGCATGGTACATCATATTATGCTGTAAGGGAAATACTCCGAATAAAATGAGGCTCTTTATTGCCATGATTGTTTTACATATGATATTGCCAAAGCAACAAAACACGGCCTCTGCCTTGCAAGCTTTTCAATGCACGTACTTTCTGATACAGACTAAAAAGCCCAACATCAGACTAATACACATACAGCACAGAATATCCTTGCGCAGCAGCTACAGAGATCATGCTGAATCTAGCTTGAAGAGGACACGTGTGCAGAAAGGTCCCTCGTTTCCTGTCAGTGCTGTGCAGCAAAAAAGCCTTCAAGTCACGGCTCATTATTGCAGGACATGTCAGCGGAGAATGAAGGATGAAAGTGTTCACATACAAGCTGAAACATTAATGACTAGTGCAAGTATACATCCGGTCTGGGGATCACAGATAGTAAAGAACACCACAGTCTAACACACAGTGAGAAATGCAAGATGATAATGTAGTAGAGTGCTAAATTTAAGTTTTAATAAAATGGCTCAATTGCATTTAGTCTTGGTGCAATGCATGTTCTCCCTTTGTTGGAAAAGACTACCATTTGTTGCATTAAATGACTAGCAAAGTCAGCATGAAACAGTGTTCACAACATTTTAAATTCTAAATGTGACATATTTCCATGCACTAACAAAAAAAGGCTTACGATTCTTTATTATTGCGACTATCAATGGCCTAAAAGACACCTTTTACCTTATCTATCTATATCTCTCTCATATCCATCTATCTATCTATATCTATCTATATCTATATCTATATCTATATATTTTTTTTTCTATATGCCTCTCATATATATATATAAAATGGCCCCCGAAAATATAATTAGTAGACTCAATTACTCAAAAAAGCCACTCACCCTCAAAAGAGTAATGCATAGGATTTTAATATTAAACATTATATAGAGCCCAAAACAAAGATGAAAATAATTGTGTAACTATTTAGGAAATAAAGGCGTTAGTATTGTCATTTTACTATTAGAAAAAAACAATTAATATTTTTTAATATACATTTATTTTACAGTGCAGTTGTATTACAGTAGTAATATATTACTATTAATATACTGTCAGAATATACTATTAATATTACTGTCTTAGGGATTATTTTGTCATGTTACTATAAAAATTATATTAAATAAAATATTAATGGACACGTGTGATGTTTCATGTTTTTAATATAGTGTAAAAATGCAAAATTATTAGAACGTCGTAATCATTTATCTATTTTACTCTTTCTTTGATGATAGGCCTGATACAAGACTGCTCTCACACCAATTAGGCTATACACTTCCAAAACAAGCATTTTAAGGGATTTTTGGATGAGCTAGTATATTGAAGTGGAATGCTTGGGGAAACAAGGATTGGGGAAACCCCGACACACAGCTTTAAAACATCATTAGACACCAGAACACATTAGAAGAAAAAAAAAGGAAAAGATCATCCCAACACCCATTTTGTCCAAAGATGCTTTCAGTGTTACTGGCCATCAGCTGAACACTCCTGCAGCTGTCATCAGCCTTTACAATCACCTCCATGACCAACTGCATGGAATAAATCTGACTAGTCAAGTTGACTAAATTTAGTTCATTTATAACATTTCAAATGTAAAATATTCATATCAGTGACGTTACAACGAACGCTTTTGGAACGAGGTATTTACGTCGCGAGTCATGACAAAGAAATAAACAATGCTCAAGATCTATGAAAACATAACAAAACTCAAAACATTGCAGTTCTTTATCTAGACCATCTTTAGCCGAAAACATCGTGTCTTCGCGTTTATAGGCAATTGTCATAACGAACTGTTCATCTATCCAACCCTGGATATAAAACAAAGCAGAAGGATACACGTCAAAACCAATATCACGGTGACTGTGATATAATTTACACCACATTTATGAGGATAAATTAATTAAACAGATGAGCTCGCGGAGTGCTAAAGGCTAACCGGCTAACCTGAGCGAATTTTATTCACCAATTCTGTTCACATTCATTCGGCGTGTCATAAAAAACTGAAGTTAAACTTAATAAATAAACAGTACATTTAAAATAAAAGTCTTTATTTGGTGTGTAAAAGTATAAATTTATCGCAGTTCCCTCTCTTTTCACCTCCCCATCCCCCAACCCGCATTGTGTCTCCAGTCACCCGGGCCTCGTTATTTTTAGACCCAAATGTCCAACCTTGAGCGTTTGCAACAGCCCTAAAACACTCTATATATTTTATTAACACTTTTTGAAAAAATCTTTAACCTCATTCAGAGGTAAATACTGATTGCAAACCGCTTCTTTCTTATAAATACCTGTCATTAAGCTGGTCTTCGGTCCCGGGTAACGGGTGAACCACGAAGTGAATGGACGTCATGGGCTCGGTCCCGGATAAATAATTTTGTGGGGGGGCTTTTTTTCTTTTCTTTACGGGTTAGGTCTGAGAATGTGTTTTCTTCGCCAAAAGCAACCGAAGAGCTGAAATATACAACCTCCTCATCCACATGCCGCCATCTTAACTCTGTTTAAGCTTCTTTGGGTCTGTTGGAGAGGATGCGCATGTAACAGTGACGCTGATTGGATGAGAGAAAGCATGTGTTAGGGAAGCGGATTGGCTGGGAGGGATAAAGGCAGGGAAGAGGGGCGGTGTCATGGATTCATTTCCCATGTGTTGTCATTGTGTTGGCGTCTAGTGATCTGAGTCATTGTAGTAAATTCGTGTTTATTGCAGTGTTATCTACTATGGAAGCGCGTTTCCGTCACATAAGAAACAAAGTCATTCTTTTATAAATCATAGTTATGACACCAAAAGTCTAAATTTTGGCACACTAAGTCATATTTACGAGTTGAAATGTCGAAATTATGACGTAAAAGTCATAATTTTCACACAAAACGTCGAAATTATGACTTAAAAAGTGTGTGTGTGTGTGTGTAGGTTTGGCTATACTTATGGGCCAAATATCCTCACTTACATAGTGAAATATTATTACAACCGACTACTGAGGACATTTTATTGGTCCATTCCTCACTAGTTAACAAGGCTTATAAATCGGCGCGTGTGTGTGTGTGTGTGATTCAGGTATACTCTGAAAAGATGGCAACATACAAAATCCTTCTCCTTGTGGGGAAATTTTTGGTCCCCATTAGGAAAACAGCTTATAAGTCACAATAAGTGATGTCTTTTGAAAATGTAAAAGTGTTTTCTATAATGGATAGGTTTAGGGAATAGAATATACAGTTTGTACAGTATAAAAATCATTATGTCTATATGTCCCCATAAAACATGGAAACCCAGTGTGTGTGTGTGTTTGAGTCATGTTTTGTGGTGTATAGGAATAAAGCTGTCATGCCCACCTCACTTACAAACACACACTTTTTCCACCTGTAACCGTGCTTTGCATGAATTCAGAGGTGTGCAAAGTAAATAAATCATATTTACATTGAATTTACTGTGTCAAAATTTAACACAAAAGTCAAAGAAAACTGACATTCTGTTTATTTGCATAGCAAAAAAATACTGATGGCATACTGATAAATCCCATAATGATTAAAATAATAAGAGATTTTAGCTGGTAATGAAAATTGTGATACATTAAAGGTCAGTTGAACCTTCTTAATGTAGATGTTACGTCCTTTCTGCTATTCTACTATTAATATTACACAATGGTATAAGTCGTAAAGAGCAATGCCGTATATTTTTAATGGAAAAAAAGCAAAGTAGATTTTTATTAGTGTCTTAGACTTTTGGCCCACTGTATGTACACAAATATTTTGCAAAGTGAGATTGAGCAGGTCAATGCATTGCTAGTAAATCAAAATCTTTGAATCATTATTTTATTTAATCTTAAAGGGACAGTTCACCAAAAAAATGAAAATTTTGTCATCATTTACTCACTCTCAAGTTGTTCCAAATCTGTATAAAACTTCTTTGTTCTGCTGTAAACAAAGGAAGATATTTGGAAGAATGTTTGTAACCAAGCAGATTTCGCCCCCCATTGACTACCATAGTATTTTCTTTCCTGCTCTGGAAGTCAATGGGAAGCGAGATCTGCTTGGTTACAAACATTCTTCCAAATATCTTCCCTCGTGTACAGCAGAACAAAGAAATGTATACAGGTTTGGAACAACTTGAGGGTGAGTAAATGATGACAACATTTTAATTTTGGGGTGAACTATCCCTTTAAAACACCAAAATATATTTTGTATGTAATGCTTGCCAGGGTAAATCATGTAACGTCCAGCAGGTGTCAGCTTTTTCCTTCTAAATCACTTTCTCCTGAAGTCATTAGTATATTAGCACTTAGTTATTATTTCACCTAGATTACAGGACAACTGGAGAAAAGGCTGTCTCATCTTACCCCCAACCTTCACATGGTCCGTATTTTATCTCTCCTTTCTTTTGAATGAAATTATGACCAATAAAAATGAATCTTTGGCACCATTCTTAAATACAAATGTAAGTTGTATAACAAATGCATTTATGTTATGCACTTTGAATTACCATTGTGTATGAAATGAGTTATATAAATAATATATATATATATATATATATATATATATATATATATATATATATATATATATATATACAATGTGTCTTTGAAAAAGGTCTTTTTTCTGTGCAAACTATAAATTCTAAAGTTCATCATTCATTATACAAGCACTGACTGATAAATACATTTTGTCAAAGACAATTGTAACATACTGTACATTTATTATCTGGACACATACATGATGAATCTGCTGAGAAGAATAAATGACATCTGTGAAGAACATCAGAAGCTCAACAGGTCGACAGCATAAAATGCCTCACATTTATAGGTCTTTCTTTGTTTATTCTATTATTTTATTCTGTATAATTATTTATTTTGTTCATTAACCCATTGTTGGTTATTGGTAAAATGAAGATAGCTTATTTCATTTAGGATAATGACATGAAATATGTGCGTGAGTTTATCTTAAATGACATCAGCACTCAAGGACAATCAATGTAGACATGTACAGCTTGATGTTATTTTTAACCAAAACTTTGTTTAGCGAGTTAAAGAGTGACTTTGTGTAAACACGTCACATACTATACTGTGAATAATGTGGGTGCTTGAGTTTAGTGCACTTTGTGCTCGGATGAGAACAGGAAAAATTCAGTGGGCTAAAAATAGTGAGCAGCTTCAGTACGTGAAATGTGCTCCTCCCGTCCTGATTGGTCAGTCGCTCCATCTGCGGTCTAATATTTTTGAATGATTGATCATTGTCCAAGGAAACTGATTTTAGCTGTGCTAGTTTCATATCATCTCTCTGCTTGTTTCTCATTTCAATCCACAAATCTTTTTTCATGCATAATAAAATGGTTTTAAATCAAATCAGTATTTAATGTCCATGTTTTTATTTATTTCATTAATAGTCACTATTTGTTTTAAAGTTAGCATGAAATGGAATTTGCGATTCTCTTTTCTTTCCTATTGGCTTCTGGAACAAGAATAAATGTAGGGCGGGGCTTCATTTTGTCCATGGGAAATTGATTGGATGGTTGAATGGTTTGCTACACTCTAAAACATGCTGGGTTAAATATGGACAAACCCAGGGATTGGGTTGTTTTCACTCAGCCATTTTTTTTCAACCAATTTTGGGTTTGTTTTAAGCCAGCCATATAGTAATATAGTAAACGGCATGTTTTTGCTCACCCCCATATTTTTATCTGAAACTTCACAGACACTTGACCAGACCAGAGACTTATATTACATCTTGTGAAAGAGGGCATAATAGGTGCCCTTTAACCCAACCTGCTGGGTTTGTCCATATTTAACCCAGCTTGGGTTGTTTTTAACCCAGCATTTTTTAGAGTGTATTGGTAGATCTCATGTGAGTGACAGGTTGCCCCGCCCTCACACCAATAAACATGTCATCAGAGAAGAAAAGAGATTTCGCTGCAAGAAGGAGGAGAAGTTATTTTGATTAAAGATTACGAGGTGAGCTTCTTCCTGGGTTGGTGACATCACTAACCCTAAAATTTACATAAACCCCACCCCCAAGAACACACAACAAAGGGGGTGAGGTCATGTTGGGCTGCTTTAGAGAAGAGGAAGAGTTGTTGTAGTAGAGTGTTGTTGTCATGCCGTCATTTTACGCCGGACTGCTTCACAAACGAGGGTCAATTCAATGCTGGATTTGCCCAAAAGATTAACATGACGGCACATGCTAGTCGATGAGTTGAATCAACTCCACAGCAACTACATAAATTTATCCACTAACCATTCAGAAACGTCCAGTTTCATTCTAAAACTTGTAACTTCTTCCTGAGTCTCTCCATCAGTGTCCGACTCCGGTTTGAACAATGTAAGGCTGAACACCGTTACTGACAATCCTCATTTTGGCTGCGTGAGATTCTCCAGCTTTGTTGTTGTTGAGCAACCGAAGCGCAGCTGTTAAAGCTCCGCCCTCTTCTGGAAAGGGGGCCGGGAGCAGCAGCTCATTTGCATTTAAAGGGACACACACAAACGGTGTGTTTTTGCTCACACCCAAATAGAGGCAAATTTGACAAGCTATAATAAATGATCTGAAATTTATTTTGAGCTGAAACTTCACAGACACATTCTGGAGACACCAGAGACTTACATCTTGTAAAAAGGGCATGATAGGTGCCCTTTAATGGTGACTTTAATGCTTATTAATATCTGCACACTTAGCTTGCTTAGCTTGTTTGTGCGGTCACAAGTGTAGTAATATGATCACCAACTGAGAAGTCACCAAAATAACTCTGTCTGTGACATTCTCTACAGATCAGCATGTATGCCGTTGAGTAAAGTACATGAGCAAACGTGTATTTGGCCTCGGCCCGAATGCTCTAGATTTACACATGCACTCATACAAATCTAGAGCAAGGTTCAATCCAGGAATTCGGGCCTCAGATGACCTGTTAATTCTGGAGAGGGAAGCCGGTGTCGTTTAACAGTATTAGAAAATATTATAAGGAATATAGTTTGTGCTTATGCTTCAGCAGAGTGAATAAACCAGCATCCCTGATAGATTGTCGGTTAGATTACGCATTGGCCTGTTGGATAACTGTTATTTAACAGCTTGCTAAATTTAGGCTAACCAAATATTCAAGAATGGAGAGACTAAATGCAAAGGTTTTAACAATCATCCACTGCAAAACTGCATATTGAATGATAAAGCACATCTCTGAATACTGAAAAAACTTTTATTTAATTTACTGGTTAAAGAACGCAAGTGCGTTTTTGTAATCTTTAAGTATTCTTCACATTAAAAAAAAAAAAAAAGGAAATTAATTTCTTTAAGAAAAGCCTAAAAATGCTTAATTTGTTATATACAGTTTTATTGTGCGTTTTGTTGGGGGGAAAAAAGGCCATTATATCATCTTTGGTGGATTCAAATAATTCAAAACCATCTTTAAATGTCAGATCACTGCAGGAAGGAATCCATGACACGACAAAGAAGTTAATGGAAAAACACTAGTGGTCAACACTAGCACTAGTTTAATGATAACGAATTAATATTACACAGTGTTATGAAGAATATCAAGCTTTTTAAAGGCTCGCTGTCCTAAGCGTGAATAAAACATTAGAGGAATATGAATCAGGCTCAGCAGGGATCGTCTTGAATATCCGCACATCAGTCTCATGGACGGACAGCTGAGCTGCTTACCGACTGTGTATCATCCGCACACACTGCGCGGATCACTCACTGATCACGCACTGACACTCTCTCCTCATTGGCTAACGCTCCGCACACCTTTGTCGACGATTGGCTGGAGATGAAACCACGCCCACCACGACCCCGCTCGGTTTTCTGAAATATGTGAATGAATCCAAGCTTCAGAAACAGTGACAGTATTTATCATAATGAGACTTACGTGTTCAGTCACAATAATAAACGAGAGATATAATACAGCATCAGTATGTCATCTCTATCTGAAATTGTAAGTAAGAATTTTAATTCTTTCTGCAATTAATCAATATTAATCTGTTTAAACTTGCCCAAGATGCAGATATAGGCTAATGCTTTTGTTTGATTTCTATTGTATTTATTTAAATTGTTTATGTATTTATGCGTATTAAATGATCATTTAGAATAAAAGCCTACTGGTCATTAATTAAATTGATGAAAATGATGAATTTAAAAAAAAATTTTTTTTTTTTGTAAAACTACTTTGATTTTTAAAAACGTATTAAAAATAAAACATTATTATTATTATTATTATTATTATATAAACAATATAAGAATATTTTAAAATAATATAATAGGCCTTAAGTATTACATTTGCTAGTTTTACTTTGTGAAGTTATGCAAATCTTCCATATCATTATATATATCATATATTTATTATCTTTTCTTCTGTATCATTATTCCTTTATACTTTCACATCTAGCAGCGTGTGACATGTACAGACACAAGATATTCAGAAGCTGTGGAGGCCCTGATATCCATGAACACTGACTGGGAAGCCGGAAATGTCCAGAAGCCGGAATTTCGCCCCTTGACACCTTCCTCTGATGCCTGTGAGGATTCAGTGTTTTCAGTCACTGCTGATTTCCACCAGTCGTCCTCTGTGAATGAGACAGAGGTGAGACACATGTGAATCTCACCGACAGATCCAGGTCAAATTTCAGCCCAGTATTACACAAAATACTACAATACAAAAATATGCAAATCTCCAACACATTACTGCACTGATATTTAAACGTTAATGTATTTATATGTATATTTCTGTATTGCATTTAATACCTATCTTAAGAAAAGATAAAAATAAAACTATAGATATTATTATTATAGAAAGAATCTAAGAATGTTGTACAATAATGTAATAAAGTATTACATTTTATACTTTTGTCACAGCAGCGTGATTCAGATGTTGAGTGCATGAAAGCAGTGCTCTCCGTCAGTGCAACTCGATTTCTGCACACTAACAAATGCTTTCATCGGGAGTTTTGGCACGAGTCTAGAACTCAGTCACTGATTAACTTGCGCTGTTTGATTGACAGCTCCAGCGATTGCAAAGGGAGCGTTCTTTGATCGCTTTCTATTTATAATTTAATCACAGTTTAAATAACAGATTAAAAAAGGTAAACAAAACTAAAACATCTAATAGATTACAATAAATTGAGCTCAAATAATGGAAAATATAAAAAGAATAGTACAATATGACCTGAAAGTGTTTTTGTGAGATTCACTTATAAGTTTAAACTACATGCTGAATGAAAAAGCAACCTGTCAATATACATTCTTAAAAATAAAGGTTCCAAAAGGGAAGAAGAACCATTTTGGGTTCCTTAAAGAACCTTTTTGTGCAATAGAAAGGTTCCATTAATGTTAAAAGTTCTTCATGAAACCTTCAATGCTAATAAAGAACGTAATCTGGCCAATCATTTTTATTAGTAAAGCAATATCAAGAAATATTCATGAACTGGTCTTTGTTTTATTTCAGGCCGTGTCGTGCATGACTCCACCGTACAGTCCCGACTGTGACCAACACCAGGGGTCAGGGGTCACCAGATCTCAAGCCATCAGTGTGATCCGCCACACGTCAGATGCACGGAGTCAGAGCGCCAGTGACTCAGCAATAAACCTTCAGCCTCTCAGATCTGATCCCCCATCAGCCCCTGCTGCAATGGTGTCCGATTCTTCTTCTGGAAGCATGCCATCAGTTTTCCAGGCGCTTCCATTTACTCAATCCTTTGCTGGTTCGACAAACGTTTGTCAAGCGTCTGTGGTTTTTGTGGCCGGTGTGATGGCCGAAGGTTCAGTTGTGGTAATTCTGCCCCCTAAACAAACACCTTCATGTGGTTTGAAGTTTACGGCCATCGCTCCTGCTCCCGTCCACAACTCATCCACAAACAGACCTGCGTCTGAAGCCGCTCCATCACGGACTCGCGACCATGTCTGCACTCACCCGCACTGTGGGAAAACATACTTCAAAAGCTCCCACCTGAAAGCACACCTGAGGACACACACAGGTAGAGAGTGATGTTTCTCCAGCACTTGCTTAAATTCACTTCACAGTAGTGTCTAATTTAGATCAGTGCTTCTCAACTCGTTCCGCAGGAAGCAGATTTTACATTGGACATAAAGTAACAAACTCAAAGTTGGGTTTACCATATATTTCTTCTTATCCAACTAGGTGAGAAGCCGTTCAGGTGCTGCTGGGACGGCTGCTTAAAGCGCTTTGCCAGATCTGATGAACTGTCACGTCATCGCCGCACACACACGGGAGAGAAGCGTTTTGCTTGCCCCGTTTGCCACAGTCGATTTGTGCGTAGCGACCATTTGGCAAAACACGCACGCCGCCATCTAACAGCCAAGAGAACACCGGTGTGGCAGGAGGAGGTTTGCCATCTGAACAACATCACCACTTTCAGTCACAACCTGCAGCCTTTGGCTCCCAAGACTGAGAGCTGACAGACTGAAACAAGGATACGTCCTTATGTATCCATCTGTACTATTTTTTAAATTGTTTCTATCACACACTGCCATTCAAAAGTTGGAATAATTATGATTTTTTTAAATGTCTCTTCTGGTCACCAAGGCTGCATTTGTTTTTTGTTTTTCAAAAATCAGTAATATTGTGAAATATTATTACCATTTCAAAGAACTGTTTTATATATATATATATATATATATTTTTTTTTTAAATGCAATTTATTTCTGTGATCAAAGCTGAATTTTCAGCATCATTACTCCAGTCTTCAGTGTCACATGATCCTTCAGAAATCATTCTAATATTCTTTAAAAAAAAACATTTTAAAACCACTAGACATTTGTCTTAACTTTTGCAAAGTTTAATCACATGCCTGTTTTCAAAATTTGAATGTTTTGATTACTAGAAATATGTGACCCCGGACACACAAAACCAGTCATAAGTCGCACAGGTATATTTGTAGCAATAGCCAACATGGGTCAAATTTATTGATTTTTCTTTTATGCCAAAAATCATTAGGACATTAAGTAAAGATCATGCTCCATGAAGATATTTTGTAAATTTCCTACCATAAATATATTAAAAAAATTCATTTTTGTGAGTGGATATGCATTGTTAAGGACTTCACGTAGACTTTAAAAGGCAATTTTCTCAATATTTTGATTTTTTTGCATCCTCAGATTCCAGATTTTCTAATAGTTGTATCTCGGCCAAATATTGTCCTATCCTAACAAACCATACATCAATGGAAAGCTTATTTATTAAGCTCAATTTAAAAAAAAGACCCTTATGACTGGTTTTGTGGTCCAGGGTCACATATAGCAGCAAGAGACACAACTCACCTGTATTTTACTATATTACAAGAATATTTTGTTTAGTAACATTTTACAGTAAGGTTACATTTAACTACATTAGTTAACACACTTCTAGTGAATTTATAAATCTTAGTTAATAAGTGGTTTTAGTTAATGCGTTAACAGGACTTTACAATAAAGTGTTATTGCTCTTATTTAAAGTGTTATTGCTCCTCATTTGGGAGTCAGACTTGTGCTCTTTGCGGTCGGTTCAGGGTTGAGGATATAAATATATATTTAGACATTCTCAAAGACTATTTCTTATCAGGTTTTAGATATATTTTAGTTAGAAATATTGATTTGAAGTGTTAGTTTTGTGCATTATGAACACAGTCAAACCTAAACATTGTGTTAGAAAGAGAACACAAGGAAGCATTTTGTTACAATTTGTAAAAAATGCCACATGACAATTTCTTTTCTTTTTTTTTACTTTTTATGTTCTTGACACAGAGCTTCTGCAAAAAAGAAAAATGTTCAGAATGATGCGAAAGAACAAGCCTGTGCTTCCAAGTGCACAGTTCATAAGTGTGTGTGAATGGGTGTTTCAGTCTTGATGTTTTAGAGTGCTACCCCTTCACTGTTGTGAGCTTTTCCTGCATTATATAACTGAATTATTGAATGGATTTCACATATTCTCAAAACTTTGCTCTGTGTCACAGACAGTGGTTCGTAGTGTGTGTCACCCCCTTGATGTACACTGCTGTGTACTTTTTTCTTTTCAGCATTGTGGCCGATTTGTAAATTGTACACACAAAAATTCTTGTTGATTTCCCATTCATTCTCTATGGTCGGTCATTTTTGACCGAGGACAACAAATGTGACTTTTTTTTTTTTTACGACCACTTAACATGCTCCAATCATAGCCTAAATTTTATTTGTGTTCACATTCCAAATGCCATAAAAGTCACCAAGTTTCGTACCACTCCGATGAAGCTGTGATTTTTAACAATTCAAAAAAGAAAGAGCACGAGAGGGTTAAATTATTTTTTTTGCATACAGAAATAAATGATACATTTTTAAACATTGTTTCCCACCCATTTTCAGTAGTATGATTTCAGATTTGGTAACCAATTGGCAAACAAAATGAAGTTTCTAGCTATTTGCTCACATTTAAAGTAAATGCAATGTAAATGAATCCACAAGGCCACTTAATGCCATTTTATTGACAGCAACTCTGTACACGGTAAATGCTGTAAACGGCAAACAGTCTATAGTTTATGCTCTGACATCGAACACTAAACAAACACATTTCACATATCAAATTCCTTTTCATCCGTTGACAAAACAGGGTAAGAAACCACAGCACTTGCCTGGATCTTGCAAGTAAAGAGCAACACAACAGCTTCCTCTCACTTCAACCAGCACCACTTGCTCCAAACCATCTTTCACACGTTCTGAGACACACTTGCACAAAAGCAGAGACGTCCTGGACAGAAAACATGTAATGCCGAGATAATGCTTGATATCCGAGCTGCTCATAGACTACTGCTTAGAAAAGCACCAACTCAGGCCTGAAAGATGCCTCTAGCCATGCAATCTCAATTTTGTGCAATATTGCATTGCAAAATGCATCTACAGTTCATAACACTAAATTCCTTATTGCACCGCACACGTCTTCTTTCATTAAAACTCAATAACTTGCTTGTCACAGCAATGCAACACATACATACGTACAACTGTACCAGACGCTTGCATTTGCATACTTGCGTAAGGTGCGTTCTGGGCGAGAGATTACAACAAGTTTACAAAGTTTCCATTGTATTTTGTCCACAAAAACAACACGTTGCTCTGCTGGACTATTCCTGCAACAGTTCAAATAGGACGAATATCACAATTATCCAGTTTAAAACATTATTAAAACAAATAAAAACAAGTGCACATGTCTTGAAAAGCATCTGATGATGTCATGAAACTAGACTTGAGGTTTAATAAATAACTTCCCACTGTTGGGTACATGATCGAGTCACTTGGAGGAAAAATATGCAATGTGTATATATTTATAAAACAGACTTAAATATTAATTAAGTATATCTGTAAACGCCAACTGGCCCATTTGTTAAAGCTAATCGCAACTATTTGCTGTATATCCATCAGTTCCAGGGGCTATGAAGTTGTTCTGGTCAATAACACTTCTTCAGCTCTGGTCCTAGACAAACTTCCTAGAAGCATCTGAAGCTTCGGCGAAGATTTCAGGTTCTTAAGCGCTTAAAGTCAATCTTTACAAAACAATGACATTAATAAGTGGTTTTATGTTAAGCCGGGGTAGAAATGGATGCCTCAGACATGCTTGGTTGCAGGCAACATGGTCCCAGAGAGAAGTTCTTCATACTTGTGTCCAAATTGACACCACAATTATGAATCTCTTGCCTGGAGAGAAAAAAAACAACTTGATTAAAAATCAAAACAAATGCAAAAGCTTGGAAATTCCACTTACAGTGGCACCAAGACACAAACTTTCACTCCATACCAGTCGCATTCAGTGATGCTGTAGAAGACGGGCGGTTTGTGTTCAGACCCCAGACCGTTGGCTCCTGCGTTGCTGAAAAGCAGCCAGTCTCCTACACTGAGCTCCGGCAGCAGACAACGCTCAACCACCTGATCCAGATCATCAGCAGACGGACCCCACAGACTGCTGGAGAACAGTGGCTCTTCTGTGCTCAGCTCCTGAGAAAACAGCACATTACACATGACCACTGAGAATGTCAGCTTCATTAAAATCACTGGCCTGTCATTGGGTCAATGACAAAAGAGATTATATTTTAAAAAGGTGGATAAAAAATAATAACAACTTGATCTGTATACATTAATGCATTGGGTCAATGTCACATTCTTTAGGTGAAACTGAAAAATAATTACCTTGTGCGCCAAAGGCGTTGATACTGAATCTTCACACAGCAGCTTATTGGCAAACGACCCATAAACACCATCATTCATGTAGTAGAGAAATTCTGGCTCATCGTTTGCTGACAGTACTTCTGAAAAACACAAACATGAGTTTAATAAATACCCGATGATCAATGGATCACCTATTAGACATATTTAATATTTATCGTAAGAGTGATATTGCAATATATTTATACAACAGTAAGTTCTGGTTCTCTGATTGGCTAAGAGCCTTTTCCAGCAATGCGATATTCTACTAACCATTTCCCAATTTGTATCATTCCACTTGTTTTTGCCGGATCTATACTGGCAGCATTTCTCACAGCGAGCGTCAATGGTGGAGGAGCAAATACACTACAGTTTTACAAATACTACTGTTATTGTGTCATGGAGTGTAGTTTTAAGAGTTTTTAGGCGAGAATGTAAATCTTTAGACCAAATATGCGATTTATATATAAACATAGTGCCTATTTGACGATTTGTTTTGATGTTTTTGCAGATGTGAGCTCCAGTCCGTCAGCAGCCGTTCAGTGCTCGTGTACCCGCAGAGAACAGCTTCATCTCGTCTAGTCCTTCAGGAATTTGCCTCTAGCTCTTATGTAGATAGTGTTTAAACATACATTTTGGGTATATCAAATGGGCAATCTTTGGTCTTATTAATCTATTACTTGTTCCAGAGCAAATCGATTTGGCTACGTTAAGTTTCATAACTATATTTTTATTTAACTTAAATCCTGTATTGACTAAAGCACTGCTTTTGTACTTTTGACTGAACTATTTGCTTGTGTTTATTTCCTATTGTACAAACTTCTTATACTTTTAAAATGGATATTATTATTCATTATATTGTATAATAATATAATATATAATAATATATAATATTGTTGTTCAATAAATAATATTTTATTTTATATAAATAATAATCCATAATTGGTTATGAGAAAGGGTCCATTTTGACTAGAGTAAAAGTTACATTATTACGCCATTAGATGGCGGCCAAATAACCGTTTTCTATTTCTAACTGTTTTCTGAATATATTTTAAAATGTAATCTATTCCTGTGAGGAAAATCTGAATTTTCAGCTTCATTACTCCAGTCACATGATCCTTCAGAAATCATTCTAATACTCTGCTGTATTTTTGACCAAATGAATGCATCCTTAGTGATCATAAGAGACTACTTTCAAAATTATTAAAATATTATATGGTTACACTTTACTTTGTGGTGTAATTGCTACAGTGTAATTATACAATCAAGTATTGTTATTTAAGTATACATTTAACATGTTTAACACTAAATCGTTACCATATATTTACATACCTTTCTGATGATCCAATATTTATCTCAATATATCTCCATCAAAATAAAAGCCACAATATATCATGAATATCTGATATGAACATTGACTAGTACTTACTGTGTGGTTGATCGCTGCAATCCCGAGCCACTGCTGTCTTAGCGATTATATTCACGGCCAGCGTGAAAGCAGATGACACATAATAAGCTCCGGGTTCGGCAATGATTGACAAGCCAGTCGAGAGAGGAAAATACATGTCCAGCATGGGTTTAAGCATCTGGTGAACCTGCACACAAAAACAACACTAGAAGCTCAGGGGAAAAGCATTTATAAATGCAAAAAAAATCTTGCAAATGTACATCAAAATACAGTACCTTGTCTAACTGTGCTTCACTTCCATCAAAGCCTCCTCCAATGTCCAGAATATTCATCTCAAAGCCGAGCTCCTCCTAAGATCAAATTCATTTATAACACGTTACTGTGGGGGGAAATAAATACTTATGCAGTCAGCAGCGAAAGTGACATTTGGATAAATAAAGATCATTCCCTTGATTCAGTAGGGAAAATCATGGCACAAAAGGAACAATCATACCAGGGCTCCAGACTGCAACCTTTTTTCTTGCCGGTGTGACTAAATTTAGTTAGAGGTCACACTGGTGTGACCACCACGTTACCAAACTAATAAGAGCTACCATTTCGGTTTCATATGAGACACATCAAACAGAAAACGAAACCAAACAGTGTTTCTCATTTGAGCTGTGCAGCATGGACAGTTTATTAGCTCAGACCAATATTAGACAGCAGAGAGTGAGCTTAGAACAGGTTTACTCGCGTGCCGATTTCGATCACGCGACATTACTACACAGCGCAGGGAGATCCATGTTTGAATTCGCTGCAAGATCTAGTGAGAACAATTTAAATTCAGCGCAGATCAACCAGTGCTAACGTGGAAACCAGCAGAAACATTGTGCCATGAACAACAGAATACAGAAGGCTTTACAAACCACAAATCACCAACATTCACCATGGATTTAATGTAGTAACGCTAACTGTAACCATGGTATTGTGGCAGAAATAGTCAAAAGTTTTTTACATTATTCATTTCAGGGTTCGTACAACCTTTTGGAGAGGAAATTCAAGCACTTTTCAAGGACTTTAAAGTGCTTCATACTTTTTCCAGCACTTCAAAGCTCTTAATATTATCCAGTTTAAATGTTATTTTTAAATTTATTTATAATACATTTATTTTACATGTTACTGTTGTTAATAAAAGTTAATTTTGTTTGCATCTCAACTCAAGCTTAGTGCTTTACCGTCAAATGTGCATTTCCAAAAAATGCACATGTAATACTATTAGTTACTGCACTTATTAATGCTAAACAATAGTAATAATTAAATAATGCTAAATAATAATTAAAAATCCCCCTCCCCCCACCAAATCATGTGCTGGTGCCACCTTCTGTAGAACTTAGTGGCACTGGTGTTACTGCTCTCAAATGTTAGTCTGGAGCCCTGCATATGAAAATTTGATCCATGACTCCATGAGCGATGACTCACCCCCATATCAAAGACACAGCGGGCATCGGACACAGCACGAGAGAACGCTTGTGCATCCTGACAACAACTGGGAATGTTGAATCTGTGAGCAAAGCATGAAACCAACAGCATGAAATCAAAACCTACCTCATTCCCTTGCTTTATAAATGCCCTTGGCTTAACTATGCATGACTCATTAGAGCCTGTCCATGTGAAAAGTTTGTTCTAAGAAACACTCTATCATCATTTGTTTTTTTACACACTTGCTTTAATATCTAATGCAGGAGTTCCCCAATTTTTTGTCAGCCAAACCAGAGACATAAAATATTTTCTTGAAGCACCACTTTACATGTTCACTGTCCTCTGCTGTCAGTTAATGGTCACATGGCAAAAATAACATATGATATGACATGATATGATATGATAATATATATGTGTGTATATATATATATATATATATATATATATATATATATATATATATATATATATATATATATATATATATGGATTTTCTACTTGGATATAAAAAAAAAAGCCCCAAATTTTTGTCTATTTTTGTCCTGCCCAATGCAGTCCTACAAACATTGTTCATACTGAAGGCAATGATATGCGTTTTGTACAACAAAAAAGGGGTTAAAATCACATTACTAGTTAAATTTTTGTATTAAAATATCCAAAAACCACTAGAACAATTATTTATTTTGATGACTTTTGTGCCAACAATGTTTAAATCCAGAGAAATCATCACTCTTAATCAGTGTAGCAGTCTGAGTCATTGTGTCGCCTGTCAATGTCATCAGATCTCAGGGATGTAATTTTTCCATATTTATATGTATTTCTGTATTTTCCGACCTGAAAAGTATGACCCACGTGAATTGCATAAATCAGAGAAAAAATGGTTGGTTGGTTTGGGAGGGAGTGCTGGTTACTTTATGATGATTGAAATTGTGAAATGGCCTTAAACAATTACTAAAACTGTAAAATGTTACGTTTTCTAATACATTTATTTCATGCACGGATTACTTCTGACAGCGCTGCTTGAGCTTGCAGCGCCATCTGCGGGACAGTTAGCCAAGGTTCAAAGTAAAAATCAACGTTGAAACAGCGTTACTCGCCAATTGCCCGACAACTTGAATTTTGACAATGCAACTATGAATTTTGACAATGCATGGTTGTGAGAATGTGATATGGCCTAGTGCGATCATCTGCAAGTGTTGGGTGTTTGAGTCACATCTGGGAATGCAACATGCACCAACCATCTTCCTAAATTCGTAACGTAAAATATAATTTCATCCAAATACAAAAATTAAAAAGATATATTTCTATTGCAATAATACTGAAATGTACTGTAAAATACAAAGTAGTTTAATAAAAAATAATAATAAAAAAAGTTTTATTTTCCAGAACAACAGCAATTACAATACTAACATTTTAAAATGCATTTGAGTTCTCTCGCAAAACGTTTACATTCCCCTGAGAAACTTTACGTTCATTCGCAAAGTTTCATGGGGAACACAAACATTTTGCAAGAGAACGTAAAAGTACTGACATAATTTTTCCTCCCACCATATCCCTTTAAGGGCTCTCTAAATATCCTCTCAACACTCAAGAGACTCACTTGACTCCCGTAACGCGCAAGCTGAGCTCCCTGGCACACTCCAGCAGATGTCTGCAGTCCTTCAGCGTGGAGCCGAACGGTATGGCCATCTCCTCTCTCTCACAGCAGCTCTCTGATGTCAACAGCAGTAACACCCTATTGCAAAAAAAACAAGCACAAGGTGAAGGTTAGTACTAAAAACCCCTGTGCATTACTGTGAATGCAGCCTATAAGACTGGCTGCTGAGAAAAGGAGAAAAATCCCTTACAGCCATTATCTGGAAAGCACTTTTTGTTAACTGCTTGTAATGCGTTTTTTTGTTTCCCTTGTATGTTTTGAAGGTATATTTAGTTTGTTAAGAATTCTTATTATTTGATTTATTATTAAGTTGTAATTATTTTATAAAGTGCTGATTGTGTAGAGCCCTTTAAAGCTGCAATTTGGACCTTCAAACCATTGTACCCCTATATGGAGAAAAATCCTGATATGTTTTCCTCAAAAACCTTAATTTCTTCTCAACTGAAGAAAGAAAGAAACATCTTTGATGACACGGGGGTGAGTAAATCAGGGAATTTTTATTCTGAAGTGAACCAATCCTTTAACTGAAAGAGATTTTTTTTATCTTTAAGAAAATTATCACTGATTTTATTTAAAGAGATAGACACAATTAGTTTAATAAACCACTGTTTAATAAAAAATAAAAAAAGAAAGAATATGCAATTGCTGTACCGGTGCTGTACCAAACCCGTAACACAACATGACTAAACAGTCATGTTTGGGTACCATTACACCCCTAATCAGCACAATGTGACTGTATAACTCACTTTGCTTTGGGATGGCAGCGTGCAATCTTCCTCAACTCTGCCTCATTATCGCAAACAAGGAGGGGGATGTTGTGTTTGGCCGCGTATTTAATATGGGAGAGCTGTTTACAAGTGCCACCGAGAATGATGTCCTGAGATGGGACGCCAAAGCCCTTCACCAAGTCCAGCTCATGCTGAGAGACAAGCACAGAAGCCAAAACAGATGAAGGTAATAATATGTTTTAAAAGGTATTTTAAAAATAGCTTTCAAACAGACAAATATAGAAAGAGACTTATTTTAGGACACTATGCGAGGAGGTATGAGACAATTTTTATACTTTATGTTCACCTTGTTTGAACAAACAAAGCCAGTTCCAAGAGCAGCCAGGATTTCAACAACCACAGGGCTGCTGTTGCTCTTGACCACGTAGAAAGGCCGAATCTGGTCCATTTTAGTTTTCCAGCAAATTTGCTGCTGCACAATCACCCCAAGGTCAGCAACAAAAAACGCACTCTTCAGTGCCTAAAGAAAACCAACATACATCACGCTTTGGTACAAAAAAAAGGCACAATAAATAAAACAACAACAGAGCAGAATGCTTTTGGTTTACTTACAAGTGTTTGATCATGAATGTGTTTATCGATCACATCTCTGAGAGCTGCACTTCCTTCCAGCAGCTCAACAGAATATTGGAGTTCATCCAGAGTTCCCTTCATACTAATCCGTAATCTGATGTTCTGACTGGCATAAAGCAGGTCACTTATTTATGAGAACCCTCAGAGCTCTTGGGTCCTAGCGATATCCACTGCAAACACAAGACAGACAAAAAAAATCAAGTCTTTAAAGAACATCGAGCATCAGTGTGTTGAACAATGAATATAAGGATTAGTTCACTTCAGAATTCAAATTTCCTGATAATTTACTCACCCCCATGTCATCCAAGATGTTCATGTCTTTCTTTCTTCAGTCAAAAAGAAATTAAGGTTTTTGAAGAAAACATTCCGACAGTTCAACAACTTCAACGGTTACCAACGGGTTGAAGGTCCAAATGTCAATTTCAGTGCAAGTTCATAAAGCCCTACATGATCCCAGACGAGGAAAAAGGGTCTTATCTAGCGAAACAATTTTTTTTTCTTCTAAAAAAAATAAATAAATAAAAATTATATACTTTTTAAACCACAAAAGCTCGTCTTGCACTACCTCTGCAATGCGCCACACATTGCATAATCCAGTTGGAAAGGTCATGCATGACGTAGGCGGAAGTACCGCGGTAGCGCGAAAAACTCCATCTCATTTTCTCCTCCAACTTAAAAATCGCCCAGCATCGTTGTTTTACCTTTTTTTGTAAAAGGTGTTTGACTTGGTCTTTGCATTTTCAATTTGTAAACACTTGCTCAGTACTTCCGCCTATATCACACGCGTGACCTTTCCAACGTCATTACGTAATGCGGGGCGCATTGTAGAGCAGTGCAAGACGAGCATTTGTGGTTATAAAGTAAATAAAGATAAGACCCTTATTCCTCGTCTGGGATCGTGTAGAGCTCTTTGAAGCTGCACTGAAACTGACATTTGGACCTTCAACTCGTTGGTAACTGTTGAAGTCCACTATATGGAGAAAAATCCTGGAATGTTTTCCTCTTGAATTTCTTTTCGACTGAAGAAAGAAAGACATGAACATCTTTGATGACATGAGGGTGAGTAAATGATCAGGAAATTTTAATTCTGAAGTGAACTAATCCTTTAACGTGCTGTTGGTGCTCACGGACCCAAACTGTGAATTGCAGCTTTATTTAATGCTCTTTTCATTCTCTGTTATTTAAACTGTAAAAATAGCTACGACACATTCAATGTCACAATATCATGTTTTACGTCACAGCAAAAAGACTCCTGCAGTGGACATCGATCAGAGCTCCCCGAAGGTCAGAAGAGTCACTGACATCCATTGACCTTGGCAATCTATTCTCAAAGCAGGTCTAAAAACAGCTAAGACTGAATTGCAGCCGCTTTGAAGTGTAGGTGGGTGGTATGACCAAAATCAGAACTTCCTGTTGCACTTGAATTGTATGAAAGTATATGGTAGCACACCATATGTGAGGTTACAGCAATGTGAACCTACAGGGACAGGTCAGAGGGCGACCTCTCCAGCTATCAGCTAGGATCCCAAGGGGGCTCCGCGTTGAAATCAAACTGCTCACGGTAGACAGAAGCCCCTAAGCTGTTCTCGTAGTTCACGAACACCTACAAGAAAAAAGAAATTGTAAAACGAGTGTCAAAATAGGGTTATATAGTACATATATGTAGAAAATGTTATTTATTTATACATAATTATATACAGAAAGTATGCAATAACAAAAAGTAATAAAATACAATATTAAAACGTATTATTTATTATGATTATGACAGGAGTGAAACATGCACTGACAGTTATAAGCTGTATGGGTGGAGAAACAAAAAAGCAAACATAGAATATTATATAATTAAAATATCAATATAAAATAATATACACACACACAGTATATAAGAGTGTGAATGTGTGTGTGTGTGTATATATATATATATATATATATATATATGTGTATACACACACACACACAGACACACAGAGTATACACAAACAAATATAAACAACAGACGTCCAACTTTTGTGCTCAAATTTTGAGAACATTAATAAAGACCAGACAACTTTGAAAGATTATAAAATATTATTATAAAATATAACTATTCTATTAATGTTACTGGAAGAACGTTTGTTTATGACTCTGAGGGAACCTTGTCAGAAGGTTAGCTAACGTTCAGTCAACACAAAGACAATAAAATCAATCAATACAATGAATATAAATCATGAATACAATGAATTTCAAAATAAAACATCCGGAAATGAAGGAGGCGCCAATTCCACAAGACTTTTTCGCCGATTTAATACTAAACGTCGCTCATATGACTGTCTAGCTATAAGCGAAATATGTGTGGTTTATTAATGATATCATTAGTGTTTATTTGTGATTATTCCCTAGAAGATATTCGCGGTAAGGTTTAAATTACAGGCTCGTTTATTGCTAACCGTCAATTAGCCACCTAGCAGCTACCGGTTTTAAAGTAATACGTTATTTATCTTAATAACTCCATAACATAACGCATTAATTCAGACTGAAAGCATTCAAGAGTTCATAAACAACTTCACCTGTCTTTAGTCAAATATACACAAGAGGCTAACAGATACACGTTAGCTTATGAAACCCAGAGCTACTTACATGGGAGAAATCGAGAGCATTTGAGGTAAACCGTTTTTTCCTTTTGGGCGGAATTTTTACAAAGTAACAAAAGCACCGATATGAGAGATAACGGTAATGTTTTGAGCCATATATCGGTCTAATACAGTGAGCAGCGGAAGGTGTGGACGGTTAAACGCGCCTAGCTGAAGCTGCTGAACGATGTCGGAGGGAAGGATGAAGCGCGTGAAGGAGGCGGAGCGATAATTTAAATGAAGTGGTGAAGGGAGTAAGTAGGCGGGACTTTTATGTTAATTAGGTGGTGAAGCACATGAAAGAGGCGGGCTGTTGCTCGCATTGCGTAGAAAAGGGGGTGGAGCTTCTGTTTGAATAATCCCAATAATATGCTAAAGCGAGTAAAACGGGAAAGAGAAATTTAAATTATGGCGAAAGGGGCGGGGCTTATGTTTAAATAATTTGATAATGTGAGTGAACGGAGCGAGATTCTGACAGACTCCATGGAATTAAAAAAGGAGTTTTGTAGCTTTTCTTAGTTCTTTTATTTTAGCTTTAGATATGCAAGTGCAGTATATAAGTGTAAGGAATAATATGCAGTCAGCCAGTCACAAATTTACAACAAATAAACAACAAACTTATATTTATCTGCATTAAGTACACTAACACATAATTGGTTTCCAAAAGAAATTACTTAGTTTACAGCACCTATAGGCTACATTATGCATCTGTTTAAATTATTAGGCTACATGATAAATCACATGAAGGGAGCCGACAGTGCAAAAGCAGCCAGTCACAATTTAAACAGTTCAAAATATATAGATGCAAATCCTCACACAGACACAAATAATCATGCAATAATTGAAATATATTGACAAGACACTTAAATTATTGATTATTTGTTGATACTCTTCACACATTAAATTGCACATTTAAGCGTATGCAGTTGCAAACAAGAATAAACGTCGGCAAACAGAATCTGTGGTGTGCAAAATTAACTTTAAATATTTGAACTATTTTTCATAACTTCCTATAGCATAGTACATTCAATAATATAAAGCATATAGTACACAAATACCTTCTAATCTTGTTTGATCATTTTTAACTTTGCAATTATGAAAGCTACTTACTCCAAATGATCAGTGTGATTATATCTATATATATATTAAATGTATTGATAAGCTATAAGAAATGTGCCATTTCATACCTGAATGCCCAAAGAGCCTTCATCATCTTGGCTACAAAGTTCCTGTCAGAACATTGTCCATTTTGCACTTTTATAGCATGATTCCGGACAAAACATCATAAATAATCCTAAATGAATTGTTAATGTCTGGACTGAATGTCCTCTATCTACAGTATCTTTTTTACTGATGAGCTGCTGCTTCAGTGTCCAGTCTCTGACGAAATGAATCTAGTGTCAACACTTACATCCACAGTTTATAGAGGGAGGCGTGTTTAACCTCCTCACTCTTTCTCTCTCTCTCTCTGACTTTCTGCTCAAGGTTTTCATGATCAGATATTCAGACTTCTGATTTACCACATTCTCCAGGGTAAATGATCAACCTAATGACTAATTGATGAAGATGTTGACTTGTGAAATAGTACACCAATGAAACAATGTAAATAACTTTTAACTTTAATAACATTAAAGCAGTAACAACTATGTGAAAAGTGCTGTACATTACATTCTAAAAATGCTGGGTTAAAAACAACCCAAGTTGGGTTAAATATGGACAAACCCAGCAGTTGGGTTAAATGTTTGACCAACCTGCCGGGTAGTTTTATTTAACCCAACTATTGTTTAAAAATTACTATATGACTGGCTTAAAATGAACCCAATATAGGTTGGAAATTAAAAATCATACACATAATTACTAGAGGCAACAATAATAATCAAAAAGGTGATTGTGAACATTTATTAATAAGCAATTAAATAAATGTTTATTGTTTAATTATTATTCATTAAACTAATAAATGTTCATTTATTGAACATATTAATAAATGTTAATTTCCAACATTATATTGCCAAAAGTTTTGGGACGCCTGCCTTTACGTGCACATGAACTTTAATGACATCCCATTCTTAATCCGTAGGGTTTAATATGGAATTGGCCCACCCTTTGCAGCTATAACAGCCTCAACTCTTCTGGGAAGGCTTTCCACAAGGTTTAGGAGTGTGTTTATGGGAATTTTACCATTCTTCTAGAAGTGCATTTGTGAGGTCAGGCAGTGATGTTGGCGAGAAGGCCTGGCTCGCAGTCTCCTAATTCATCCCAAAGGTGTTCTATCGGGTTGAGGTCAGGACTCTGTGCAGGCCAGTCAAGTTCCTCCACACCAAACTCGCTCATCCATGTCTTTATGAACCTTGCTTTGTGCACTGGTGCGCAGTCATGTTGGAACAGGAAGGGGCCATCCCCAAACTGTTCCCACAAAGTTGGGAGCATGAAATTGTCCAAAATGTCTTGGTATGCTGAAGCATTAAGAGTTCCTTTCACTGGAACTAAGCCCAACCCCTGAAAAACAACCCCACACCATAATCCCCCCTCCACCAAACTTTACACTCGGCACAATGCAGTCAGGCAAGTACAGTTCTCCTGGCAACCGCCAAACCCAGACTGATCCATCAGATTGGCAGACAGAGAAGTGTGATTCGTCACTCCAGAGAACACGTCTCCACTGCTCTAGAGTCTAGTGGCGGCGTGCTTTACACCACTGCATCCGACGCTTTGCATTGCACTTGGTGATGTAAGGCTTGGATGCAGCTGCTTGGCCATGGAAACCCATTCCATGAAGCTCTCTACGCACTGTTCTTGAGCTAATCTGAAGGCCACGTGAAGTTTGGAGGTCTGTAGCTATTGACTCTGCAGAAAGTTGGTGACTTCTGTGCACTGTGCGCTTCAGCATGCGCTGACCCCGCTCTGTGATTTTACGTGGCCTACCACTTCATGGCTGAGTTGCTGTTGTTCCCAATTGCTTCCACTTTGTTATGATACCACTAACAGTTGACCGTGGAATATTTAGTAGTGAGGAAATTTCATGAATGGACTTATTGCACAGGTGGCAACCTATCACGGTACCACGCTTGAATTCACTGAGCACCTGAGAGCGACCCATTCTTTCACAAATGTTTGTAGAAGCAGTCTGCATGCCTAAGTGCTTGATTTTATACACCTGTGGAAGTGATTGGAACACCTGAAATCAATGATTTGGAGGGGTCTCCCAATACTTTTGGCAATATAGTGTATTTTAAGTTCATTTTAAGCAAACAATATAGTAATTTTTAATCAATAGTTGGGTTAAATAAAACTACCCAGCAGGTTCGATTAAACATTTAACCCAATAGCTGGGTCAAAACAACCCATTTAGTGGGTTTGTTCATTTTCAACCCAACTTGGGTTGTTTTTAACCCAGCATTTTTTAGAGTGTACTTTCCATATAAATAAATGGACATAAAATATTGATTTTATTTGAAATGATTGCACTGTGATGAAGCTAGAACAGTTATACAGTCAATGGTGTCATTATACAAAAAACACACTCTAAAAAAAATAACCCAAGTTGGGTTAAAATGGACAAACCCTGCGGTTGGGTTAAATGTTTGACCCAACCTGATGGGTAGTTTTATTTAACCCAACTATTGTTTAAAAATTACTGTATTGCTCACCTAAAATAAACTCAAAATAGGTTGGAAATTAATATGTTTAATAAATAATAATTAAATAATAAACATTTATTAAATTGCTTAATAATAAATGTTAATTTGATTATTATTGTTGCCTCTAGTAATTATGTGTCTGATTTTTAATTTCCAACCTATTTTGGGTTCATTTTAAGCCAGCCATATAGTCATTTTTTAACAATAGTTAAAACTACCCAGCAGGTTGAACAAACATTTAACCCAACCACTGGCTTTGTCCATATTTAACCCAACTTGGGTTGTTGTAACCCAGAATTTTTTAGAGTGCATTTTGTTATTTAATTTGTTCTTCATTTAACAACATAATAAGTCACCCTTTGAATTTGCAGAATACACTCTAAAAATGCTGGGTTAAAAATAACCCAAGTTGGGTTAAATATGGACAAACCCAGCATTTGGTTTGTTTTGACCCACCGGTAACCTGCTTGGTAGTTTTATTTAACTCAACTATTGTTTAAAAATGACTGTATTGCTCGCTTAAAACGAACCCAAAATAGGTTGGTAATTAACATTTATTAATAAATTTAATAAATTAACTTTTAAATAATAAACATTTATTAAATTGCTTATTATTAAATGTTCACCTTTTGATTATTACTGCTGCCTCTAGTAATTTTGTGTCTGATTTTTAATTTCCAACCTATTTTGGGTTCATTTTAAGCCAGACATTGAGTCATTTTTAATCAATAGTTAGGTTAAATAAAACTGCCCAGTGTCACGGAGTCACAGCCAGCACCATCATCACCAGATCTTCACGCTCTGCCCACTCGTTCACTATCCCCTGAGTTTTTATCACCTGCACCTCATCACCAGACACGACACACTTTAAAGACGCTCACTCCCTTCTCACAGTGTCTGCTCTCATCAGACTTACATGGACTCCTTACCTGTTACTTACCTGCGTCTTCCTCCCATTGTCTTCTGTCTTCAGTCTTCCACCCCGCTTCGGATTTCCATACCTGCAAAAGTTTCAAAGTGCTTGTTCATCTACTCACCTGCAATCTACTGTCCCTGCGTTCGTGCCTCTGTGTCAATAAACATCTGTGTTCACTTACCCATCTGCCTCCATCTGTGTCCTGACACCCAGCACGCTGGTCAAACCTTTAACCCAGCCGCTGGGTTTGTCCATTTTCAACCCAACTTGGGTTGTTTTAACCCAGCATTTTTAAGAGCGCATATTATTATTATTCAATTTATTCTTCATAATGAGTCACCCTTTGCATGTGCAGAATAAGATGTTAAAAAGAAATAAATAGTTTTAACATTTGCAAGTTGCAACACACATACACCCATTAGCAATCTGAGTAACAGTAATTCTGTGCTGTTATTCTAACCGACAACTCAAACATTGATGTGCCAATATGTTACAGACAGAAATTCCTCATTTGTGTGTATAGTTCTCTTTTCTCTGATTGCTGAATCCTTTACCAAAAATAGTTTCATCAGAATGTCAAATGAGCCAATTGAGCTTCACAATAGCTTTGTTTGTTTTACCCACGTCAATGTTGCTTGGACTACTACACTTGTCAGTGAAAGTTTCTCTTTTGGAGCACACAAAAGCAGTTCCGAGTTTTGTGCCTTCTCCCCCTAGACTATAAATGAGCGCATGGCATCTAATCTAACATAACATCTGAAGCAGCTTGGAGTGAACGGCGGTGTTTGATAACCATTGTTCTTGGTATAATAGCAATGTGCCTCTGTACGCTTGCTGAAGGAAGGACATGTGGTTCGCCTGCCATATGCAATAACACCCTACTGGTATTGAGCAACAGGAATTCTCCTGAGATTTAAGGGCTCATATATGGAGCCTTAAATACAATACAAAATAAAGGAACTCTCCAATAAACTACATAATCTGATAGGAGAAAACAAAGGACATTTCTTCTTGTAACAATAAAATTGCGCAATGTTCCAATGAAATTAATGAAAGGAATTTGCACCATTAAGTGACTGAAAATGTCAACAATATTACATCATAGGGGAGACCAGGGCTAGTTGTCACACTTTTTGATCACTTGCTGAACTGAAACAACTTAAGTTTACTTGATTATTTATTTATAAATAAATATGATCCATCATGCTTTTGAGGATTGTTTATTTGTTCATCTCTCTTGTATTGCACTGCATTATATGTTTTGAGCTTTTATAAAACTAAGCATTTAAATATCAGCTCAGACACATTATTGGGAGATATAGAGTGATGACTGATATTTATATGCATTTTATGTAAGTAGTCTGTTATTAAAAGATCTCATTGATTTATATTACAAGCTTTCAGAATTTCATTTTTGGCCATTAATATCAGCATCCAAATTCCAAATTGCATATTTTTGATACTCATGCAAAAAAATATGATGCGCAACAACAACAAAAAAAGTCTAAAAGTTCGATAAACTTTTACATTTTTATTTTTCTGACTATTATTTTATGTCAGGCTTTATAGGGTTAAGATACATTTAAACAGAATATGAAACTGAGTTCAGTTGTAGAGGATCTTGTTAAAGATCGTAATAGTTTTATTGTTTTGCTACATTTCAGCTATATTTAAACACCATGTTTATGCGTTAAAAACATTTGAAGGCCATTGCCAGTGAGGTAAAAAGACAGACGGCGAGTTTATAACAAAAACAATAGAGCTTATCTTTTGTTTTCCATCACTATCTGTCACCTTTCATCTCTCCACCCATTACACAGCACCCAAATGAACTCACTTTTCCTTGACCTCAGAAGTCCATTAAATATTCAACCTTATCCTGACAAAAAGAATAATTTGGAATTAACTTGTAAACTAATCAATCCCCATTCAGTTAGAATACAAAGAATGGAGAATTAGATTTGAGAACTGCAGCAAATGGGACTATTTTCAATAAACAACTACTTTAAATTGCGTCTGTTCCTCACAAAAATATATCATATGACTTATTGTGCATGAGTTATATATATTTTTGATAGGTACATTGTGTTTTTTTCCTCATACTGGGTTAAAAACAACCCAAGTTGGGTTAAATATGGACAAACCCAGCAGTTGGGTTAAATGTTTGCCCAAGGGTTTTTAACCCTTTTTTTTTTTTTTTAGCATTTTTTTTAGAGTGTATTGTAGCTTGACAGATGTGGTCACTAATATATACAGACTATATGGAAAAAAAGCTAAACGCTTAAAAAATCTGCAGCGTGTTTGAAAAGACTGAGGGTTAGTAAATACACTCTAAAAAATGCTGGGTTAAAAACAACCCAAGTTGGGTTAAATATGGACAAATCCAGCGGTTGGGTTAAATGTTTGCCCAACCTTCTGGGCAGTTTTATTTAACTCAACTATTGTTTAAAAATTACTATATGTCTGGATTAAAATGAACCCAAAATATGACAGAATCTGACTGTTCTGTTAATGACAAAATGTTGTTATGATCGGACCTATTATTTTTGGAAATCCTTTCTCAATCACCTTGCTATCCTTTTGTGTTCCCCAAATTGGTATTTGCATGTTTCGTGCATATGTTGGAAACTAAGGAAATGGATGCGAGGGTTATAACAAAAAGCTTGGGACAAATTGGAACCCATGGACTCTGGGCTGGACATCCCTAGAGACTAAACAAGCAATGTTCCTTATTCCCCAACCACTTGGCCTGGCGGGCGGGTGACTGATTAGAGCACGCGTGCCCAGACATGTCCCTATCGGTCTGGCCGCCGGCCAGTCAGTGGGCAGCCCACCCTGGTGTTTGATCTGGGGGTTTGGCTCCAGTCAGTCCCGGCATTGTATCCCAAACAATGCACCCCAGACCTACTGAACTCCATAAACATATCCCTTTGTGGGCTTTTCCTCGAACTCAGGGTGGGGGACACCCGCTGCCAGGAAGAGGGACTCCTATCCAAAAAAAGAATGCTGTGCCTCCCTCTTTGGGCCTGCTGACTGGGCATTCCTGCCTTTAACCTCCAGGGAAAAGTCAGCTTCATAAATTCAGAGGCCATTGAGTCAAAAAGGTGTGTAATGGCATGATGAATAAAAGTAACAGCTGTTGATTGTGTGCTACAAGAGTGCTGTTTCTCTTTAGAACTGATATTGGGCCTATTAAAATTTGGATAAGGATTCTGGTTTATAACGTAAAAAAACACTTCACTTATCTTTATTAGAAAGGGTTTAAAGGGGGACCTGTAATTCCCCTTTTACAAGATGTAATTTAAGTCTCTGATGTCCCCAGAATGTGTCTTTCCAGAAGAGGGCGGAGCTTTAACAGCTCACGCTTCGGTTGCTCAACAACAACAAAGCTGGAGAATCTCACGCAGCCAAAATGAGGATTGTCAGTAACGGTGTTCAGCTTTACATTGTTCAAACCGGAGTCGGACACTGATGGAGAGACTCAGGAAGAAGTTACAACTTTTAGAATGAAACTGGACGTTTCTGAATGGTTAGTGGATAAAATTATGTAGTTGCTGTGGAGTTGATTCAACTCATCGACTAGCATGTGTCATCATGTTAATCTTTTGTGCAGTTCCAGTGTTGAATTGACCCTCGTTTGTGAAGCAGTCCGGCATAAAATGACGGCAGGGCAACAACACTCTACTACAACAACTCTTCCTCTTTAAAGCAGCCCAACATGACCTCACCCCCTTTGTTGTGTGTTCTCGGGGGCGGGGCTTATGTACATTTTAGGGTTAGTGAAGTCACCAACCCGGGAAGAAGCTTGTTGTAGTCCCTACCAGCCGTTTGTTGTAGTCCTTAAAAAGCGATTTCTGTAAAAGAAAATACCTCCCTTTGCATTGAACTTTGAGCGTCGTAACTTTGCAGATGTTGTTTATGCTCAAACAGCAACATTACACACTAACTAAAGTTAGAAAAGTGAAATCATAATCAACCACCCCTTTAAACAATGTTTTTCATGCTTGTTCAATGAACCATAAACAATTTTTGCACATGCACCTGTGGAACAGTCCTTAAGACACTAAGGCTATGTTCAGGCTGTAGGCAAATTGGATTTTTTTCCTCAAATCAGATCTTTTCATGCAGACTGTCCAAACTATTAAGTAGTACTCGGAACTCTGAAGTTGTCCTCTGCATTTAACCCATTCTAGTTAGTGCACACACATTAGGAGTAGTGAGTAGTGAACACACACTGCAAACTGTGGACACACACACCCGGAGCAGTGGGCAGCCATTCACTGCGGCACCTGGGGAGTGATTGTGGGTTAGGTGCCTTGCTCAGTATTGCCAGTTTCCTGCCAGTATTAAGAATCGAATCCGTGACTTTTGGGTTACAAGTCCGAGTCTCTAACTATTAGGCCACAACTGCCCCCAACCTATTTGCATGGGTTGCTTTTGGTAACGTGGTAGGCGCACCCTATAGGTGATAGTGGGAAAATGGAGGTGCATTGTCTCGCTCTCCAAATAAGAGCCCTGTCTTTGGACATACCATAGGGGCCTTCGCACTGAACAGTTCTAGGAACTCAATTATAGGAACTAGCCTCTACGATTGTTCCCCGAGAAATAATCCCTGTAAACACATAATTTACATGACTGAAAGAGCAAAAAGTAGGGGTAAAAGACAATTTGCAGTATTACAAATCCTCAAGGTGGAGAAAAGAACTGCAGACAACAGGTAAATCAATGCCATTATCGCTGTTTTCCATGTTCATGAAGTAAATATGTTTACACAGCTTTTTAAAAAGGCTGGGAGCCGGTGTTCTACATGCATTTGATCAATCAACGTACACTTACGTCACTGATAGTTCCTGGTTTAGACCCTGCTCTGAAGTAGGAGCTAATTCAGGAGTTCCAAGAACTAAAATCGTTTCTAGTTCCTGTGGTGCGAACACGGCAAAATCCGGGTACATCCACCAAGAGTTCTAGGAACTATGAAAAGGCAGAAAGCCCCTCATTTGAACACCTTATGAATACTTCCGGCATTTCCTTTACCAGTTTTGACGTTATCATTGTGTGTCGCATTAAGAGTGACGCAAAAGACATTTTGAAATCCGATTTGAGCATCCAGACTGAGATGCATCTGTAAAAATCTGATTGGAATCACATTTCAAACCACCTCCATACGTGGTTTGAATCAGATTTGGAAAAAAAAACAGACCATTTGGATAAAATCTGATTTTTGCTGGCAGTCTGAACATGGCCTAACAGTTTATAGGCAGTAGACAATTAAAGTCACAGTTTCAATAACTTAGGACACTAAAGAGATCTTTCTACTGACTCTGACAAACAGCAGGAGAAAGACTCCCAGGGTCTCTGATCACCCGTGTAAACATGCCATAGTCCTGCTGCAGGAGGCATGAGAACTGCAGATGTGAAACTGCAATGTCCAATGTAAGACTCCTGAGACAATACTACAGGGAGACAGCTGATCATCCTTGCAGTGCCAATCCAGATGTAACCATGTTCGAGAACTTACAAGTGCCTTTGTGGAAAAGTGGAGTAACATCTCAAGAACTGGCAAATTTGATGCAGTCCATGAAAACTGAGATGCATTAAAGCAGCTGGTGGAAACACCACATACTGACTGCTACTTTTGATACTGACCCCGCAAGTAGTGCAAAAACAAACGTAGCTTGCTCAAAAAAGAAGCTGCCATATTTCCTCCAGATCTCCAGGTGTCGCTGTCGCCTGTTGCTGCGCATGCGCAGATCACAGCAGTCGATCAGCTGACCGTGAGTGAAGCCTTTGGAAACAGTGTAGTGTCATAATGAATATCAAATCCTAAGACTGATCCTTTGAAAGGTATTTAATTAAAACTACCTAATAATCGTCGTGTCATCTCATTCACGTTAAGGTAAGACCGCTGGAGAAACAAGACGACCGCTGTTTGTGTGACCGTGTTGTAACGTCTGCAGCTTTAGCTGTATTCGCTAGTGTGGATTAGAGCTCTCTGAGGTTCATCTTGTGTTTATATGCTTTAAAATGAATTAAGTATGTGTTTTCAGATTGTCACTTGATATTAAACATCTCAAAGGTGTCGCAGTGTCGATTTGAGTGTATTTGTCCAGTTCTCTTGCACTGTATGTATGAAATACTGCTTGTTTACACTGTGATGGTTTGAGCCACTGTTGATGACCTTATATGATCGAACAACTGATATCTACACCAGTGAGACAGATCGGATGAGATTATTACTCTAATCAGACAGTGTCCATTCATCAGACTCAAGGTCGATCTGATGGTCCTCTGCTTTAACTCGTGACTGTCAAGTGTCATTCATTCATTTTGAGGAAATAAGCCAGTAAGTTCAGGCTAGTCATGTCCAAAAATTAATATTCCCTCTTACTTTAATGTACATTGATTTATTCAGTGCTCTGACACTAAAAGTACATTGTTCCCGTTATTTGACAAATAACATAGACATCAAAATTAATATTTTCAGGTTCAAATGAATGTAAAGTGCAAGTGTTTATTTTAAATTTTGGATGTCAGGGTCTCACTGTCATGGAAAACTTGGCAATATCATAGAATATTGAAATTTTGATTTACATAAATATATTTATTGAACTTATTTTTTTTTTAAAACTTTAGCAAAAAGCTCAACAAAATTTTAAACCACAATTAAGAAAAAAAAAAAAAAAGTCAACAGAAGTAATGAGCACATTTATCCTATAAAATAAAAAAAAAAAAAAGTAGTCAAGGCAAATAAATAAATAAATGTAAATATAAGGTAATCAAGTAAAAATAATGAAATAAACTTAGATAAGTATATTGATTGATTCATGATTGTGAAGCACAATTTTAAAGTAATGAATGTCTATAATTGATATAACCATTTTTAGTTATGGTCTACAACTCTAAAGTATTTCATCAGGAAGATATTGTTTTTTGTATGTTCTTGTAGAGAAAAAAATTTGTCTGCAAGTTATTGTAAATAATTTTGTCTGTTTTGGGTCTTTTTTAAGAGATATTTGCACAGCTATAAATCTTTTAGATTTGCATACAAATAATTTCTAAAAATGCCTTACCTATTAATATAAAACCTAATATTAATTGAAAAATATAAATGTATATTTTTATTTTCCTGAAAATCCTAAAAGTGTTTCTAAATTAATTTCTGAATAATTTTTGAAAATAATTTTTTATTGTTAAGGCTTATATTAATCTAAGCACTGTTGCATTTTCTTGCTTTATCTGTAAAACACTAGTTGGTGGTGCAGTGTGAAGTTTGTACATTTCGATGTTTATTAATGCCTGTCAACATCTTTCTGCTTTAGACTCTTCATTACTTCGCAGCCATGACAGAGTTCTGGTTGATTTCGGCTCCTGGAGAGAAAACCTGCCAGCAGACATGGGACAAACTAATGACGGCCACAACTCGCACCAACAATCTGTCCACTAACAACAAGTTCAACATTCCTGATCTCAAGGTCACATTCTCTTCCTCTTCCTCTTTTTACAGTCTGAGTTAAGTGGCCGTTAAGTTCTGGACAGAGATGCACCGATACTAAATTTCTCCACTGATACCGATTATACGCAGTGAAAACTGACGATACCGATAACGATAGTTTGGGGGTGCTACCTTTTATACCTTCTTTTAAATGATTCATTTCATTATACTTAATAATTAATCATTATATTTTTAATTATTATATTTTGAAAGAAATGCAAATAAAAACGTTATTCTCTCAATTTCATCAACTTGTTTCAGAGTAACTGGTATCAGTTATAAACGAACATATTAACACACATTAACTAAATTCTGAAGATTAAATTAATATTTCTTAACTTTCTGAATGTTATTAATTCATATAATTACTATTAATATTAAACATCAAACTGGTTTCTTAGCATTTTCTTTACACAAAGGCCAAATTTAGTTCACTTTCCTGCGATCGTTTGATTGACAGGATATATCTGCCCTGATTATCGGCTGTTTTTAAACTATCAGCCGATAGATACCGATTATTGGCTGATACATAGGTGCATCTCTAATTCTGGTATTACTAATTTTTTTTTTACACAGCTGATTGGTCAGTCATTGGCGTTCTAATATATATATATATGTATATATATATATATATATATATATATATATATATATATATATTAGGGCTGCACAATATTGGAAAAAACTGACATTGCTATATTTTGTTTTTTCTGCGATATGAAAAACATTTCACTAGATTATTTGAATAGCTCTATTTATAAAGAATTAATCATTCTAGGATAATTGAGGTGATTTTCTGGGGTAGTGCATCTGCATAAAAAATAATAAACAAATTACAAGCATAAATAAATAGAATAGAATAAGATACAAATTAAATAAGCAGTGCTTTATGTAGGTAAATCTAACTGTATTCAGGTACAGACATTGAATAATCAAATATAAAACAACACTGCATAGTCTTCACTGTATAAATTAAATATAATTAATACAATTTATCTTTGTTAAAGCTCCAAAAGGGATTTTCTCTTTCTCTTTTGTGGTTTGATTAACATTGGTGACACAAACATCTGCGGGTTTATTAGGCTGCTGTCACTTTAAGACGAAAGCAAGGATCCAATATAATGATAGGCATCCCTTTTCTTTCTCAATTGTTTACAATACATAAACCGACTGCGTTTACAAGGATACTCACCGAGACTACCATTTTGCGCGACAGTGCACTTGATGTTTAAACTGACAGGACTTAAAAACACAAGCAAATGATAAACTGTCACTCTGTGATGGTTAAACTTTGCAATTAATCCACAAATCACATGTGTTCTGAACCGGGGGATAGAGGGCCCGTACGGATCAACTATGATCCCTATACGTGATGTCGCACATCCTGCGATGTGACAATATATCATGCAACTCTAATATATATATATATATATATATATATATATATATATGAAGAAGTCCATCTGACATATTTTCTTTTAAATGAGCATTTTTTTGAGCATATCAGGCTCCTATGTTTAGGTTCAGTAATGTCGCTTTAATGGCATTGAAAAGGTTGAACAGTTACTGAAATGCCTTATTTCAAAAATGTCATTTGGTATTTAACAAATTTGACTGTTTTTTGCTGCAAAACCATGTGTGCACACTTTTTTTCTCAAAAAAGTCCACCTCCTTGGACAACAAGACATAGTAAAACATCCGTTTCTGTCATTTTTACAGCAGCAAAAGGAACACTGTTGTGTTTACTTGCCATGCTCGAAACCCTGTCATTGCCACTGTAATGATGGACAAAACATGATGATAACTTGCAGCTCGGCAAATTGAAAGCCGCCTCATACACACACTGTCATTCATCTTGAAAACTTATGATTGGATTTACATCTACTATGGTCAAAGAGCATTCGCTCAATATCATCATCTCATTTTTGACGGAAGTGACATTTAGCGGCTTTTGCATCTGAACTCTTCATATATATATATATGTGTGTGTGTGTGTGTGTGTATGTATATATGTGTATATATATATATATATATATATATATATATATATATGTATGTATGATGAATAATTGACGCTGTTGTTTTCAAAACATCATTTAAAAATGTTCACAGAAATCTTCATGTGTCATGTGGGATTTCTCTGTTTGAAAACAAAAATCAGCCTTTTAAAGGCAAGTTTCGTTCCTATTTCCCAGGGTCAAGTGACCCTGCTGCCCTGTGTCGTCTTGACCGGTCACTTTCCGCCTGACAGGATGAGAACAGAGGCGGCGCCAATCTAAGCGCCGGAGGCCCCCGCTGTCTCTATGGGCCGATGCTGATCAAATCCAGCATGGCTGTGTTTGTATTGCTTCATTATACTGGATGGTGATCAAAGTGTGTCTGTTTCTCTTCTCTAAACGCTGCAGGTCGGGACATTAGATGTCCTTGTGGGGCTGTCTGATGAGCTGGCCAAGTTGGACTCTTTTGTTGAGAGGTAAAGTTTTTTTTTTTCTTTCTTTTTTACTTTCAGCACCACAATTCTTTTTACATTTTTATTCAAAACATGTCACAATGTGTGGATGGTTGCTAGGATATTTCTGTGTGATTGATGAGGTGTTATAGGCTGGTTGCTAAGGTGTTGCTATAGTGTAGTGTGTGGTTGCTTTTGTGTCCCAAGTAAACAGAAATGTGTTTCGAATTTCAAGTCTGTGTGAAATTCTTGTTTTTAGATTCTAGGCTTTTTAGGTCCATTGTTTCAGATAAGTCAATGGATTTTTTTCACATTTTATTGTCTGTCAGATGAAATTTGTAAACCGTAATCATTCTTATCTGTAACACAAACCATGTGGGATGAGTTATGCATCAAACTCTAATATTTACGCTCACCCTATATGAGTTATAGTGACTATAATAATACTAATTTAAAGGCCTTTCTGTCTAAAAGAATGAAATGTCTTGCAGATTTGAGTTGTGGTTTCTAGCAGTAATATATCAATGCGTGTTTCTTTACTTTGGTGTGGTGAGGAATCTCATATAGAGGTGAGGTTACAGTGGCATCTGCCTAAAATTAGTTATTAGCAGTTTGGTGACGCTCTAGCTTCTCTTTCCACAACCATATTTAAATTACATGACTTATGGCTTATCCATAGATATTCCCTAAAGTGTTATATTCCCTAATCCATAGTGTTCCCTAAATTCAAACATACTCCTCAAGTCAAGTGCTTTTGCATCTGATAAATCTAGAGCCTTAGATGGCCAATATATATTGCTATATATAAGCATGCTTTGGCCATATTTTTATTTATATATATATATATGTAGACAGCCAGAATGTTCTCACATTTTTAAAAAGTCTAATGTGATGTCATCTGAAGTAATTTTACTAAATAAAACTTATTTAGTTCTTGGACACCTCAGTGTTTCTGAATCATCTAATGTAGGTGATGTTTTGATGAATTCTGTGTCCTGGACACTCTTCGATCTTTGAGAATTGGAGAGAGTTTTCAGAGGGCTGTGATGTCTTTTGATGCCGTTCACAGTGTGGTGAAGAAGGTGGCTCAGTACATGGCCGATGTGTTGGAGGACAGTCGAGATAAAGTCCAGGAGAACCTCCTGGCAAATGGAGGTAAGAATCACTGGTATCTATGGCATGAAATGGGATCTGTTGCTGTTTTAAAAAAAAAAATTTTTTTTTCTTGTTTTCCATGCTGTGTTTTAGTCGATCTGGTCACCTATGTCACAAGATTCCAGTGGGACATGGCCAAGTACCCTATCAAACAATCCTTGAAGAACATTTCTGAGATTATATCCAAGGCAAGTGAACTGATTCAATGATTTCTATGTGAATTATGGGGCTAAAATCCACAATGATCCTTCGTTTACCACCGGTTTTGATCGCTTTACCACATTCAAAATGTTGCTTAATTGTATATCACTCGTTGGGAATGTATTTTGAATATTTGATGTATCTTTCAGCCCTGTTTAACATATGTGACCCTGGACCACAAAACCAGTCATAAGTCGGGTATATTTCTTAAAAATCATTAGGTCAAAGATCATGTTCCATGAAGATATTTTTTAAATTTCCTACCGTAAATATATCAAAAATGTATTTTTGTGAGTGGATATGCTTCGCTAAGGACTTCATTTGGACAACTTTAAAAGCAATTTTCTCAGTATTTTGATTTTTTTTGCACCCTCAGATTCCAGATTTAGTTGTATCTTACCATACATCAATGGAAAGCTTATTTATGATGTATAAATCTCAAAAAAACTGACCCTTACGACTGGTTTTGTGGTTCAGGGTCACATATATTATTGATATGCATTCTTACTGTAATGATTGGTGCTCCTGGTGCTTGAATGACACCTCAGATGCTGTTTTAAATGAAACTCTCTCCCCCTGCTGTTCAACAGCAAGTCTCACAGATTGACAATGACCTGAAGGCTCGAGCATCAGCCTACAACAACCTGAAGGGAAACTTACAGAATCTAGAGAGGAAGAACGCGTGAGTAAATTCCAACTTTCAGATTAACTCTTATTTTTAGGAGGTTTATTTTGCATGCATTATTTGGGCTTTATTTTATTATACATGTAGTAACCTGGAAACATTTTATTTGTTTAGATGCATTGATATTAATTTAATTTTATTATTGAGTAAGTTCATAATATACAATGCAAAAAAAATAAAATCAAAATAAATTGAAAGTTATAAATCCTGAAAATTCCTTTGTTTTTCATGGAACACAAAGTTTTTTTCTTTTTAAGAATATTCACGCATCTCTTTTCCAGACAACAGTTTATACTGACAAACTCCAAGAAAGCAGTCAAAGTCATAGTTTCTATGTTAGGGTTCCTTTAATGACTTTGAGAGTCATGGTTTAAAAAGCATTTTCCTCTGAACAAATGTGATATTTGTGGTCTCACCAGCGGAAGCTTGCTGACCAGGAGTTTGGCTGATATTGTCAAGAAAGATGATTTTGTGCTGGATTCAGAGTACCTCATTACTATGCTGGTGGTGGTACCAAAGTAAGTGACATATTCCAAAACATAAATAGCCTCTTTGTGGATGCACACAAACCTATTTTGTTGAATTTTTCTTATGCTGACAGCTTATTTTCTAACCCTTCAGAACAAATTATGCCGACTGGCAGCGCACATACGAGACTCTTTCAGAAATGGTAGTGCCACGATCTACAAAGTAAGCAACTTGCAACAATTCTGTCATTTATTTACTTTTATTTTCCTGGAAATGTCTTGCATATCTAAGGAATCATGCACCTTGTCACAAAATAGAAATAAAGGAAAATTTATCAAGTAAAAAGACAATGAGTCATCAAATAATTTCATATAGGTGCATTTTTAAAAAGATGTTTCTTTGAACAACTACAGAGATTAAATGGGATTTTGAAAAACCTGACATGCAAAAGGTTGTTTGGATTTGATTTGACTAAAAGGCATAATCACTGTTTCTGCGGCTTGAGGAGAACATGTTTAGGACTTAACTAGACAAATTAGTGTTATGCCGGTTACTAAGGAAACCAATTAACTAATGCAGCAGAACAAACAGACAGATTTTCCATCTGGCTGTAGTGTAAAATAAAAATAATATGTTTGGTTTGCACTGGTTATTGTCATTTTTGTAATTAAAATAATGTTCTGTTACTGACAGTAGTACTTTTGTATTAAAATGAGCATAAATGAACAGTCCAACAGTTACTACCATGATGTATAAATGTGTTGCAAATTAAATCATTTTAATGCATTACAGTAATTACATTTTTTGAAAAATTTCTTCATGCAAAATGTAATTCTTTTGTGATTTTGAGTGAAATATGATTAGGACATTTGAGGTTCTCCCTGCTACACAATGCTAAATATTACTGTTATTTTCTCCTTGGCAGTTTGCTTTTTGAGGACCATGACAGCGGCCTGTTTACCGTCACACTCTTCAGAAAGGCCATCGATGACTTCAGACACAAGGCCAGAGAAAACAAGTAAACAGCCAATTTTAGCTCCACCATGCGGTCATGAATCACACCGTTGAGATGTCTGAGAAAATGTCCAGTTTAAGGATCTTAATGTCTTAGTCATCCCAGTGTCTGCTTTGCAGGTTCACGGTTCGTGACTTCCAGTACAACGAGGAGGAAATGAAAGCAGATAAGGAGGAGATGACCAGACTCTCAACTGACAAGAAAAAGCAGTTTGTATGTATTGGCTATATGGATCCTCAGAGCAACTGGCATGTTAATACATCAGTTTTGGTTATTTTGAACTCTTTCATACACATGTCCTCTGCAGGGTCCACTTGTTCGATGGCTGAAAGTGAACTTCAGTGAGGCTTTTATTGCTTGGATCCATATTAAGGCTCTGAGGGTCTTTGTGGAATCAGTGTTGAGGTAACGACAAAACAAAACATCTCTTTAGGGTCTTAGAGGGCACATATCATGAGGAATAAAATGATTATTGAAATTTTTTTGTATTATGCCAACTTTAACTTTCAAAAATTGCAACCTGCTACCCAGTCCAAAAAAAGAAAATTTTTCACATCAGGTTTATTTTTGTAAATCTCTCACAATGTAGCATTACAAAGAGGCTGTTATTGAAGGAAGGGACAGTGAAAATGTAGACTTAAAAAAAATGTATTCTAAATAAACAGATATGGATTGCCTGTGAACTTCCAAGCAATGCTGCTACAGCCCAACAAGAAGAACATGAAGAAACTGAGGGAAGTTCTGTACGATCTTTATAAGCACCTGGACAGCAGCGCAGCTGCCATTATTGACGTAAGTTTACTTTTGACCCTAGGCTGTGTTTTTGTGTTGTGTGGTTTAAATATAAGTCATTATTGTATGTTTTGTGGCATTTACAGCATTTTGGGCAACAGTCGCATTCCAAAAGTAAAAATTCCATAGGTTATTTCCATATTGAAATTTATTTAATAGTGATAACATCAGTGGTTTCCACAGGATTTTGTGAGACTATGGTGGTTGGACCTCCGTCCCTCTAGTGCAAGGGTGCAGAACTCAGTTCCTGGGCTGCGTTTAAGTCTGCATAGCAATGGAAGTTAAAGCTATGATAACGGATAATGTTACCTAATGGAAGCATGTAGATGATGAAGAGAAGTGGCCTGAGAACAGAACCCTGGGCAACACCGTGAAAGATAGGGGCAGTAGTGGACATAGCAAAGTGCACACTAGGGAGTAACTCGAATACAAAAAAATCATAGAGGAAATTTATTTGCCTCGAAGCTTCTTTTAGTCCATTTATCTACACGTGGAGCACTGTGTTTTCCCACAGACCATAGTTACTGATGCACAACCCACTAAACTATGGACATATGATGTAAATGCAAAAGATTGGAAGGCATTCACACCGAAGGTGGGACAAAATGGCGCTGTGTTACAGAGCTCGCGCTGCGCTGACATGTCATCTGAATGGCTCAATGGTCCGAGCCTGACTCGACCACGCAATGAGGACGTGACTAGATATACATGCAATTCTTCAAAGTAGCCTGTCAAACAGTACTAATGTACTAACATAAAAGATAAGCAAAAGAAATGTAATAAATCCATGCTGATCTTTGTTATTTAATGTGTAGGGAAAAAACCCTGAACTTCTGCAGAGCAGTAATGTGGTTTGCGTTGCTTTGTTAACTGGACAGTGCCGCGCTGTCCGTTCGGTGACACTAGCAAACACGTCCTCACTGCACTGTAGTAATACTGATGAGCTCTGTAATACCGCGGCGTTTCGTCTCACTTTCTGCATTGTCGACACCAGGTAACGTTAGCGTTCGCAATTAGCCTGAATCAATATGATGTTATGATGTCCCGTTAGCTAAGCGTCATTGATGTTAATAGTCTCACTTTCTCTGTCACACACACACACATATACACCTACTCCTCTCACAGTGATGCATAAAAATACCACAGAAAGCAAAATATCTAGTAAATGAATATACATTAGCCAGTCTTGGGAACTTGCTAAGTTCATAAGACACTTCCATCAAAATGCTGTTTTAAAAAAAAAATTAAGAAATTTCATTAGAAATACTCTCACCTTTCTCCTTCTGCTATTATTTTTATTTATGATTTTTTATTTATATATTTGTATTTGCATTTTAAATGTAATATGGAAATTAAATGCACTAAATGGGTTTAGTTCTCACAGATATTAATGAATGCAATTTCAGCAATAAAAATGTTAGGCCTAATTTTTCTAAAAAGGAAACAAATTAGTTGTTCATTTTAAGAGACCTGTCTTATTTTCTCTTGTACATTTAGTATTGCTCTTTAATAAAGAAAAACTACTTATTATCCAATTACTTAATTAATCGATGGAATAATCGGTAGAATACTCGATTATTAAATAATCGATAGCTGCAGCCCTAGTGCACACTTCGCTTTAAAACATGCAGCGCAAACAGACTATATACTTATTAAATTCAGTTGCAGTCTTTTGCAATTTGGTAAGGGCACAAAGCCATCATGCTTTTGATTTTAGTTAGTTTGACAGATACTTTGCCAAAGCAATGGTGCAAAACAACGTTAGAGAACCTTCATGTTATTATGTGAAGTTTTACAAATATTTTCGGTTCATTATGAAACTGGCAGCACAGATTAGACTGGCAGGCTGACATAGTCTAGATAATTAATGGGAAACACTGTAACATAAACCTTTCAAGTTTTGGGCTGCTCAAAAGTGTTTGGCACAGTGGCATTTTATTGTTGTGGCCTGTTTAAGTCAGCATAAAACGGAATTTACAATAGTCTTTTGTAACCTATTGTGATGTACAGTGGGGACAGAAAGTATTCAGACCCCCTTAAATTTTTCACTCTTTGTTATATTGCAGCCATTTGCTAAAATCATTTAAGTTCATTTTTTTTCCTCATTAATGTACACACAGCACCCCATATTGACAGAAAAATACAGAATTGTTGACATTTTTGCAGATTTATTAAAAAAGAAAAACTGAAATATCACATGGTCCTAAGTATTCAGACCCTTTGCTGTGACACTCATATATTTAACTCAGGTGCTGTCCATTTCTTCTGATCATCCTTGAGATGGTTCTATACCTTCATTTGAGTCCAGCTGTGTTTGATTATACTGATTGGACTTGATTAGGAAAGCCACACACCTGTCTATATAAGACCTTACAGCTCACAGTGCATGTCAGAGCAAATGAGAATCATGAGGTCAAAGGAACTGCCTGAAGAGCTCAGAGACAGAATTGCGGCAAGGCACAGATCTGGCCAAGGTTACAAAAAAATTTCTGCTGCACTTAAGGTTCCTAAGAGCACAGTGGCCTCCATAATCCTTAAATGGAAGACGTTTGGGACGACCAGAACCCTTCCTAGAGCTGGCCGTCCGGCCAAACTGAGCTATCGGGGGAGAAGAGCCTTGGTGAGAGAGGTAAAGAAGAACCCAAAGATCACTGTGGCTGAGCTCCAGAGATGCAGTCGGGAGATGGGAGAAAGTTGTAGAAAGTCAACCATCACTGCAGCCCTCCACCAGTCGGGGCTTTATGGCAGAGTGGCCCGACGGAAGCCTCTCCTCAGTGCAAGACACATGAAAGCCTGCATGGAGTTTGCTAAAAAACACCTGAAGGACTCCAAGATGCTGAGAAATAAGATTCTCTGGTCTGATGAGACCAAGATAGAACTTTTTGGCCTTAATTCTAAGCGGTATGTGTGGAGAAAACCAGGCACTGCTCATCACCTGTCCAATACAGTCCCAACAGTGAAGCATGGTGGTGGCAGCATCATGCTGTGGGGGTGTTTTTCAGCTGCAGGGACAGGACGACTGGTTGCAATCGAGGGAAAGATGAATGCGGCCAAGTACAGGGATATCCTGGACGAAAACCTTCTCCAGAGTGCTCAGGACCTCAGACTGGGTCAAAGGTTTACCTTCCAACAAGACAATGACCCTAAGCACACAGCTAAAATAACGAAGGAGTGGCTTCACAACAACTCCGTGACTGTTCTTGAATGGCCCAGCCAGAGCCCTGACTTAAACCCAATTAAGCATCTCTGGAAAGACCTAAAAATGGCTGTCCACCAACGTTTACCATCCAACCTGACAGAACTGGAGAGGATCTGCAAGGAGGAATGGCTTGGTGTGAAAAACTTGTTGCATCTTTCCCAAAAAGACTCATGGCTGTATTAGATCAAAAGGGTGCTTCTACTAAATACTGAGCAAAGGGTCTGAATACTTAGGACCATGTGATATTTCAGTTTTTCTTTTTTAATAAATCTGCAAAAATGTCAACAATTCTGTGTTTTTCTGTCAATATGGGGTGCTGTGTGTACAATAATGAGGAAAAAAAACGAACTTAAATGATTTTAGCAAATAGCTGCAATATAACAAAGAGTGAAAAATTTAAGGGGGTCTGAATACTTTCCGTACCCACTGTATATCCAAGTAAAACGGCTTCTGGAACAAGAAAAAATATAGGGTGGGACTAGGGCTGGGTATTTTCGATACCGATACCTTGACTTCGATACCGATTCCTAAACAATACCTTTTTCGATACTAATTTTATAAAATCTGTTTTAACAAGATTACATTACCTCAAAAAATCGTTGGTTTTATATTTTAAGTTTGACTTTTTTTTTACAGACTCAAAGACTCATCTCCTGAGCCACTGCACAAAGGAATAAAAAGAAAAGGCTGCTTATAAATTAACATTTATTTAAAATTAAACTTCTTATTTGGCTAAATTACATTTCCTTAACAGCCTTTAAACACAGGCTTTACTCCCTTCAAACTTAAATTTTGCCACTGTTTCCTTACATCATTGTTGGATATATAATTTTTATATAATATATAATTATATCCTTTCTGTTATTTAAGCTTGTGTATATTTTTAGTTAAAGCTGTTAAGTTATAAAGCAATATCTCATATCTTTGTGTTTTATATAATGACCACTAGGAGGTGCTCTAGGCACATGCTTTCCTTGATTGGTTTTCTCTAAAGAGAAATAAGGAAAGTAAAAGAGTGACGCACGTTGAAATGAGAGTTTCATGTCTTTATTAAAATCAACACATTAATGATTTATCTCTCATCCTCCTGCAATTAATTGGAATGTTATTTTTTATTAACTGGCCTGACCCGCGGATCATAAACATTATATATGCTTTTTCAGGAGACATCCGTTTGAAAATGTCCGTGAGGGTGTGGTTGATGCTTGCACACAGTGGCAGTATCAGGAGGACGCTTTTCCACCGCTTTTCCACCAGAATTGTCCGCGTTCTGGAGCCAGATCCTGTGCTCGTGCAGGCGAACTAGAGCCCGTCACGAACCGCTCGCGTGTTTCCATAGACTTGAGGAACCAACGCTGATGTAATGCTGCTGTGTTGTACCTGTCCATAACTAGTCTAAAAAACATTGCGCGTCCCGCTGTTTGTGCAGGCGGTGCGGCACTTCTGTTTTGCTGTTCACAGTATCTGGAGTGACTGTAGTGCTGCTCGCGTAAACAGAAACCGTTGATTCACTCGCTCTCTCGCACTCAGGCTCTCTCTCGCGCACATAGTTTTATATATTTTGATATAAATAACAATGTAGCGCAACGTTATTACAACGGAGGTATCAAAATTTGGTACAGAGTGCCAAGACACTTTTCGATACTCGATAGTATCGAGGCAATTCGGTCGGTACCTAAAAAGTATCGAATTCGATACCCAGCCCTAGGTGGGACTTGATTTTGTGCATGTCACCATTATTTATATAGCGCTTTTTACAATGTAGATTGTGTCAAAGCAGCTTTACAGTGATAACTGGTACATTATTTTGGCTGCACAGCAGCTCTTAAGGAATAGTGTCAATGCAGGCAGATCAAAGCACTGTTGAATATCAAATATCAATTGTCAAGTGTCCCCAACTAAGCAAGCCAAAGGCGACAGCGGCAAGGAACCCAAACTCCAACAGGTGACATCAGGTGGAAAACAGGTGTTAAAATGGAGAAAAAACCTTGGGAGAAACCAGGCTTAGTCGGGGGGCCAGTTCTCCTCTGGCGAACAGTGCTTTGTTACGACTCAGGTTGCTATCATAAGTCAGATACGATCGCAACATTCAAAGTGTTTAATTCAGTTCCATCCAGTTGAGGATCGTATTCATCACGCCGGTATGGACGGTTGTTGAGGAGATGTGCCACTGGTTGTTAAGAATTGTGGAGAATTGTGGTTTGCTATTGGTCAATTTAATTTGAATGACAGGTTGTCCCGCCCTCACGCCAGTAAACATGTCATCAGAGAAAAGATGTTGCTGCAAAAGTAAGGGGAAGATATTTTGATTAAAGATTACAAGGCACATGAATTTAAAAGAAAAGAAAAAAGGGCACTGATAAATAACTTATAACAACTACTGCAATGTTCCATAAAAAATAAGAATGTCAATTTTGATTTCATGGTGTCTTTTTCCTGTTCCAGCAATCTGCCATGGACATTCCTGGCTTGAACCTCAGTCAGCAAGAATATTATCCCTACGTGTACTACAAAATCGACTGCAACCTGCTGGACTTCAAATAGAAGAACCATACTCAATCATGTGCCCCTCTTTTTGTTTTGTCTCTGTGAATAAATCGAAGTTAAATTAAACTGTATATTGCTGAACTCTTGTTCTAGTCACCCTGTCATGCATGCTTATTCATATTCAGAGATACTTATCATTGCTGTTCAATCAATGACGGCAGGAGAGTATCTATATCTGCTGCCCCCTAGTACGTTGTTTACATTTTGTTTTTTTAAAGAATGTCATTGTGTTATCATATGTGCAGGTAAATGAAATTATGTATTTTAAGTCATTCCACTCATTTTTTGTGATGTGTAGTAGTTACATCTGATGTTAGTAACAGATATTGTTTGTGGACAACTGTGTTTTTAACCCGTATTCTTTAAAATGCACCAGTGGTTCATTTAAAGAAACAAAATGAGAGAGAGAAAAAAAGTTACAAAGATGCAATATAAATGTGATGTTATGTACATTTGGTGTTTAAAGAGTTATATGTGCAAAATTGTGTCATGGAACCAAAATATAAAATTAATATAAATACATAAAATGTGTAGTGTTTTTTACCAAATAAATTTGCAGTCACAGTAAAATGCAGGAAAGAAGGCCAATTGCAATTCAATTGGCTCCTTGTAAATTTGTAAACAAGAATTTAAATTATTAATGTTTTAATAATGCAAGTTAAGTATAAAATGTATACTTAAAAATAAAATAAATAAATAAACTAAGTCTGTAATTATCTCTAAAAAATAATTAAGTGGAATCTGTACATACAAAGTAGTAATAATGGTTTATTATTAATTAAGATAGGCCTACTTTTTAAATATTTGTAAATTTTATTATAAAATTAATATTTTTTACTCTAGAATTTTTTGGTTACGCCCTCATTTGAAACTATAAAAACCTTTAAGAAAATTAATTTAGGCTAATTAAGTAAAGTGATTTTAAAATATCCATAAATAAATAAGACGATATAATACTCCGCAGCACAAACATTTTAAAGTAATAGATGACCCAAAAATGAAACGCATGTCATTATTTATGTGGTTTCAAACGCATTGCAGTTTTTTGGACACACAAGGAGCCGTCAAGCTCCAAAACACCATAACAGTAGTCCATATGACTCATACAATTCATAGTCTACACAAGTCATACAACAGATTTTGTGTGAGGAACAGACCGAAACTTAAGTTGTTGTTCATTGGTAATATTACCTCAGTCTTAATCTGGCGCCTTTGTGATTTACGCGCGCAAATCTTAAGCAACAGTCGCTCAACACCATATAAGGAGAAGACTCTATTTTGAATGTGAAGGGTAAAGATGTAAAAAAAAAAAAAAAAAAAAAAAAAAATAGGAATAGACCTAGTTAAATCTGTCATATATACAAGTAAAACGTAAATGATAACAGAATCAATAGCTGAGAATAATAGAATGGGTAATTCAATAAGGGGCACTTGTCACGTAGTTTAATAAACATCCAGTTAGCCATTATCAGATCAAGTGATTTTTTTAATTTATAAAAAAATAAATAGAAATGGACTGTTGACGAATCGCTCAATTACATATCAAATGATTTGAAAATACGATTTTTCATAAAACAATAGAACTGAAATCACACGCGCGCGTGTTTATATGAATGCGCGTTCACGATGACGCACAACATCGCCGCGTGTGTCTCACACCAGACCTGCTGCTGATCCCTGCGCGAGAATGACTGCATATCTGTGCTCGTGTGTGTGAGGATGCTCACGGGCTCGATGGGCTGCGGGGGAAGCAGATCCGCCGCGATCGAACCCCGATATTACGAGAGCAGAGACACCGAGTCGACGTGGCTCACGAGCACGGACACGGAGATGCAACGAACAGCTGCCGGTAACGGAACCGGCGAGAGCGCGAGCGACAATGAGAAAACAGCAGCAGCAGCTGCAGCCGGATCAGGTCAGACACGATCATCTTTATTAAATACAGACATAATATAGAAACTATAGAAATAACTAGTGATACACACCCTAATGAAAGTACCATGGTATTACCATGAAAATATAAAATGGCACTCATGTTGTATATGAATATTGTAATGTGACACCCTCACTGAGGCCCATAATGTGTAATACACGGAACAAATAGAAATATAGAATATGCCTAACAAATATTTACCATAACAGTGCCCAAATATGAACACTGTGGTAATTTGGTATTAGTCAGGACTTAAAATGATTTAAAATAAGACAAAACAAGCGTTAATAATAATAAAATAAAACAACAACAGCAACAAAATATTAAGGTGTTTCTTATTTTGATTTACATTGTCAAGTTTTTTTATTTTAAAAACCAGAAATCCCATTGTCAACCTGGATATATTAATTTAAAAGTCATGTAAATGTAAAATCTTAAAACTTCATGGACATTTTTTTTTATAATGAATACATATTTTACTGTAAAATATTTTATTGGGTAGAAATTGTGAGTAAAAATATTTTTGAAAATCTCTATCCTTAAGCCTTATCCAGTAAATCATGAATGACTGGAAGAGCCTTGTAAATGTATTGGTTAAGTGGGAACCCTGAGAAAACTTCTAGAATCCTGAAATTTAAGTATTTTAATTTTTATTTGTAATTATTATATATATTTTTTCATTTACAGAAACTACAGTAGTGGCCAAAAGTGATGTCCAGCTTAGGAAAATTGACATCTTCACCCTTATTCAAATATTATTAAAAATTTGTTAAAGATTTTGTCAGCATACCATGTAGTTGGTTTGGAGTATAGTTAGTTTATATAATAAATAATATATAATAAGTTTTAAAATAATAGTTTTAAATAATAGTTTTATTTGTGATAACAATGCAATGAAACATGCCAAAAGTGTGTCAACATTATTCTTGGCCAGGCTGTCATACAAAGAAATTATGAACGCATGCAAAAACATTAATAATATTAATATTAACATTAATAATGAATAATATTACAAATAATAATAAGTGATTATATTGTAGCAAAGTCCCTTTAAAGGGATAGTTCACCCAAAAAGAAAAATTCTGTCATCATTTACTCACCCTCAAGTTGTTCTAAACCTGTATGAGTTTCTTTCTTCTGCTGAACACAAAAGATGATATTTTGAAGAATGTGTGTAACCAAACAGTTTCTGGTCCCCATTGACTTCCATAGAATGAAGAAAAAAAAAAATGGGGTCAATGGGGACCAGAAACTGTTTGGTTACACACATTCTTCAAAATATCATCTTTTAAGTTCCACAGAACAAAGCAACTTATACAGGTTTACAACAACATGAGGGTGAGTAAATGATGACAGAATTTTATTTTTGGCTGAACTACCCCTTTAAGGCTAGTCATTTCACTCGGCGGCCATCTTTGAAACATCTCAGTCATGCAAGTATAGCAACTGGAGCTTCTAACGGCAGTTGCAGTGATGTAATGACTTTCCTAGTTGGCGACTGGCTCTTTTATTTAGAAGGCGGGACTTATTCCGCCATATTGCGCGTTACAGTATTTAGTATTTAGTTGTAGTTAGTGTATGCTTTTTCCTGAGCTTTGTTTTTCCTATGCATTTTTAATACTGACATCACTTTTAGCCACTACTATAGGAGTGCATATAGATTAAAATCAAAAACTACCGCTAGGGAGCCTTTGAAGTCAAAAAGTTTGAGATCCACTGGTGTACATGGCATGCATATAAAGAACTTCTGTGTTGTTGTTGCTGTAAAGGTCAAAGGGAGGAGAAGCCCATGACAGGGACCAGAGGCTCTTCTGCTAAGGAGAAAAAGCTGGTGAACGCCGGCACACAGTGCGGCAGACGCGCAACGCTCACCGACAGCACTCAAAGGAGACCAGCACACAGAGACGAGGTCAGATGCGTCAACACTCATGGTCACATGTCATATTTCACCTCATAATCAAAAACAGATACAGTTCTTAAGTAGGGCTGGGTATCGAACTGGATACTTTTTAGTAGGCTTGCTACGGTAGTCGGTGTTACCGGTGTTCAGTTGCACCGGTTTCATCACTTGCCCACCGTGGCAATTTTTTTTCAGTTTAACAAGTTAAAAATATTTAATGCAATTAACGCAGTATCCGTTTTTCTGCGTTATATGATCAAGCTCTTATTCATGCAAATGCTTTTAAACCATTCAAGCGTGACAAAAGAGAACGCGCTGTCTGTGAATGTCCTGCCTATGTCACACACACACAACGCGCGCCAGTATCGAGTTCTCTTCCGCGCTTGAACGAACCATTACACACACAAATTATGCCAAAATGTGTTTTGTTGAGTGTCCTAATAAGAGCAGTCTTCAATGAGTTAAATTAAGTCTTGAATGAACGTAAAGATTTGGGAGAAAATGGGACGGGTGTCAGATCCGCGTTGTGTGCAGCAGCGGCAGATCTTAAAGTGTAATTAATGTTAATCAAAGAACAAAGATAAGAGAGAGAATTACTCACTGCTCTTTACTGAAGAACGTAAACGTTCTGTACCTTATTTATTTGGTTCCAGAGTTTCCATGGTTTGATTTTCAGTTTTTTATATAAACGTGTAAATTAGCCTATTTGTTATTTTATATTGTATTCTTATTCATTTGTTAATAAACTAATATAAGCGAGTTTGTCGTTGTACTGTTTTGTTGTTGTGTTTTTCAGTAAGAATAATAACCCACCATTCAAAACTGCAGCTAATTTTAAAGTGACAGTAAAATTCACACGGCCGCACACCGGGATTCATAAGCGATTTAAAAAAAAAAAAAAGAGGTGGAGGCCCCGCCCCCCTGTGACACCGGTATTGTCACATGTCGATTAACTGGTGGGAAAAATTTCTCACCATCACATCCCTACTTTTTAGGTACCGACCGAATTGCCTCGATACTATCGAGTATCGAAAAGTGTCTTGGCACTCGGTACCAAATTTCGATACCTCCAAACGTAGCAGGGGAGAGTGGGCGGAGAAATGCTGTCGCTGTCTCGTTGAGCAATGTAATAACGTTGCGCTACATTGTTATTTATATCAAAATATATAAAACTATGCGCACGAGAGAGATCCTGAGTGCGAGAGAGCGAGTGAATCAACGGTTTCTGTTTACGCGAGCAGCACTACAGTCACTCCAGATACTGTGAACAGCAAAACAGAAGTGCCGCACCGCCTGCACAAACAGCGGGACGCGCAATGTTTTTTAGACTAGTTATGGACAGGTACAACACAGCAGCATTACATCAGCGTTGGTTCCTCAAGTCTATGGAAACACGCGAGCGGTTCGTGACGGGCTCTAGTTCGCCTGCACGAGCACAGGATCTGGCTCCAGAACGCGGACAATTCTGGTGGAAAAGCGGTGGTATCAGCGTCCTCCTGATACTGCCACTGTGTGCAAGCATCAACCACACCCTCACAGACATTTTCAAACGGATGTCTCCTGAAAAAGCATATATAATGTTTATGATCCGCGGGTCAGGCCAGTTAATAAAAAATAACATTCCAGTTAATTGCAGGAGGATGAGAGATAAATCATTAATGTGTTGATTTTAATAAAGACATGAAACTCTCATTTCAACGTGCGTCACTCTTTTACTTTCCTTATTTCTCTTTAGAGAAAACCAATCAAGGAAAGCATGTGTCTAGAGCACCTCCTAGTGGTCATTATATAAAACACAAAGATATGAGATATTGCTTTATAACTTAACAGCTTTAACTAAAAATATACACAAGCTTAAATAACAGAAATTATATAATTATATATTATATATAATTATATATCCAACAATGATGTAAGGAAACAGTGGCAAAATATAAGTTTGAAGGGAGTAAAGCCTGTGTTTAAAGGCTGTTAAGGAAATGTAATTTAGCCAAATAAGAAGTTTAATTTTAAATAAATGTTAAAAAAATAAGCAGACTTTTTTTTTATTCCTTTGTGCAGTGGCTCAGGAGATGAGTCTTTGAGTCTGTAAAAAAAAGTCAAATTTAAAATATAAAACCAAAGATTTTTGAGGTAATGTAAAGGGTTGGGAACCGAGAACCGGTAGTGTTTTTTGAAAAGAACCAGAACCTTGCAAGATTTCTAAGTTTCGGTTCCGAAAACGGTTCTGAAGTGCGGGGAGCGTATCCTTTAATAGAGACATCTCACATCATGAATATTATAGCAATGAATGCACTGAAAAGCCCTCGCGCTACTCATATACGTCAGATTTCAATAAAGAGAGAGGGAGAGAGAGATGCCCAAAGCGGCACGAGTAATCTTTAAAAGATCGCATTCTCGATTTCATCACCCACATGATCTAATTCCTAAATGACAATGATTCGCCCGTGTATATTAAACCTTTGACTAAAAATAAAATTGCGACATTCAAATCTTCGTTCGCGCTGCCGTTGATCTAAAGAGAGTTGTCATGTAAACAGCTTCACAAACAATCTTTTCAAACGCAGTTATTTCTGTGTGACAAATAGGCCTACTCCAATTATAACAGAAGTATACAAAAGTTTATTATTCAGATTGAAACATTGATGTTTATGTATAATAAATTACCTTCTGAAAGTAACTGGACTTCAAATAACGACTGTATCGATTGCATTGTTACGCCACTAGGTGGCAACAAATTTACTGTTAAAAATGTGTGTCACTGAATCATTCTTTCAGAAACAAGTCTTTATGAATCCAACTTACAAAAATATTCTGTTTCACCTGTCTGAATCTTACATGTGTGTTCAAGCATCTTATCTAATTTGTGGTAACACTTTACAGTAAGGTTCATTTATGAACTAACCATGAGTAATACATTTGTTACTGTATTTGTTAATAATTAGTTTGTTGATGTTACTTCACAGTGCACTAACTAATGTTAACAAATACAACTCTTGATTTTAATAATGTATTAGTATTAGTAGTAAATGTTGAAATGAACATTAACAAAGATTAATAAATGCTGTAGAAATGCAGTTCATTATTAGTTCATGTTAATGTAGTTAACTTATGTTAACTAATGAACCTTATTGTAAAGTGTTAGCAAATTTGTTGAGATTAACAGTCTGTTAAATTCATTTTACAAGAATAATAAACACAAAAAGGACTGTTTGAGTCGAGTATTGTGCATTTTTCAATTACTACAACTTTTATTAGTTGTTTAATTATTTTAATGGAACCGGAACCGTTAGGCAGAACCGGAATCGGAACCAGAAAATTTCTCACGATTCCCAAGCCTAGGTAATGTAGTCTTGTTAAAACCAATTTTATAAAATTGGTATCGTTCAGGAATCGGTATCGAAGTCAAGGTATCGGTATTAAAATTTTTTGAACAATACCCAGCCCTATTCTTAAGTGACTTTTACTTCATGGAACATATCTTTTTTTTTTTTTTTTTGATTTTGGGTTATATAAAGATGAGCTGGACCCTCATCCATTTATCTCCATCTATTATGATACACTGCCCGGCCAAATTTGGATTTAAATAAGCAAAAGCTTAAAGGGTCCTTGGTTATGATTTCACTTTTTTAACTTTAGTTAGTGTGTAATGTTGCTGTTTGAGCATAAACAACATCTGCAAAGTTACGACGCTCAAAGTTCAATGCAAAAGGAGATATTTTCTTTTACAGAAATTGCTTTTTAAGGACTACAACAAATGGCTGGTAGGGACTACAACGAGCTTCTTCCCGGGTTAGTGACATCACAAACCCTAAAATTTACATAAACCCCGCCCCCGAGAACACACAACAAAGGGTGCGAGGTCATGTTGGGCTGCTTTAGAGAAGAGGAAGAGTTGTTGTAGTAGAGTGTTGTTGTCATGCCGCCATTTTATGCCGGACTGCTTCATAAACGAGGGTCAATTCAACGCTGGATTTGCACAAAAGATTAACATGACGACACATGCTAGTCGATGAGTTGAATCAACTCCACAGCAACTACATAAATTTATCCACTAACCATTCAGAAACGTCCAGTTTCATTCTAAAACTTGTAACTTCTTCCTGAGTCTCTTCATCAGTGTCCGACTCCGGTTTGAACAATGTAAGGCTAAACACCGTTACTGACAATCCTCATTTTGGCTGCGTGAGATTCTCCAGCTTTGTTGTTGTTGAGCAACCGAAGCACAAGCTGTTAAAGCTCCGCCCTCTTCTGGAAAGGGGGCCGGGAGCAGCAGCTCATTTGCATTTAAAGGGACACACACAAAAACGTGTTTTTGCTCCCACCCAAATAGGGGCAAATTTGACAAGCTATAATAAATGATCTGTGGGGTATTTTGACCTGAAACTTCAAAGACACATTCTGGAGACACCAGAGACTTGTTAAAGGGGCATTATAGGTCCCCTTTAAGAATTGAAAAGCTACACACTCCATCAATTATGGTTAGAAGAACTGTTGCCAAACATATAACATGCTAGAAACATAATAATCACTGCAATAATGATCCAATCATAAACTTTTAAGTATTTGCCTTTTTCGATCCAAACAGCGACTTTGTTTTGGCCGGGCACTGTATATTATGCATCTTATCTCACCATGCAGTGAATCTTTATAGGCTGATATTCTTTTCTTGCAGGTTAAAAGTAAATCAAAGAAAGTCGCTGAAGGGGTTAAAAGTGTCCGTCCGGCTGTAAACGCTGAGGTGATGCCTTGACGTGAGAGTTTGTGGAAGAGCTGCTGCCGTCAAACACAATCACAGTGCCACAGTCTAATGAGGGACTTTCATTATAATTAAATGCACGTTAAATCAGATGGCAGATCTGATCTAGTTCCGTCTGTTTGTCTGCATGTAAACGTTGAGCGCTGGAGAGGACGGCGACCCTAACATGCTGCAACACGTGTCATTTTGAACTGGATCAAGCCTTTATAGAGCTGCATCTCTGTTTCTGAAGTACTCAAATGTTATTTATTTCCCTGCCATTGTTCATGTTTATTATTTTGCTGGTTTTACGTATTTCCATCAGTATTGTGCGGGTTAGTGATAATCTAGTGCCTAATGAGTCTGTTTGATAATGCAGATATACAAATGTCTCAGGTTGTGATTGTATGAAATGAAGACACATTCAAACATAACATTGTCTTGTTCCTATTAATGGAATGGAAGCTGGTTTCCAGTCTGCAGACTGATTTATTTATGATTTAGTGAAATAACATGTTTGATTTGAATCAGTCAATTTGTTCATCATAATTATGCCATTTTTACAGGGACGATGGAAAGGATTCCCAGAGTAAAAACAGCACAAGAATATTTTGATTTGATATTTTACTACAAAACTAAGCAATTGATAAAAAAGGAGCATAATAAACATTCTAAAATTGAAAGATTGTCTCAATTTTACATCTTATAAATGACATTTTATATTTCAACAATGTGTTTGTTTGTCTCATCCTGTACTGATATAAACATTGTACAGTGTGATGATTTACCAACATGTGCAGATCATATTTCAACCCAAAATCAACTGAATTAAGTTGTATACAGTAAAAATGAATATGACATAAAAGAGAATCTGAAGGGAAAGTATAGAACTAAATAGAATGTTGTGATGTGTTTTGAAGCGAACATTATAGAGAGTGAATTCTGTAAGAAATAACTGACCTCGGACCATTGATTTATTAGAAAATAGTGCACACCCGAGGTGGTAATGCGGCCACGACGCGAAGCGGCAGGATTTTTTTCTTGGGGGTGCTAAGGGGGGGCTTAACAGTTCAAAGCGGGTGTTAAGAAAAAAAATTAAGTATTACACATCAATAACTTCAATACCCTTCAATATTTTACTTTTTTAATTTTCCATTTTACCTTAAACACTACACAGGCTCGTCTCAAGAGGGGTGCGAGGGGGGGGTGCTGTAATGACGCACAATTTGTTGTTTGTGTTATGGATATTTAAGAAAAAAGTTTGCTTCGCTTCATATATTCAGTTTAACAGCTGTGTAACTGAACTGTGCATAATATGTTGACGCTAAATTGTTCTAAATGAATTGGTCAAACCAGTGCTGTTTTTCGGTTGTTTTCCTCTGTGAACATGCGCTAAATGGATATCTAACAATTTAGTTGGTTTTTGAACATTTTTGGATTTAAAAAAACTTTAAAACGTCTAGAGATGGAGTAGTTGCTCTCACTGATGGTCCGAAAGGTGCGTAATAGTCATGATGTATATGCTATTTAACATTTTAGTGTTAAATAAATACCAGTCAGATGAAATCCTGCAGGCGTCCGTGGTTTCTCCGTCCATGCAATAAATGCACATTCTTGAAGGAGCGCGGATTTCTAGCGTATTTACTTGAACTTCTCAGGTAGTATCTATGGTTCGACCCATTCCAGAGGCGACCAGAATCAGAATTTAAAATGGACTGAATACGAACTTGGCGTGCGATGCCGCACTGACCTGAAAACGCTTAAGGTGAAAAAGATTAACGTGGCTTAATTTACCAAGACAGTGTTATTAACAAACCAAACTTAGTAAACAGCATAGTAATAAAGCATACAATGTACAGAAAAGCAGATGAGCCCAGAATATGAACGCAACACGTTTAATTAAGCATTTTCCTCCCATAAAGAAAATGCTTAACATGGCTTAATGTACTAAGACAGTGAAATTAAAAAACCAAACTTAGTAAACACTATACTAATAAAGCATACTATAAAGAAAAATTGGTTTGTGCAGAATTTGATCTTTTAATATCACTTAGGCTACATTAAGCGAAATTAAGTTTTACTTTATAATGGTTTTCTATGGGAGGAAAATGCTTAACGTGTAATAAAAGGAGTTGCATTCAAATTCTGGGCTCATCTGCTTTGCTGTACATAGTATGGTTTATTAGTATGATGTTTACTGAGTTTGGTCTTATATCACAGTTTTAGTACATTAAGCCACGTTAAGTGTTTTCTATGGGAGGAAAACGCTTAAAGAGTTAGTTCACCCAAAAATGAAAATAATGTCATTTATTAGGCTACTCACCCTCATGTCGTTCTACCGTAAGACCTTCGTTCATCTTCGGAACACTAATTAAGATATTTTTGATGAAATCCAATGGCTCAGTGAGGCCTCTATAGACAGCAATGCCACTGTAAATCTCAAGATCCATAAAGCTACTAGAAACATATTTAAAACAGTTCATGTGAGTTCGGTGGTTCTACCTTAATATTATAAAGCGACGAAAATACTTTTTGTGCGCCAAAAAAAAATAAAAATAACGACTTTTCAACAATATCTCGTGATGGCCGATTTCAAAACACTGCTTCGGAGCTTAACGAATCGAATTTACCACACAACTATCGGTTAACACACCTCAAGACACTGTTCAGATGTTGTATTTTAGGACATTTGTCAGGTTTTTTTCCCCTTAAAACACTCTTGTGTGTGGGACTAATTTCTTACGCATCTCTTCCAAAGCCTCCGTTGCTAATTCCAAAAAACGTAATTTCAGAACTAGTAACAGAGGCTTGAGCCATTGATAGCAGAATAATACCGTTATTAACGCAGTTGAGAGAGAGAGAGAATATACATTATGAGAATTAGCCTACCTTAGTCTGTCTCTCTCACGGCAGCAGCAGTGTCTCTACTAATAGCGAAACGGTAAGTTTATCTACCTCAAGAACCGCGCAGTTATTACCTCGATGGTGAGAAATGTCATGTAGCTTTTAATTTGCTAAACTATTTGACTGAATTTTACTTTTTAATTCAGAGGAGCGCGGACAACACCTTACAGGGCGAGTGTGTGTCCGTACTTTATGTGTATGCGTTTGAGTGAGAGAGAAGGATACGCTTTCAGGACACAATAAAACGTATTTTGCGGCAAAAACCATGGCAATAATTTGTCGTTTTTATCCTGTTTACTATGTTTATTTGCTTGGTCGGTGCCGTTGTGGGTTTTGTTTATTTGGCGGTTGTAGGCTGTGAGGACCTTTTGAAATAACTAAAAATCATTTGGCGAAGTGATATGAAACTGCGTAATGCGGTCAAGACCTGCCTAGAACTACTTTAGCCGTGCGTTTCCCTGAAAATAACGTTCCATAACGCGCCATAGAACGTTCGCCAACCAATCAGATTCGAGCATTCAACAGACCTGTAGTATAATTATTTATAAATGAGTAAAATTCACACCACAATATTATTATTTTTGATTTTTTTTTTATTCTGTTGTTGATCATCACTGGCTGAGAAAAAATGAGTCATAGACCAAAGTACCATGTGGACTGTTTCTCATGCATGCACATTGCATCTGCTTTTTTACACATTTATTTACATGTTCTTTTAGTTTTTATTACCTCAGTGATGAGTCTTATGATACTCCAATGTGTGTCAAAATCTACAGAATCTGTGCAGATGTTAAAATGCATGAGCAGACACATGATTTGGGACTGTATATTAAATTGACTTGATATTGCAATGCTTAAAAAGGCAGTGTTTAGAAGGCAAATTAATTGCTTTAAAGAAGGAATCACTTCAAAGCAAATGAATAAAGCAGAGATTTCCTCACAGCTAATGAATAAAACGAACAACATCCTCACAACGGTGTCATGCGCATTGATATCAGTCTCTCTTCATTTCATACTGGATTATTGAAGGAAAAAGGCAACAAGATCTTGCTTCAGTAATTTACCAGCTACAAATTAGATTTTTCTATAAAATTAAACACTGATTGTTACATTATCAGATGAATAAAAACAAAGAGGAGAGAAACAGCTAGCAAAATTATAAGTACTGAAAACATCAGATGAATAATGTAAAACATTCTGAAACTCTGCAATCTTTATTTTACCACCACAATGCGAGAGATCCAAAGTATCAGCTGATCCAAACATAAAAATACAATCCCCAGATAATAAAAAATTAGATAAAATAGCTCTTTTACAGATGATGCCGTGGCAAAAAAAATTGACTGTAAATTAATGTTTGACCCCAAAACATGTGATTGACAGATCAGATTTAAATGGGGAATGAGTCGAGATTGCATTGACCTTTGACCCAGATCATATGAAACGACACAATACTTCATTGTCCAAACGCTTGGGAAGATCTATTGAAATCATTACAGTTCCTGAATGAGATTTTGGTACCATCATCTTCATCATCACAAACTAATCAAAAAATCTCTGACTGACATGATTAAAAGTTGTACGTCCCAGAATATTAACTGACATATAAAGCATAAATTATGTACTAAAAATAAATGCAACTCTTAATGTTTATAAACCCGGACTGACCTCATCATGCCTGTCAATAAATAAAATGGCGCATACGGCTTGCAGGGGTACAGTTATCTCGAATTACTCAAAGTCAGTCAACATACGCATAATTTACAGTCAAATCACAGAGATATGAATATCATGAACTGTACAACTATATACACACCGCCAACATATACAAAAGTTACGAATAAAAAAAATGATCTAATAGAGTTTCTAATAGAATCCCAATTGACTTTCAGCTTCTGTGTTGAGTGACGTATTTGTGCTTATTGGTTTAAATGTCCATAAACGAGACATACATTAAATAAAAATTGTAAACCTTTATACATTTAAAGTCAACATGAACTCAAAACGGACTCTTTTTACTTTCTTAATGCATGCTTCTTTAGAACAGTATGCAATGCCCACTTTTTTCATCCCAGTCCTGCATTTTTTTGTTGTTGAATACCCTGGTTGCAAGTCATGAGACTTTGAGAGATTGTGAAAGTAGTGAATATTCAATGTATAGTCCAGCCCTAACGTCACATTACGGACGTACAATGACTTGTGAATATCGCATTCAAGCACTTTGTTGCCGGAAAGAGGAATAATGGAGGACACAAGGTTTATTCTTGCCTATTTATAGAGAAAATCTTATTAACGGCAAAATGATATTTAGCGTCCCATTCATTGACAACCATATAAACATTAACCGAGCTATCTAGATAGTCAGCATGCTGACGATTCTGGAATTTCGGTCAAATACAGGCTATTTTCACTGTGTATAAAACACACGATAAGCTTCAAATGGTTATTTACATTTGCAAATATGCACTACTTTAATGACAAAACAAAGTGATGTAGTTGTTGTAGAAACAACTAATAAAAAATAGTATTCACATCAGAAATCGTTGTCCCCCCGCCATGTTTAAAGTTTATGGCACGCCCATCTCAGAAACTTGGGTACACGACTTGATAGGGCATTCATTTCCAATTTTTAACTAGAAAAATATCTGGAAATCATGCATTGGTAGATCTTAATTAAGACATAGTCATAATTATGAGATGAAAAAGTTGAAATTATGACATACTAAGTCATAATTTTGACTTTTTGTCATAATTTTGACTTTTTGTCATAATTTTGACTTTTTATGTCATAATTACACCTTAGTAGTATGTCATAATTGTGACTTTTTTATGTCATAATTACAATTTACCAAAGCATTTTTTTATGTGATGGAAATGGGCTTCCATACTTAAAGGTGCAGTGTGTGAATTTTAGTGGCATCTAGCGGTGAGGTTGCGAATTGCGGCTCAGTCCACCGCTCACCCTTCCCTTTCGAAGCACAGAGAAGCTTTGGTGGCCGACACCGGACAAAGATGTCATCGTCTGAGACAATGAGCAGTTTGTCCATTTAAAGCTACTGTATAAATATGGCGGCGCAAAATGGCGACTTCAATGTAAGGGGACCCGCGGTGTACGTAGATAGCAATGGCTTATTATAGGTAATAAAAACATAATGGTTCATTAGGTAAAGTCTTTATACACCACTGAAAACATTGTTATGTATATTATATTGCATTTCTGTCAATAGATCCTTCTAAATATTACACAGTGGACCTTTATTCCTGTGTTATCGCCATTCTAAACCCTGCTTTTAACCCCGGGTAAGGGAACGTTTAACACCTGGGGTTATGAAACCCTGCTTTTTAGCACTGCTTTTTTGTTGTTAGCCCTGCAATGCGGTGGCAAATCAAAGATGGTTTGATTCAGGGCCATGCAACTGGTGCGACTACACCGGGGCCCCACCCTTTAGGGGGCCCCAGAAGGCGATTGCGAACAGACCGAACGAGGGGGCACCGCTTCCTCTAACTCGCACTGGTCCCTGCCCCATGCTAGGGACGGCCCTGGTCTTATTATTAGGAGATACCAGGGCCCATGGCACTACCATCGGAGAAAGCGCAACAGCCAACTTGGATCACATGTGCCTTGATAACCAATCACATACATTACAGCCTTGGTGTCATTGAATTTAACCCTACCTGTCCCAATATTGTCTGTGACTTCTCTTTTAAAACAGCGTAAATCTAAAACTAGAACAATCCAAAACGAATGTTTAAGAGCAAACATGTTGAAGATTAGCTGACACGCTGTTGAATCATTAAATAATAAGCCGTTTTCCCACAAAAGTAGTTTCTTCAACGCAGTGAAGCCTCTCCTCCATTGACATCCATTAAAAAAAACGGCCTCTGGTCTCCTTCCCTGCGTACCGCAGAGTTACATTTTGCGTTACGCTTGGAGGCTTGCCTTAAAGTGCCTTTGTCCAAAATCTTGAAGTGTGAAAAATGCGGTGATAAGCCGCCTTTCCACTATCTCTGACAATCGCATATGGTTGTCGCATTTCGCCCCCTTGTGGCAGTCACACAGAACTTTGAAATTAGTAGTGAAACAGCCGTTGCTTTCTGTCATAATAATGTTTTATGCCATTATTTTGACCTTTTTTGTCATAATTTCAACTTAGTATGTCATAATTATGACTTTGAATGTCATTATTTCGATTTAGCATGTCATATTTTTTACATCATAATGTTAAGTGTTTATCTAATGTCATAATTTTGACTTTTTAATCTGATAATTATGACTTTTTGTCATTATGATTTACCAAAGAATGACTTTTTTTATTGGAAATGGGCTTTCATACAATCGCGTTAATTCCTATTGAAATGTCTGGATTTCGCCCACAAAATTCACCATACAATACTAGCCTAAATATGAGCTCAACTTGAAACGCGAAATAAGATAACCCAGGATTGTGACCCAGGGTTAACTATTTCAAGACTGAAAAGGTCTAATGAGTCATAAAGTTCATTAATTACAGTATAGAATAGAAAATGGCCCATGTGTGGAAGAACTGCTAAACATCCATACGAGTTTATTGGCTCTGTACAACACGGCTGACTGACTGATCTCTCGCTTGACCAGTTCTAATCTATACAACTACAACAGGATGACATACGGCGTGATCCGCGTCTAAACCTCCTTGATGGTTCTCTCCGATGGCCGGTATTCTGCGCCCTTCTCAGATGCCATGATGAAGGACTGAGTCTTGCGTTTCAAGCGCGCACGCTTGTTGGCTAGAGAGAGGCTGTGCTTGCTGGAGGCGATGATGTCGGAGATGAACTTCTTGCAGTCGACACAAACCTCCATGGCATTCCAGTCTTCCATCAGCTCTTTCGGGAGCTCAATTTCCTCCTGAGATGAGGACGATTGCCGAGTGTGCTTAGACAATCTTAGAGAGATGGAAGAGAGACGGTATTGTCAGAATTGTGAGATAATAATTATATTTGATCACAAGAACAAGCTTCCATACTATGCTGGGTTTTTGTACCTGGACATTGTGCGCTGAAGGCTGGGTCGATGGTGGCTCGTGCTGGGCTTCTCTGGCTTGTGAGCGGCCTTGTCCCGTTTCAGTGTGGACGTGGACGGACCCAGAGAGTAAATGGGTAGACTGGCGTAGGGCTTCGATGGCAGCCGCATCTAAAGCAACAGAAAAGGACTGTTACGAGTGCAAAATGAGCTTCCATCAGCTTTTGATTTCCTGAAGGACAGAGAATAGAACGTTTCAAAGTACAGTGATGAGATTTACAGGACCATTGTGACCCTGGTAATGAAGTCACGTAGAGATCGCCAAAAAAAAAAAAAAAAAGGTGAATGAGAATTACGCAAACATTTAATGAAGTCATGTGAACATGAACAGTACGTACAAATCATGACTTACTTTTTTACAGCATTGTGAACACACAGGCCTGCAAAGATCAAGAACAAGATGATACAGCACCACTAAAAATTAATTTTTGACTTAGTACTTCTGTCTTGGTTTCTATTGAAATATCTAAAAATCCTTAAATGAGCACTGACTAAAAAGTTGGATGGCAAGTTATTTATTACCTTTTACAAAACTGACAGGTGTAGGACCAGGTAAAGAAGGAAAATCGTTTCGTTCGGCAGCAGAAGCACAGCTGTGAAAAGAGAAATATCAATGAGTTCCTGAGAGTCATACTCAGTATTCACAATATATTTGCAATGATTTGAACATTGTATATATGGCAATGATTTTAAAGCATATGTATTTGTCCGTTAAGTTTGTGCCATTAGCTTCATGATTCTTCCTCGTCTCATGACTTGTACGAGACTGTTCAGTGTTCATATTTTAATAGTGTTTGATTTATACTTCAGAAGTAAAAACAGTTGGTAAAGTTGGTAAATTTGATCAATTTCTCTGAATCAGTTCGAAATGTCTCTTTCAGTAAATCAATTCAAAACTGTGATTCAGTGATTTGTTAATTTCAACTCTCCAAATGATAAAAGAAGTCTTTATGTGGCATTTATCATGTATCAAAATGTTTTAGTGTGATATATTGAATATACACACTACCATTCAAAAGTTTGTGGTCAATAAGATTTTTTTTGCTTGTTTTTGAAAGAAGTCTCTTCTGCTTACAAAGGCTGCAAAATACAGTAAAAACAGTAATATTGTGAAATATTATTACAATTTAAAGTAACTGATTTCTATTTTAATATATTTTAAAATGTAATTTATTCCTGTGATCAAAGCTGAATTTTCAGCATCATTACTGCAGTCTTCAGTGTCACATGATCCTTCAGAAATCATTCTAATATGATGATTTGTTGCTCAAGAAACATTTCTTATTATTATCAATGTTGAAAACAGTTGTGCTGCTTCATATTTGGGGAAACTGGTACATTTTCTTCAGGATTCTTTGATGAATAGAAAGTTCAAAAGAACAGCATTTATTTGAAATAGAAGTCTTTTGTAACATTATAAATGTCTTTAAAGGCACAATATGTAAGATTTATTAAAATATCCACAAACCACTAGATCAATGTTATTTATTTTGTTGACTTGTGTACTTACATTATCCGAAATATTCCAAGAATGTTTAAATCCAGAGAAATAAGCAATTTTAACCAGGACACGGACCATGTCCGTGCGTCGCCTATCAATGACATCATACCCGCGTTACCCTAATATCAATCTATCTTACTGCAGTGTGCGACAAGTGTCTCATAGCAGCTGCCGAGCGAACGCAGAGAAGCATTATAACAACTTTCAACACTCAAATGTATCTAATATGATAAACAGCGCTGCTTTACCCCACATACACTTGACGGGAAGAAGCGGAAGCGGCGACTGGCATAATAAAAGCTCCTCTGCTCTCGAGTCACGCTCGTCTCTCATTAGCAAAATTTATTAGCATTAGTAATGTTAATAAATCTGTAATACATTAGCTCATCCATGAATATGATTTCTGCCCGAGCCCCGTCGGATTCTTTTCCAGCGGCTGTAGACGTGAAGACAACACCTCCCATGATTCCGCAAAATCAAGGCATCATCAAGCTACGACTTTGTTTTGAATAAGTGACCTCTAGTGGTTAAAATTACATATTGTGCCTTTAATTCATCCTTTGCTGAATAAAAACTCTGACTGAGCCCAAACTTTTGAGCAGAAGTGTATATATTTTAAATACTGCTGTTCATGACTGTTTTGTTATGCTGACACATATAAATGAAAATTATTAAATATAATTCTATAATAGTTAAATACAATGTGGAAACATGCCTTGATTATATTTTAATTACATTTCTACTGTTTACTTTAAGCATTAAACCTTTTCAGTCTACTTGATTGCAATGACTGTTCTGCTGACATGATGCTTCCTCTCAATGGTTGCAGTAATGCACTAATAAAAGCAGTTCCCACCTTCCCCTTCTTCAGGGCATTGTAGATGTCTTTGTACTGCTGAAACTTCTCCAGTTCAGCTTTGACCAAAACCTGCCGAATGTGCATCACTTCCTCCACCGTCAGAGCCAGACACTCCACCGGGAAACAAAACTCCTCCTGTCCAAAGACATCGGCCACACAAAATCAAAAACAGAGACAAATCTACAGCAGCAATGCCGCCCATCGGCTTCTCCAGAGCCAGAATACCAAAGGGAAACACTGTGTGCAGGGGAGTTCTGGGATATTGAAGCCACTGCAGCATTCAGACATTCAGATTAGTATACTAATATATGCCACTCATACCAGTATGTATATAAAATTTAACTTAAAAAAGGCAAAATAACCATGTTTTTTCCAAAATGATAACTAGATGCAACTCATTGTGTAAAATGATTAGGTCATTTGGCAACAGTGTAGCATAAAACGTGTTTGAAACGTGTTGCATTATTTGTTTCTGTTAATGACCCAAAGCTTATGACTGAAAATCGGCTGAAGGGACGGCTGCAAAAAGTGACAGAGGATGAAGGAGGAGTTTGTCAATGTTACTTTCTTGCTTACTAAGGATTTTGAACTGTGCCTGGAGGGAGGCAGGAACTGGCGCACACTAGTGGGCGTTTCCTTCTCGATAGAGTGACGGCGCTGGGTGGGCTGGCGGCGCTCCGGCTGTGGCGTGGACGAGATGGGCAGGAACATGGGTGGAGCTGTGAGAGAGGACGATAAAGACCCATTATTTATTAATTTTACAAAAAAAAATGTACAGTAACTGGCAGGTAAGCGCATTGTGATGCTGTGCATTTGCATTAAGATGAACTAATGATGAAATAAATCACATCAGAAAGTTAACATAAATGACCTCTGGTTGCACTGTGAACGACTCATAAATGAACACTTGCTTAGTAAACAAGGCTATAACATGTTACTTGCTAGTTGGCCAGGAAACTTTATTAAGAGCTGCAATATAATAAATGCTTTAATCTAATTTTAAAAATGATAATCTGGACCCAGATATGAAGTGGAGATCTGTTGAGTGTACACTTCTCATTTAGCAAATAAAAAAAATTAATAAAAGGACATTATATATCGGTTATTTAGTCATTTTAAAATAATTTCAAAAGGGAGAAAAGATTATAGATTATTATATTAATTATTAATATTTTATTATTATTTATTAAGATTTATTTTTATATTTTAAGTTTTAATTTTATTTTTTACATTTTAGCAATTTTGTTGTGTTTTTGTCATTTTTATTAGTTTCTATTTTCTATTTTTCTATTTTATTTATGATAATGCAATGAAACATGACAAACTGTGCGAAGAAAGAAATTATGAACACAAGCAAAAACAAGAGAAAACCAACAAAATATTAATAACTGATTATGTTGTAGTCAGTGTATACTTTTTTCTGTGAGCTTTTTGTTTTCTATGCATTTTTTTGCATAATAAAATAAAACCTGTAGCTTTAGTTTTTGCCTTTTTTGCCAAATCATTTTGTCAGATAAATACCTTAACCTTAAGTTTAGTGTTTTGTTCTACTCTCATATCATAAATATTTAAAAAATATAAAATATTTTCCTCATATTTTGATGGTTTAATCAAACTTGTAGGGTCATTAAAAACCAATATTCCTTTCAGACATCATCTTTGGCCACTACTGTATTCCAGAGAGCTGTGTAAAAAAAAGTAACCCAATTGACCCTTTGCCAGGAGTTTGATTGACAAGCGATCTAACCAATCATAACGCAGAATCTGCCATTTTGTCCGACAAAGCAGTCAGAAGTTAGAAGATTAACCTCGGTGGACTTGAACTTGAAAAATGTGTACTGACGTCTTTCCACAGCTTGAAAGCTGGGACTTTGTTTAATATCATAAGTAATCTGCTCTGTCTTGTCTGTCGACGTGTTGTCAGTGTCCTCTTTGCTCCGCGATGTATTTTTCACTCTGTGTGGCATGACAGCGCCATGGCTTGTCGGACAAAGCAACAGTAACTTAGGTAAAGTAAAAAGGTAACAGTAAAAAGGGGGGCGGGTCTAAGGGGGCTGATCATTTTTTAAAATAAAAATGCAAAAAAAGAAGCAAGACTCACTTTTCTTGCCCAGGACGGATTCTGGTGACGTGTCATCCACCATGGATGTAGAGATGCTGGAGCAGGTTGCTGACCTTTGACCTACGGTCTCATCCTGAGTGAGATAACACATCACTGAAAATAAGTAGCTTATTTATAGATTATATGGGCAAAAATGATGTCCATAAAAAATCCTAACGTCTGAATCGGAGCTGTCCATCTCAGCCAGTGTCGGTGCTTTAAGCCTTTTCCTCTGAAACCCGCCAGAACCTTTCTGCTGAAGCGACACTCCATTGGCCAACGACAGCGTGCTGGAGGCCTTCCGTGCCCCATCAGAGGACGACACATCTACAGAAAACAGCACAACACAGTTACATGAAGAGCAAAACACACATACAGACAGAGAGCTTAAAAAATAGCTTATTTTGACAGAAATTATGATTTCTAAAGTAAATTGTTTTTGTAAGGTAAACTATGCTTTTTAGAGTGTTACAAATCAGTCAGACATTACAAGGAAGCTTGCTTTTTAGATTTTTATGTTTATATTTTTGCTTTTTTTATAAAATGAAAACCAAACATTTTTTAAATCACATGAGCCAATATTTTATTCACAAGAGAACATAGATAACATAACAAATGTTTAAATGGAGAAATTTTACAATTTTATGCACAAAATGAGCTAGTTTCAAATTTGATGCCTGCTACAGGTCAAAGCCATGCAGTTGTCATAGCTGCAGTATGTGGTTTTGCATTGTCCTGCTGAAATACACAAGGCCTTCCCTGAAATAGACGTCGTCTGGAAACCTTTATATACCTTTCAGCATTCAAAGTGCCTTCCAAAACATGCAAGCTGCCCATACCGTATGCACTTATGCACCCCCATACCATCAGAGATGCTGGCTTTTGAACTGAACGCTAATAACACGCTGGAAGGTCTCCCTCCTCTTTTAGCCCGGAGAACACGCCGTCCGTGATTTCCAACAAGAATGTCAAATCTGGACTCGTCTGACCATAGAACACTTTTTCACTTTTTAACAGTCCATTTTAAATGAGCCTTTGCTCACAGGACACAACGGCGCTTCTGGACCATGTTCACATATGGCTTCCTTTTTGCATGATAGAGCTTTAGTTGGCATCTGCAGATGGCACGGCGGATTGTGTTTACCGACAGTGGTTTCTGGAAGTATTCCTGGCCCCATTTAGTAATGTCATTGACACAATCATGCCGATGAGTGATGCAGTGTCGTCTGAGGGCCCGAAGACCACGGGCATCCAATAAAGGTCTTCGGCCTTGTCCCTTACGCACAGAGATTTCTCCAGTTTCTCTGAATCTTTTGATGATGTTATGCACTGTAGATTATGATGTTTGCAAAGCCTCTGCCTCTCTAAGACATCCCTTTTATAGCTAATCATGTTACAGACCTGATATCAACTTAATTGGTTGCTAGATGTTCTCCCAGCTGAATCTTTTCAAAATGTCTTGCTTTTTCAGCCATTTCTTGCCCCTGTGCCAAATTTTTTGAGACCTGTAGCAGGCATCAAATTTGAAATGAGCTCATTTAGTGGATAAAAGTGTAAAATTTCTCAATTTAAACATTTGTTATGTTATCTGTGTTCTATTGTGAATAAAATATTGGCTCATGTGATTTGAAAGTCTTTTAGTTGTCATTTTATTCAAATTTAAAAAATGTATTTTACAAAATCTGAGGTGTAATACAATAAAAAAATGGTATAGGATTTACTTTAAGAAACTCCGAAATTGCTGGTAAATTTCACAAATAATTACAAAGAAACAGCAAATAACACTTAATTAAACACTAGTATTTACTAGTCTTTTTACTAGTATTTTAAATTTTTGAGCAGCTCCTAAAACAACACTACCAGAGTCAATAGAAACTGTGTAATCGGCACAATCTGCTAATGTTGGTCATTTGTTCTTGTACATGATGTTGAAAGTGCTTCTCTGCATCAGGAGCAAACACAAGCACAAGCACGTGAACACGACACCACAGATGAGAGCCGTGAATGAACGTGTGACGTAAAGACAAAATATCAAACAGACTATATCACATACAGTTAGATCCAAACCTCTGAGACCGCTAGTGAAAATGTTTCTAAACATTTGATACATTTCGTGTGTCTCTCTTGTGCTTTAATGACAGCAGCACTGTAATGACATGAACAAAACCCGATTATCATGTTCTCCAATATGATTTGACATGATCCAAAGAGCCTGTACAAAATGTCTGTACAAAGGTCACATGGCCAATGTCACTCATTTTGATTAGTTACAAAGAAACAGAGCACCATCTGTCTTAAAGGGGACCTATTATGCCCTTTTTCAAAGTCTTGATTGTTTTTGGGCTCCACTAGAAAAGGTTTTCATGGTTGAAATGTTCAAAAAACATTATTTTTCACATATTTGACTAATAATGTCAGCCCTGCACTGATCAGTCAACACATCACATGAGTAAATCACATCTTCACATGTGTTAATCGACTTCACCTTCATATGAATCAATAACCTTATAATTATTGAGTTGCATAATTGATCTACTTCCCATCGAGCATGTTTCAGTGTGCTTGTTAAGTCGTGACGTAAGGAATACTGTTTCTGGGTCCAAGCCTCTACTCGTTTCACTTGAGAATACTATCTCAACATTGTTTATGAGCACTATTTATTCTTAAAACACATTTAAGCTAAGCTTTTAAAAACTTACAGTCTCATCCCAGACAACAATATTTTAACAATTCATAAAAGATGAATCGCTGTCTGGCCATCTTGGATTTCAGTATGTAGATAAAGGTTGTTGTTTGCTTTTGGCATCTGATAGAGCGTTTGGACCTGGAAGCGTTGGTGTGTGACGAACGGATAATCATCAATATATTGAATTAATAATAATAATAAAAATCATAATTAACAGTGTTAATAAGATGGAATCAAAATGAATTTTAAATAGGTCACATTTCAGTTGAGGGTCAAAATAATTTTATTAAATAATTAACTAACTAAATGAATTACTGAATCTTGAGGCACATTTGAACTCACAATTGCGAAATTATAAAGTCAGAATTGCGTGATATAAAGTCAGAATTGTGAGATATAAAGTCAGAATTGTGTGATATAAAGTCAGAATTGTGTGATATAAAGTCAGAATTGTGAGTTATAAAGTCAGAATTGTGAGATATAAAGTCAGAATTGCGTGATATAAAGTCAGAATTGTGTGAGATATAAAGTCAGAATTGTGAGTTATAAAGTCAGAATTGTGAGTTATAAAGTCAGAATTGCGAGATATGAGGTCAGAATTGCGTGATATAAAGTCAGAATTGCGTGATATAAAGTCAGAATTGCGAGTTATAAAGTCAGAATTGCGTGATATGAAGTCAGAATTGCGTGATATGAAGTCAGAATTGCGAGATATGAAGTCAGAATTACGAGATATGAAGTCAGAATTGTGTTATAAAGTCAGAATTGAGAGATATAAAGTCAGAATTGCGTGATATAAAGTCAGAATTGTGAGTTATAAAGTCAGAATTGTGATATGAAGTCAGAATTGCGAGATATAAAGTCAGAATTGAGAGATATAAAGTCAGAATTGTGAGTTATAAAGTCAGAATGGTGTGATATGAAGTCAGAATTGCGAGATATAAAGTCAGAATTGAGAGATATAAAGTAAGAATTGCGAGTTTTAAACTCACAATTCTGACTTTATATCACGCAATTCTGACTATAACTCGCAACTGTGAGTTTAAATCTCGCAATTCTGAGAAATAAAGTCAGGATTGTGAGATAAAAAGTCGCAATTACCTTTTTTTATTTAGTGGCGGAAACAAGCTTCCATACTTGATGGCATTAAAAAAAACAACAACTGAGTATTAAAAACAAATTTAAAGCAGGACCCTCAAATGAACGGCTCCCAGTTTAATATATGAAATGACAGGAGACTGTTCTAATCACCACAGACGGCACTAATGGATCACATCACAGCTTTACCTGATGAATCAAAACTCTGAGACATGCTAAGAGGCCGAATGGCTGAAAGAAAACAGGCAGGGTGTTAAACAGGCAAGTATTTAGATTCACAATAGCAGAAGATGGCTAATTCAGTAATACTTATTGTGGATAGTGGTTACAGCAAGATTAGACTTGCGATTAAGACATTTCATCCACTTTCAATGTACATGGATGGACTAAATAATATGAGACAGATAATCATCAGCCATGTATGAAGCAGATACACGCCACACATAGAAGCTTGTACTTGTGTGACTGTTACATTGCAATCAGAACAAATGTCAAGACGGGTTTGTTTCTGTGATAGTTCATCATCTTAATTGAACATCAAGTCTGATTACAACATCGAGCTGTAAGCGTGTGCAGTGACCTTCATACATGATCCATGATGCATATTTAGCTCCATTGACAGCTCTTTTAAATGACCTGCCCTTTATGTCCTTCTAAAGTAGTAAATGCATTTATAGTACTGTATGCTTTTATGTGTGTGGGTTTAAAGACTTACCAAATCTACTTCTACGGATCTGATCGGGCGACACGGGCCTCAGTTTCCTCTCCGATTTGATTTCCTCCAGAATACGCTCATGCAGACTGGGAGGACGTTCGGCCTGCGGCTTGAGCTTTCGCGCTGCCACCTGAAATCACACGTAGATATAATGTATTTTGGGAGCAAAGAGAAAATTTGCATCAGTAAATTTAATTTTCCATGTCACAAATTGTGATCACTTCAGTTTCAAGTTAGTGTTGTTATCTAATTAATACAATTCCTCGATTGAATCATGCACTAAAACAAAGGCATTAAAGTTCTCCGTTGCAGATCAGGGTGGAAATTAGCAAAAATGCCACCAAAATGAACAAAAATTGCCCCTGCACACGTTGCATCAAAGATTTCTTTTTACGCTTTGTTTTTTGCAACATTGAGCATTATAACCAATCACACACATATTCATCATGAATGCAAAGGCTAATCAGAGGCATTTAGATTAGTCACCGCTGACAAAGAAATCTGCTAAAAACGCTGGAGTTTGTTTCAGTGCACACACTCACTAATGTGACTAACACTATCATTAATCTAAACTAACATTCATGAACCGTTTCTGTGATGGGGAACGTTCTTTGCCTGCTTTCGTAAGTGAACTCCCTCCTAAGTTTGTAAGAAGTGAATAAGGAGTACTCACAGGGTTGAGGGGGGGTCTGGACCTGATAAAGTCAAGTATGACCTCATGAGCGCTCTTCTTTAACTTGGGTGGAATATCTCCATTCACCTGAGGAAGAAAGAGAGAGACAGAGATCTGAACACACACATGCATAGAGACTCTTTCCTGCATTATTAAAATTCAATAAATGCAGCCACTGCCTCTTAAAAATGACTAAACATCACATTTGCATTTCATTTTGTTGTTTTTATCGCTGATGTAAGAGTGCTGAACTTTCTTCTCCTGTATCCTATTCTTCTTTAATCTAGAATGGCAGCACAGCTGAAAGGTTTGTTTGCGCCCTCTACTGTACAGGGATGAATTTGCATTTCCTTCAGCCTGAGGCTTATTCATTTCACTTTTGGTGTGAAAGGGCCTTTACATTTGCCAAAAATACAACTGTGGCAAGCAGGGCGTGGCCAAGAGCCGTGGGAACGGAGTCAGGTTGATGGCACGTTTACTAATGAGCGTCACCTGTGTGCCACACCAGCCTCGAGTCTCACGGAGGAGCTCCGGAGGGATAAAAGAAGGCGTGACGACAGTGAAAGACGAGTGAGGACCAGACCTGGACTATTTATGTTTTGTTTTAGTTTAAGTAGCAGTTGCTGCTGCTTTACTTTCGTTTTGTTGTTTGTTTATTTTATAATTAAAGTATTATGTTGAACGTTCCCGCCTCCTTCTTCCTTTATCCTTTAAACCTTGCTACAATCATTTTTTTTGTTATTAAAAACAAACAAACAAGCCCAGCCCAGCCCAGGTGAGAAAAAGTAATGCAAAAGTAACGTAACGCATTAGTTGTTATAAAGTAATGCAGTTAGTTTCTTTTTAGGGAGTAACACAATATTGTAACGCATTACTTTTAAAAGTAACTTTCCCCAACACTGCTCCTAGTATTAATGTACTTTAGATATAGTCTATGTTCATCAACAAGCTATAGATATTTTATTGACAACTAGCAATTAACATTTGTTTTGAATGCAACTTCCAAAAATGTTTTTTGTATCTTTTATAATTAGGTTAATAAGCAGTGTATGTGCCTCAAACAAATTTGGTTCCACAAACCCATTTTTGTGCAATACTTTTGTTGCATCCGTTTAACTACGTTAAGCAAGCCGTTTGATTGCATGAAATTAATAAAATGCACACCATGAATGCAATGTAAACTGCTTTGGATAAAAGCGTCTGCCAAATGCATAAATTTAAATGTAATGAAAATGAAATACGCATCAGATAGTTGTGCTGTGCATGTGCTGTCTGACCCTAGTACTTCTGTGCCATATATGTATGGTACTTAAAAATTAACTCTTCATATGGTTCTAAATTGATCCATAAAATCCAGCCAAATGTCTCGTAGTGTTATGTGTTCTGAACTCACCATGACCTTGCGTAGCTTGTAGCGTTTGGAGCGGATGTCATCCATGAGCATCTCGTACGGTGTGAGCTGGAACTCGATTGGCAGCGGGTTATACTGTCTTTCCTGCACCTTCTGCAACTTCACACCGTTCCTCAGATCTCGCATCAACTGCACCCACAGCCACGTCTGACATACATCAATACATTAGACATAATAAATATTTTTATATTCCAGGGTATTTTAGGCATAATATATTTCTAAGTATTAGTAATCTTTTAAGGCAAGATGCTACAGGCAAAAACATGTTTTTTATGTAGTGGTCAATTTAGAGATTTTGGGCAGTTTGGCTTTTCATAATGTGTTGTTTCAGACTAGTGGAAAGAATACATCCAAAATACACATTTAGGTATATTAGAAAATATAGAAATATAGAAAAAAAAATTTTTAGGTCTTTTTAGAAAACGTGTAATACAATTGGAATTCTTAATGTAATCAATCAACTGTGGAAGTATGGTGACATTTATTAGTTACTGTACATTTTGGTTTACCCTATTCACCTGTGGTGTCTTGCCTTAAACTAAATTAAATGAGGAATAAATAGAGCCAATCAAATGTCTCCATTCTTTGAAGGGCAGGTCACTTACCCAATCAGCATTCTGCAGCTCGTTTAGCTCCCTGCCAGGTTCGTCAACGGTGTCTCCCTCCATCTTACGCAGGTTCTGTCCAATCAGAGGGAGACACAATACTTCAGACAGCAGCTGAGTTAAGCAGAATCTTCTAGAATCTATAGATGTGGCAGTATGTCACTACAACTGTCTGTTATTACACCTAACAATATGATGAATCTCACGAAACATATTTTCACCCCAAAGTCAAAAGAATGAAATAGGAAATTGCATTTTGCATAAGGAAAATGAAGCCTGTTTAGAGATTTTTTTTTGCATTGTGACATTATTTTCCTGTCAATTAATACCTTTTGCATATGCACATTTGTTTTCTGGAAGTTATGAATTTATAGGTGAGTAAAATATATATATTTGCTATAATAACTGTGATTTTCCACAGTTTTTCCTTTAAAACAGAACAGGACAACAGAACTTGCTCATATTTGCTTGCCATGCATGTTTAGTTTTGTCTGTACTATGCATCATTTTATTTGAAGTCATTTCCCTCTGCGGCTGAGCCCAAATGGTGGCGTCACAACGACCGTATCCCAGCTTTAGTTTGGAAATAAAAGGCTTTACAGTGCCGTAACAGTAAACCCTCATGGGAACGAGCACAGAGGGAGACGGTTTGTGAAGGCGGATCGGCTCGTCTCATCTTACACTCAAAACCCGACAAAAAGGTGCTGTAGAGCCACAGCAGACAGTGACTGGAATACAGTGAATGATGATTCAGAGCTGACATTATTAGCCTGAAGCAATGCAGACACCATTAGGACTTGAAGGCAGGCTTTAAAAAAGTCATATCAAGAGTCCATATATAATATTAGTCAAGGTTTTCTACAAAGAAAAGCTGTAATTTCGTTTTTCATGACCACTGTCCATCCTCTCTCGGGCTGTTTTTTGCTGCTGTGCCTTTAAGACTCTGTAAACACCCTCATCTCATGTGGAATGAGATCAACTGAGACAAAAGAAAACAAATTTCCATCTCTTCCAGGACTGGGTTTTATGTTTCCCTAAGACAGTTTTATATAAGCTATGTTATTTGGCTGATACATAATAAAGGGCACAATCAAAGGAAACATGGAAATGTCACCATAACAGAGGTTAGAGTGTTTAACCGCCTGCAGTAAAACCAGCAGCGACCCTCCTCCACATATGGCATCATTACATTTATTCAATCACAAATCATGCTATGAGACCAAGAGCAAAAATATCAAACCTCAGATCAGGGTTATTATGATTTACAAAAATATTAAAAACATTTTTGTAAATTAAATTAAAGCTAAAATAAAATATATATCAGGTAACGGGTTATTGTTAACTAAAGCTAAAACCAAAACCACAAGAAATCATTTTCATTACTTGAAATAAAATTGTGTTTAATTTGAACTACTAAAGTAAACCTAAATGAACTAAAACTAAAACTTAATAAAAACTGAATGAAAAAATTACAAAAACACACAACAAACATTACTAAATCTTAAAAAAGAAATTAAAATGTTATATTACTAAAAACTATAATAGTATATAAATAATACTAAAATAACACTGCCTCAGATATAACCGTATATCTACTGGGAGGAGAATGGGATGAATTATAAGAACATGTCCAGGTCAACCTAACATACAAATATTTTTTGGGAGGAAGTATAACCTCTCACCTCTTTTGCGCTCTTGATCTTCTCCAGGAAGGTGCGGAGCTCTTTGGTTTCGGCGTAAAGAGCTCTACACACTGCCTGGTAGTGATTAGGGGCGTCCGCTGGGGTGGCCAGGTGTAGGGTGCACAGCTAGAGACAGTGAAGAGGGCAATTCATTCAGCTACATTCACACTATAATAAAGTTCACATTCAATTATTCATCACATGTCCGTGTTACGAATACACAATGCATGTTTTGAATATGAGGACAGGTCAGAAGGAGACGCATTGATCCGTATTGCGGCATACAAACGTCTCATAAATGAAATAAATGGACAGAAGGTGTGGTGAGTCACTCTTGGCTTCATACTGGCAGCAGTCTGTGCATTTTGCAGTCCATTAGTGCAACAAAAATATCAACATGGCACTTAAATCCTTGATTATAAATGCCCTCACTGTGACCAGATTATTTACCACAACAGATATGTGATAAAAACATATGAATGAATGCATGTGTACCAACAAATCCATCAAATGAAAATTTAAATAAATAATTAAAAGATTAATCAGTAAAGGCACTTCAAAGTACACACACACACATATATATATGAACATACAACTATTTATATATATAACATTTATATATTTGCATAATGTATTGCATTTTTGTTATGCAAAACATGTAATACTGCTGTCGCCATTACAAGTGTCACAACTTCAATAAAACGGAGTTTAAGTAAGATATGAAGTGCAATCATTTACAATAATAAGCAATATTTGTTGCTAAAAGTCAAAACCTAATTAATTTTTAAATTTTTAACCTAATAAATCACAAATTAATCGCACATCAAATTTGGCTGAGAAATTACCCCCAAAAGATCATTTAAAGTCATTATTGTGTTAAATGAGAAAAGCATCAAATAGACATTATAAAAAGTAGCTTTAAAATGAAATATTATATTTCATTCAACATAGAATTTATTGGTGTTTTGCAAATGTCCCGCCCCTTACCATAACAGCGAGTTTCAACAGACTACTAACTCCACCAGGCCCCACCCTCTTTTTTGTGTATGCCTTTGGTGGGAATTATTTAAATGAGGATTATTGTGACCAAGCCTGCTGCACAAGTCCTGGAAATTGAAGCCAAAGCATCTCGAACGCCCCCTGGTGGTTGGTCCCAGTATAGGTCATAAACCCCACCCTCTCCATGTAATGTAATGGGACGTGGGACAAACTAAACAATTAAATTACACTTAAAAAAAAAATTCTGTCATTTTATGTTGTTTTTATCACATTGATGTAAGTTCAAGTGTTAAAATAAGTTTGGTTTTTAGTTAGTTATTTGATGCTATACAAACGAGGGTGTGACGTCATGATTGACAGCTGTGATTGACAGCTTCTCTGATTCAAGTAGTCACTAAGGCACCAACTGACTTTTTTGGGGATTTTTGGAAGGAGATTGGAGCTTTAACTTTAATTTCTACATTTCCATAACTGTTTATTTCACGCCGACATAATGAGTTGTTCTGCAGTAAACTGTACTAACTGATTCTGCGGGCGTGCGGGTGGGGCCTTGATAGCGCACGACTTCACTTCATGCTCACTACTGTGCAAAATCAGGTCTCATGTTCACTACTGCGCAGACTCAGGTCCCAAATCAGTACAAGATGTCGGCGTGGAGATGCGCCGTCCATATTTTTTACAGTCTATGATTGTGATGTGTTCATTCCTGGAAGAAAACTCAAGACTGGTGTTTCAGGGAATTCAGAAACAGTGACACTGATATAGAGAATAACTCCTGCTGAAGTGACTTTGCAGACCTTTTTCATGCTCAAACAGCAACATTACACACTAAAGAAAGATTAAAGTGTAAAAAAGCATAATAGGACCCCTTTAAACCATTTTTGCACACACAAGCATATTAATCAATTGTTTAAAGCTGCAGTCTGGCATTTTTCCTCTTTGTCGCCATCTCTGTTTGAAACCTGCAATTGCAGTCATATGCGGAATTGTTATCGTTACGTGCGTTGTGCTTCGGCACGGCTCAGCGCGGATGAATCGAATGTTTGCCGTCTGTCAGTCACCGCACCGGTGTGTATACTGTACTTCAGAATCACAGATTCTACATCTTGAAAGTATGACCAATATAAGAATTTTCACCAGAAAATGTCATCTGAACAAGTAAGTAACATTTCTGTCACTTTTGTTCTGACGAACTGAGGGAAAAAGCATTAGGCCTACAATAAATCGTGCTGCCAATGATGATTAAATCTAACGATCGCTTAGCCTGGATTAATATTTCTGCGCTACAAACTATTATTACTGTTATACTTTGTTCTCAAACTGTTAATGCTAACAACATCAGCACTGCATAACTGTGTATTTAGTGTATATTAGCGTTGCCTGTAGATTTCAATTTCTGTAGCCACTCTGCCGTCTGAAGTCGATTGCTTTTGACTACGGGTGAATCTCCAGTAGTCACTGATGATTGTCAGTGTCAGATTGACGTTTAATTATTTCAGCTGCTGTGAAAACAGGCTATAAATGATCCGCTACCAGCAGCATACTCACATGATTAAGCCGACTAGCCTGGACTCCTTCTTTCTGTTTACAGACGTGACGTAATGACGCAAAGACAAACTGCTGCATGCTTGAATGTCCCGCGGAAATCCACCAGTATTGATTTATTATAAAACATTATTACAAGCTTATTGTTGTGAATCGAGCTAAGGTAAGGAGATAGTTTGGCTGGATATGTACTTGCTCAAAAATTGATTTTGGATCATTTTTAACCAAAAAAAGTTACGGACAGCAGCTTTAAAGAAATAATTGTAAGATTAAAATAGTAAAACAGTTGACAGTATACACTTCTCAGTATTCAGTAAGTAAGTAGTGTGTTAGTATACATTCCAAACACAGTCAAACTCTATAGACTGTTATTACTGCTTATAATACCTTGATGATGTCACGGAATCCGCGGATACGGCAGGGGTGGGGGGGATTCCCCTCCCGGTCATCCTCCTCTTCCTCAGTGGCGGCGTAGCCTTCATCGGGGCAGGAGTCGCTCTCTGTGTCGCCCACATTAGTCATAAGATCGATGAGCTGCTCGAGCGGCGGGCTCAGCTCTCGCTCCTCGTTCTCTTTCAGGCCGTAATCCAGAGCCTTATAGATCATGATGCCCAGAGACTCGATCAGCTGCAGCACAAAGACACAAACACTCCGTCAGCACAACCGAAAGAGCCATTAATTGCAATTTTTTTATTAATCAGTTTGTTTGTTTGTCTTGTTTTCTCAGTAAAAATATTTGAACATGCTTAAAACAAGATACATTCACTTGCATGACATACCGAGGCTTGTTTCAGAGAATATAACTTATATAATATCTTGACAATACTTTCAGGAAAATTCTAGGGATTTTAGTGCACTGGAAGGAATTTGTCTCCATTAGAAGTGCACTTAATACTGAAGTAGGGATTTGAGACACACAAAAAAAGATACGGATGACGTAAAACCTCAAATACAAAAGTAAACTAAATACATTTCGTGCCACAAGAACCTTGATGGCTCCGACAACAGCAGGTGTCAAGTTTTCTAACAGTCAATTCTGGGGCTGAACTGAGAGGGTGAAACTTTCTCTGTGACCTGATATGGCGAAACTAGTCTATTTGCATTGTGTAAGGCCTGTTACAACAGCTGTAAACTGGTAAGGCGTCAATGAAAACCGGTTGGGTTTCTATTAACACACATACAGAAGGATACAGCAAAGGTTATTTACTTTACTTCACAACCCAAACCTGTAACCTGTGTTTAATATAGCCTGGGCTGTATTTCCTTTTACCTTTTACACATGGAAAAGGTTTAGCATTTCCTCTAAAACAATTTTGACTTAAATTTCACAAATAATCACAAAGAAATGTCAAATAACACATTGAATTAAACATGAAATTTTGAAGTAGAAAGACTGAAATTTTATTGTAAAATGCAATCCAATAATCTTTGTATTATTAACAACTTTGAAAAATACTTTGTTTTTTTGATGATGAGTTCACATCACATTACAGTCGGATTTGAACCAAAATACTGTAGCATTTGACTGGATTCACAGCCTTTGACATCATCAACAAAATATATTTTCTTCACGCTTGTATGAACGGATAAATCAGTACAGTTGCGTGACCCAGTTTTTGGGCTGTGACCCACCAGTTGAGACCCACTAGATATAGAGAACAGAGATGAGGTCTATTCAGTAAAGAAAGTTAGTTATGAATGTTAGGCTGATTAGTGTAAAAATCAGCTGCCAATTTAACAGTCCTTGTTTGGTTCAATTTCACACTGAAACACAGTTACATTTGCATTGCTGAATAAAAACACACAATCCCACACTGAATTTCAGGGCCTAAATATTGTGAAATTTTATTACAATTTAAAAGAGCTGTTTTCTTTTTGAATATATTGTAAAATGTAATTTATTTCTGTGATCAAAGCTGAATTTTCAGCATCATTACTCCAGTCTTCAGTGTCACATGATCCTTCAGAAATCATTCTAATATGCTGATTTGCTGCTCAAGAAACATTTCTGATTATTATCAATATTCAAAACAGTTGTGCTGCTTTTGTGGAAACTGTGATACTTTTTTTATTTCAGGATTCTTTGAGAACACTGATTTGAAAGAGAAATCTTTTGCAACATTATAAATGTTTTTACTCTCACTTTTGACCAATTTAAAGGGTTAATTTGTTGGTGGTGCGGCACACAAAAGTCACATGATTTCAGTAAACGAGGCTTTGTTACGTCAAAGGTGTTTTGAAATTTCAATGGTTCACGTGACTTTGGCAGTTTGATACACGCACGAACTACTGATTTGAATGAAAAGATTCATAAAGCTTTGAAGCTTCATGAAGAAGTGTACAGAAAGAAAAGAAAACAATTTGTTTTTTTTGGCGCACAAAAAGTATTCTCGTCGCTTCATAACATTAAGATTAAACAACTGTAGTCACATGAACTGTTTTAAATATGTCTTTAGTAGCTTTCTGGGCGTTTAAAAGTGGTAATTAACTTACTGACAATGGAGGTCTCAGTGAGCCATCGGATTTTATCAAAAATATCTTAATTTGTGTTCTGAAGATGAACGAAGGTCTTACGGGTGTAATAAATGACTGAATTTTCATTTTTTGGGTGAACTAACCCTTTGATGCATCCTTGCTGAATAAAAAGTATTCATTTCTTAAAAAAAAAAAACATTCTTACTGACCCCAAACTTTTGAATGTGTGCATGAAAAATGAATTGGATTTATTCATTAAAATGTTTCAATACTAGCTATCACAAGCACTCACATATAGCCTACCAATGAGCATCACAAATACATTTGTCTTTACATTAATTTAGAAGGGGTTCTCAACTCTCATATCTTTATCAAACTCACCTGCCTGTGATCCTGAAGGCCTTGATTTTTCAGGTGTGTTTGATTAGGGTTGGAGCTAAACTCTGCAGGATTTTTTTCCCCCTGTGCTTTTGGTTATTATCATGTTTAGACAAAACATCAGTTGCTCTTCATTACCTCACTCATGGTCATGGCACTTATTTTCTTTATTAGATTCGCAGGATCTTTCCTTTATGAGATTTACCCATGGATTAGGGGCTGTTTACATAAAATATATACACTGGTTTTAACAAAAAATGTAAAACTTTTAATGTGGTTTGGACATTTAGACAACAACAGCATTTTTGGGGCTTGAAAATGCAAACGTTTGAAAATGGTATTCAAAGTGCAAGTTTTTGAAAAGATACCGTTATCGTCTTCATGTAAACTACAAAAATGAAAATTTGTGAAAACGGTGACATCATGCACATGTGTATTAAGTGTTCAGTCATCATCATGACATCGCCAACTACTGGCCTGGCAGCAGAATACAGCGTTTTTAGTTGTTTTCGCTTTTCCGTGTGAACGGGGATCATTTTGACAACACTGTCCTCTGTACGCAAAGGAAAAATGTTTTAGTTTTTCATACATCATTGTGGTGTAAACATACCCTTAGAATATAATAAAGATGTTACTTTGAGTATTTTAGTTTCAGCATGTGTCTATCTTTCCACATGACTTAATGGTAAAAACTATTGCCCTTAAACTCTTAAAAATAAAGGTTCTTTATTGGCATCGATGGTTCCATGAAGAACCTTCAACATTCATGGAACCTTTCCATTGGACAAAAGGTTCTTTAGAATGTTCTTCATACTAAGAAAAAAAAAATGATTCTGTTAGAACTGATCACTGAAAGGTTCTTTGGGGAACCAAGGTTTTGGTCATCGCTCTGAAAACCCCCTTTTGGAACCTATATTTTTAAGAGACTGGAGATCAAAACTTATATAACTCATATAATTCATATTTATACATTTGGCAGACCCTTTTATCCAAAGCAAAACTTTATAAGTTCATGCATTCGAAATACATTCAAATACATGAATACAGCAGCTTCTGTCCATGTCATAAAGAGCGCTTTATTAATAATCTCTCTGATGTTAATCAGACCCAAACAGTTTACCGACAGATTCTTAAGTTGAATTTCATCCAGAATGCATGAGCCTGCAGTGAAGTGGACAACAGACTCCTTCACTGTGATGTCTAACATCAGCCCATTACCTCCATTAATAAAATTACTGGGTAACAATGTCTTCAGTTTGAAGATATTCAGTTTATTAACCCTGAGAATCTCATAAAGAAAGTAAGTGCCATGACCACGACTGAAGTAATTGAACTGATGTTTTGTCTAAACAAATGATAATAGCCAAAAGCACAGAGTCACTGAAGCACAGGAACTGGATCTCAGTTGCATAAACATAGCCACTAAGTTAAGACTATGTCTTAAGAACTAGTCTGACCAACTAGCAATTATTTAGAGCTAATCAGTCTTACCTTTTTAACTTGTAATTTATACAACTTCATCAGGTCTTCATGCAAAACCTCTAATTCCATCTAGTCTCATGAATATCAAATAATCCAATATAATAAAGTGAAATACAAGGAGCACAAATCAACGTGCAAGGGTTTTAAGGTCACCATGAAATCAAAATTGAAAATTCTTTTTTTTTTTTTATGGAATATAGCAGTATTTATTATAAATTATTTATTTGTGCACATCATTTTTTTTTATTCATGTGCCTTGTAATCTTTTATAAAAGAATAACTTCCCCTCCATCTTGCAGCGACATCTCATCTCTTCTCTGATGATGCATTTACTGGCGTGAGGGCGGGGCAACCTGTCACTCACATGAGATCCACCAATTGCAAACCACAACCATCCAACTAATTACCCATGGACAAAATCAAGCCCCGCCCTATATTTGTTCTAGCTCGAGAAGCCGTTTCACTCGGATATACGTCACAATAGGGAAGAAAAGATGATCGCAACTTCCGTTTCATGCCGACTTTAATTTACGCTGCACACAAACAACTAGACTATCACATTGACTCTCTGCATAAAGTTTGATCCAGTCTGCAGATTATTCTTGCCAAGAACTACCAACTAGAACAGAGAGAGAAATGAAATGCAACCACACACAGAAAATACACAGTTCTGCCTGTGGATGTCTAGTTTACTTGCTATTAAATGCCTTGGACAAAACTCTGAACACTTCTTTCAGTCTGTTAGAGCTCTGCAGTGGGAACTCATCGCTTCTGGAAAGCAGCTTAACAAGGATTTGACTATGGAGTGTGTCTCATATACACAAACTGTAAAATGGGTTTGCTGTAGACTGCAAATCTGTGTGTGTGTGTGTGTGTGTGTGTGTGTGTATGTGTGTGTGTGTGTGTCCTTATCCACCAGCTTGCAGTGCTAGACCTGTCAGTGCTTGTGTCAGGGACAGTTACTAATACTAAAGTGACAATTATTCACATTATATAAGGACACTAAGTCTATAAACTATATTAACTATGTTTTCATGCAAAGTTGTAAATTTAACTTAAGAGCAAAATTGGAATGTCGCATAAAACATTTGCGAATAAAGCAGCGTTTCCATCCCATGTGTTCAAGAGAACAAAATCATCACTTCCTGGAAAATTGGCATCAAACATCTGTAATAAATACTCAAGTTGCTGCAATCTGGGATTTATTTGGTAAATGTGTTTCATCATAGTTTATGTGCATGTCTTCTTATCGGATAAATAGTTATCCGATACAATTGAGCACATACTTTTTTATAAACATTTTTAGAATCTATGAACATCTTGGCATTTCCATCCGGTGTTTTTTTATGCGATATCCCAAAATGCGCATAAAAATAGGTGGATGGAAACACAGTAGCTATTCAGATTTTGCTCAATGATCAATATATATTAGCAATGTTTGTTTGCTTGAGTTCCATATAAAGAGAAAATAAACAAATGAGACTAAGAACCTTTCATTTGCAAATTTGATGAATGTTCAACAAAAAAATAGCTGTACCATGAATACAATCGGCCACTGACTCACAGCGACTGAATTAAGTTGAGTTACATGCATATTTAAATAATAGTCAAGTGAGAGTCCGTCACACAGTCAGCCCTAGTCGATCTACTCTACACATCATAAACCTGAAAGGTCAAAGATTCTTGGAATGCAAACAGTGATCTGTCTGGTCTATACGTCTCTAATTGGCCTTTGAAATGTCACCAGCTGCTGACATCAAATGAATGAACTTGTGGAATGGCAAGCTGGACAGAGAGACTAGAAAACATGACCTGATGCTGATAGCTCACATCTGAATTTAGAAGAACACAGATGTGCCTGCAAATGTCTATAAGCTGCAGGAGATACTGTGTTAAATAGAGCGGCTTTTTCATTATTAAACTATTAAAAAAGTTGAAATAAAATAAAATTAGATGAAAAACCTTAACATATTTAGGCGACATTTCTAATCTAATCTGAAGCAATAAATTACTAACTGGAAATAAATAAAATCTAAAAATAAATTAAACCTAAAAAGTAATATTTATTAAAAAAATGACAAAAGCACATAACAGAAATACTAAACATTTAACTAAAATTAAAATGAAAACTTAAAGCTATGAATACAATTTAATATTAAATGTATTATTAAATTATTATTAATATTATTTAAAACTATAAAAGTATATAAATAAAACTAATACTGGAAAGGAGGGATCTAAGCCGTATCTACAGACCAGAAGATCACGGGCGACCCCCATGAAATCCAAGATGATTATGTTTTTCTTTCTTCAGTTGAAAAGAAATTATGGTTTTTGAAGAAAACATTCCAGGATTTTTCTCCATATAGTGTTACCAACGGACTGAAGGTCCAAATTGCGGTTTCAGTGCAGCTTCAAAAAAAAAAAAAAAAAAAAATTTATACACAAAAAACCCCAAATTTTTTCTAAAAAAACAAAAGTTATGTACTTTTTATCCACAAATGCTGGTCTTGCACTGCTCTGCGATACGCCGCGCATTACGTAATCATGTTAGAAAGGTCACGTGTGACGTAGGCAGAAGTACCGCGGTAGCGCGAAAAACTCCATCTCATTTTCTCCTCCAACTTCAAAATCACCTGACATCGTTGTTTTACCTTTTTTTGTAAAGGGCGTTTGACTTGGGCTTTGCATGTTCACTTTGTAAACACTTGCTCAGTACTTCCGCCTACGTCACGCGTGACCTTTCCAACATGATTACGTAATGCGTGGCGCATTGCAGAGCTTCTTTTTTTTTTAGAAAATGACTGATCATTTCGCTAGATAAGACTCTTATTCCTCGTCTGGGATCATGTAGAGCTCTTTGAAGCTGCACTGAAACTGACATTTGGACCTTCAACCCGTTGGTAACTGTTGAAGTCCACTATATGGAGAAAAATCTTTGAATGTTTTCCTCAAAAACCTGAAAAACTGAACAAAGACATAAACATCTTGGATGACATGGGGGTGAGTAAATTATCAGGAATTCGAATTCTGAAGTGAACTAATCCTTAACAAACACATTTTATGCTGTCATGAGGAATGAGCTTCATCACTCACCTGTGTTGATGATCGGATGGGATTACGTACACCTATGGGAGAACAGAAGAGATGACAGTCAGACGACAGCTTAAAGCACTCACTTCACATCCGTTATGTAATTGACTGGACGGTCTGCAGCGCTGTTTGTTCTTACATAAAACACACTGAAGGCTGCAAATGTGATGCACATATTCTTTATGCATCTGACGACTAAAACAGCTGTCAACCTGAGTGTATCAGATAATGTCAGTCGGCTTGCAAAAACACATGATAATGATTCTGAAATCCACTTAATCTCTGGACAAGGCAAAGTCAGCAAAGAAACAGATTTCTCCGCTGATTCTGCAGTCGACAGCGAATGAGAAACATGTTTATCACCAGCACTTTTGACAAAGCAACTTGAACCTGCTTTCTCCACAAGACATATTGATCTTGACACCATGAGAGCAATGATAGTAGCACTTAATATTAAAAGGCAAACTGAAAAAACTCATGTTCATGGATGAGCTAATGTGTTAAAGTTTTATTAACATTACGGTGGTATGAAGCAGGATGGGTTGAGAGACGTGGGAGTGGAACGATGCCGCTGGAGCGAATGCTAATGATAGACACCTGCGATACACACCAATCTTGAGTCCAGCTGAGCTTTTATTATGCTTAATATGTAGTCAGCCACTTCCGCTCTTTTCGTTGCGTATGTGGGGTAATGCAGCGCTGATTTACATGCTTAAAACAATCATACAATACATTTGAGTGTGTTGAAACTTATGTTATAACGTTACTCCGTACGTTCGCTCGGTGGCTGCTATGAGACTTCTTGTACTTTGCAGTAATCTTTGGAAATCGAAGGTAGCGCGTTTGCGTCCTGGTTAAAATTGCTGATTTCTCTGGATTTAAACATTGTTGGAAACGTTTGGGATACAAAAGTCAACAAAATATATAACATTGTTCTAGTGGTTTTTGGATATTTTAATCTTCTAAAAACTTCTGAGCAATAATGTAATCCTCTGGAATGGTAACAAATATGTTAATCTTTTAAACTGCGGATAAACTGCACAGTGAGCATATTTCATTATTATCAGCAGCATTTTAACATGTGAAACAATTAAAGCTTTGGGGATAACGCAAGGCCTTTAACTGGGCTTGAACTAAAAAGATATTAACCTCATTCTCCATTCACAGGTGCTTTTAATATGACTGAAATATTAGAGCTTTTATTAAAAGGTTAGTTCACCCCAAAATGAAAATTCAGTCATTAATTACTCACCCTCGTGTCGTTCCACACATGTAAGACCTTCTTCGGGACACAAATTAAGATATTTTTGATATGCTGTCAGATTTCCTTCCATTGACTGCCTTTGCAACTTCCACTTTGACGCTTCAAAAGCTTCATAAAGAGTTTGGAAAACTAATCTATATGAATCGAGCTGGTTTAGTCCAAATTTTCTGAAGAGAATCGATCGCTTGTTATGACGAACAGATTTTAATTTAGGCTTTTACTTGCATGTAAACATTGATCTGTGGTAATTGCAAAGGCAGTCAATGGAAGGAAATCTGACAGCATTCTGTCATCAAAAATATCTTAATTTTTGTTGTGAATAAGAACAAAAGTCTTACATGTGTGGAATGACACGAGGGTGAGTAATTAATGACAGAATTTTCATTTTGTGGTGAACTAACCCTTTAATATTTTGAATTCATTTTTATTTTTCATTTTATTTAAAGTTATAGCAATTTTGTTGTTTTATATATATATATATATTCTTTTTTTTAAGTTGTATTTCATTCCGTTTTAGGTTTTGTTATTTTAGTACATCAAGTTAAACTAGATGAAAATGAGAAATGGCAACTAGCTGAAATACAATACATGTTTATATATATATATATATATATATATTTTTTTTTTTTTTTTCAGCACAAATTTTTAAAATGGTTTTAGTTAACTATAATAATCCTGTTTCAGACACACCCCAAATACAAATCCTAATACCAGAAATCATGGGCTTCTGGGTCATTTTAGTGCATCATGTCAAAATATGTGTGACATAGCATACATAATTAATCTGAACCTGAAGTGAAATGACATTTTGCACTCAAAAAGAATATGAATATGAAATTTCCCAGGCCCTGAGCTCTATATTGTGTTTATCAGCATGTGCATCAGGGAGCATTTACTGTAAACAACAGTGACTGTGAACACAACTTATTTATGCTTCATTTAAGCTGTCTTGTGTTTATTTTAGACTCATGCATGGTTTTTAATTTAGTGCACTGATTGTATCCTGCTGGCCTGCTGATAAAGGCCTATTTCACAATCTCAATCATTCCCAGTTACATAACAGATCAGTGATGTCAAAGATGCAAAAACTAAAGAAATGTGAAATATAAGATATTAGGAGGAGCATGACACAATTGCAAAACATTTTACATGCAAATTTTGCATATAAGGTGAGCACTCAATATTGTGCATTTTGTGATGCAGAACGCTAGTGATAAAATGCAAACATATAAAAGATGTGCACGCAAATGAATGACAATTAACATATGTTATATATAGAAACGCACATGCCGATGTGTGTAATGGACGCGGAAGGTGTTGATTTGTCACCTGATCTGTCTCTGGAATGTAACCGCACAGCTCCGTCTTTATAAATCCTCACATCTCCCGGTCCTCCGGTACCAGCAGAGCCACTGGAACCGTCCTTGTCCTCCAAAAAAGAGCGACAGCACTGGTAACACACAGCCCACGCCTGCTCCTCGTTGATGGGCTGCTTGTATAGATGTAAAATCTCGTCCAGGGACAGTGCATCTTCATCCTCACTGTCCATGATGGGATGCGCATCCTCATCCTCCTCTATCAGCTTGTGTCCGTCATCTTCATCATCATCATCTCTCCTGCGAGCCATCGTGTCATCCTACCCAGCAGAGAGGAGACAGTGCTGGAGATAAATGCACCTGCGCTCGGTGTGGATGCTGCTGCTCACTGCTGTTTCTGCATCACAAACGCGAAGAATGGCAAACTACGTCAAACAGGGATGTCAAAGTGGGCGGGGCTCAAATAATAAGTGTACATTTAAAATGACTTTTTAAATGAAAAATATGGTACAACTATGAGTATGAGTGCGAATAATACTTATACTATAATTTACTATACAGGTAAATAAGATATTATATATATATAATATTATATAATAATAAATATATAATATAATATATTATATTAACATATCATAAAACATATCACATTTAAATAAAAAAGTAAAAAAAAAAAAAAAATTGATGTTGATTGCCCTCATTATTTGTGGTTTGTTTCGGAAAAACTGCCCTGAGTTGGCGTTGATTTGCCACCAGAGGGTGATACGCAAAAATGTCCGTACATACTTTCTCAGTTGAGCACATTACCAGAGAAATCCTAATCTGTTAAATGAATATTTCCATAACTTCAAACCGTCCTTTGATTAAATATATTTCTGGAAGGCGTCCTGGGTCGAAAGACTAATCATAAATCATACTAATCATACTGCGGTTGTTGCTCGGTAACCCTCAAACGTTCAAGCGCGATACGTAATTAATATTCATGAAGTAAGTCTTTACCAAATTTTGATTGGCTAATTCACCAACAGACTCTCCAACGTCTGTTTTTCAGCAAATCAGGCGGACCTGCGTAGCATTACGTATTTAATATTCATAAGCCAGTCATTGGTACTGCTCATGCGCACTGTAAGTTAAAGCTTCAAAACAATGGCGGTAGACGGTTTGACCATAACAGAGCAATGGATCAGAGAAAAACTGAACCTTCAACACAGTTGCTTAGGTAAACAAAAATATATTGATATTTACATTATATAGTCTAATATATAGTTACAATTTGATAAACTAATATTTTGAATAATGTATTGCAGCGGACGTCCGATCATTGACTCTTCCAGGAACATATGAAGGGAAAATCTGTCATTTAGGAACATCCCTAAAAAACTTTGTGCGTCTGAAAACACTGGATCTTTCACATAATGCACTGGTTACAGTTCAGGTAAAGATTATATATAAATTCATTAACATTACTCATTGCTATATATTATAGAAACGTCAGTAGACAATGTATATAATGTATTCGTATATATATATATATGTGTATATGTATGTCTATGTGTGTGTGATTAAAGTGAAAGTTTCTAATTGACTGTACATTAAGTACTTGTTATTAGCAACCTCTGACAGTAAATCAAAACTTACAGAGAGGTGAATGCTGTTGCATATCTGTTATGCTGATATTTGCAGGGGATTGAGCATTTGGAAATCCTGGAGAGACTGAATCTGTACTACAACAGACTGGCGTCTCTACAGGACGTCTTTTCCCTGCACAAGCTGCAGAATTTAAAGGAACTGGACTTACGGCTGAATCCTGTGGTCAAGAGACACCCGCACTACCGTTTGTACTTGGTCCATGCAATGACCAAACTCCGCAAACTTGGTACGTCATCTGTTTTCTCTCTGTTGCTGTGTCAGATTGACTGGGATGCCCAAATCAATGTTTCGAATTGAATCGAAATGTTTTTTTCCCCCCTCTCTATTATAGATGACCGTCCAGTGCGAGACCGAGAAAGAAAGGCTGCTCTCATGCATTTCTCATCAGAGTCAAATCTAGACACTAATCATAAGAAACATGTCTTGATACCAGACACAACTTGCAGGTAATGCGGTGTTGTTATTGTTAACCAAAACTAAAACTATTAAAAATAGTTTTCAGAGGTCATTGATTATGCCACTGTTTTGCAGAAGTAGTGAGCTCAGAATAAAAGCAATGCAGAAGATGATGAAGACGCTCTCGCTTCTAGAGGGGAATGAGGAAGTTGCACTCAATGACGTTTCTAGCAAGACCTGGAATAGCAAGAGACCTCAGACTCTCTCCATCCGCTCTGAGAACGAGTGCAGCCCTCATCTGTTACAGGGTAAACACTGCACAGTTACCACACACTATATATAAATGGCTTTATTAGTATTAAACAGCTAATAATGTGTTGCTAATGTTACACGACTCCCCTGGTCATAGTTAGTGATATGCTAAAGCCCGCCGGCACGTTGACGTGATTGGTTACAAGGTAGTTTGTGATGTCAGAAACACCAGTGATTTCAAACCGTTTTTGAAACTGTCTTTAGATCACTGCAGTTTTAAAGAGAAAATACTCAGCAATGGTGTTGACTTATGAGTTTGCACATGGTTTGTCTGAAAGCATATTTAAAACACCACATAGACATATAAACAACATTAAAAACTTGAAAACTTGACAGGGGGACTTTAATACATCACCCAACCATACAGAGAAACAATATAAACAAATTGCATACCAGTGCTTTACCATGTTTAATGTATGTATTAAACTTTACTGTTTGTGTACATATTGCCTATGCTTTCTAATTGGCAGTTGTTATTCTTTTTTTTTTCTTTTTAGAAAATCCATCTGAATCTGAAATCATATATTTAATCAACGATTCTGATTGTGAAAGGTTGCCAAAACAAAACCAGGTGCATGTGCGTCTATACAATATTATTTGCAAATACTATTTCAGTTATATGTATATAGTTATTGTAATTTTTTTAATTGTCTGTCATGTAGGAATCTGTTCCCAAGAGCTCAGATTATAAGAAAGGTGAATATTTTTTTGTTATTCCACTTTATGTCCACTAAGGAGTGACATTTGATTTGTTGTTTAACCTTTAACCACATATCTACTCAGTACTGTCATTATTGTTGTGGAATAATGATCTTTTTTTTTTCTGATTTACACCATTAGAGGCTTCCGTTCGTTCTCATAGAGTCACGTTTGTGAGCCCCATCATGGAGAGCCGTCATTCGGTCAGGAGTGTGACTCACGGTACAGTTCGAGGAGAACACGTCTTTACACCACATCCTACAGACACGCAGTCCGCTTCACAGGGTACTTCAGTACTAGTCTAATAATAGTTTACTTCCAGACTATTCCCTTTTAAATTGATTAAATAATCCTTAGCTGTCTTATAAACCTGGCATTGCATATTATGATTATTTTTGTCTCTGTGACTAATTGTTTTTGTTCCTCTATTTTAAGTGGCTTTGGATAAAATCATCTGCTAAATGCATAAATGTGAATGAAAATAGAAATAATGCACATTTTTTTTTGTTGCAGAACATGATTGCACAGCCATTAAATGGCGAAACCAACATCAAGACGGAGCAAATCCAGTCTTGCATCCTCCCAGATTAACTTACCAGAACACAGGAACCTCAGATAGACGCCCATCGGTATCAGAGAGAAGACACAAACCACAGAAGGTCAGTAATGGCCTCTGTTTCTGTAGGCTGCAACTCCTCAAACACAAACTGTACGCTTTTTCATTGATCTGAATCAGGGCACTTACAGAGAGCCCATGGAGTTGCTCCTCAGCATGATGGAGGAGCTCTGGTCTGGGAAGGAGGAGAATCAACAAAACAGGATGTTCCTCAGTAAGTGATCTTCTCTATAAAAGACCAGTCCATAACTGGTAAACCTGTCCCACTAATCCAGTGCTTTCTATCGGTGATGTCCAGTGAAGATGGTTCAGATCCTCAGCATGATGGAGCAGGATGTTGTGGGAGGAGAACAGGAGATCCAAACTCTTAAAGAGACTCTCAAAGCCTTGAACGCTCGGAATGAACTACAGGAAAAACAACATCAGTCTGAGACTGAAGATCTCACACTTCAGCTTCAGCAGACGCAGGAGTCTATCGTAAGATCATTTCAATCAGATGTGTTGTCTTAAAGGGGTCTTATTATGCTTTTTTACATTTTCAAACTTTCTTTAGTTTGTAACAAAGTCCCTCCAGTGGGAGGAGTTCTCTATATCAGTGTCACTGTTTCTGAACTCCCTGAAATGCCTTCATCGTAGTCTTGAGTTTACTTACATGAACGAACATGTCACAATATTCCTCATTTAAATAATTCCCACCCAAGGCATACGCAAAATAAAGGGGCGGGGCCTGATGAAGTTGGTTAGTAGTGTGTTGAAACTCACGGTTATGGTAAGGGCCGGGACATTTTGCAATTGAAGTGGTTGACCAATCGCAACACACTGGTCCAGCCGACCAATCAGAGCCCATTGCGGTTTTCAGAAGGAGGGGCTTCATAGAGACAGGAACTAAACAGAGCGTTACTGACAGACTGGGAAGAGAGGAGCTGCAACAATGACAAATAATGTGTTTTCTGAACATTCAAGCATGAAAACCTGTTCTAGTAGAGCCCAAAAACAAAATCAAGACTTTGAAAAAGGGCATAATGGGTCTCTTTTAAATTTTGAACTAGTTTATTAATTCACAAAAGCCCACTGAACAATGTCCGTATGATTTGTGTGCTATACTGTATATTTGCAGGAGATTTCAGTGAATATGCCACAAAGATCTATCGTATGATTTCAGAAGTCTTGGCGTCTGGTGTATAAGCATTACAGTGTGTGCATAATTATTAGGTCAATATTGTCAATATCAAAATATAAATATATCAATGATATAAAGTCAATATTCTGATCATATTTTTTTTCCCCAAGCACATTTTACCAATTCCAAATCTTAATAACTACTATTAATTTTGTATATAATTTATAAGTGATATATATTTGTTGTTGACAAGTCTTTGAGAACCTGACACCTTGTACTTCTGGAGACTTACAGTTCTGTAAAATGGTGGCACTGGAGACTAATAGGTTCCTGATGGTCTTTTGCAGTTAAAATCTTTCCTTCTCAACCTGTTAATATTTTTTTTGTGACCCTGCTGCCCCAATGAGCATTTCTTGTCCAATGGTCCCACATCCTTCTCATGGGCATTTAATCATTTTTTACTTTTCAATACGAGTTAAATCACTTTTTTGGCCCATTTTACCTGTAAAAGAAATCCTGCTCAATAATTATGCACATCTGTTTTTCCCTTCCAGCCCTCGTCAACAGTTAAATATCAAAATGATTATATACAAAATTAATAGTAGTTATTAAGGTATAATGTGCCTGGAAATATCAGCTTGCCTAATTATGCATGTACGTACAAAACGGGCGTTGAAATGTGCATACACAATTTTCCATGCACATATCGGAATTTATAAAAAAAAAAAAAACCATATTTTCATTGTAAAACAAGACGAATACCGAATGATTTTAGCAGTGTAATACGATGGCGTGAATAGCACTCACAGTCTGTAATATTTTCATTGCGTTTTGTACTGTCAACAGGGTAGTATCACGTGGATGGGAATATGCATATAAAAATTATATGCTAAATGTTTTTTTCCTTTTTGTAAATAAATAATGACAAGAGCTTTAATTTTTCATTCTTTCTTACGTCACATTTCTGCTGTCTTTAATACAGACAGCCCTTAATGAGCAGCTGAAGAATGTGTTGGAGGAAAATGTGTCTTTACAAAAACAGCTTATCAGAGCGGAAAAGAAGCTGCTGTCCTCTCATCTGAAGAAAACCCCAAACATGGAGAGCAGAAGTTAGTACCTCAATTCTCAGGTTTTAGTATGAGAGTTGTTGAAATGAAACCGCTTTGATAATGCTTGTGCTGGTGTGTTTTTAGGAGAGATGTCAGTCCCTGAGGATTTGAACATGAAAAGACACACGATTCAAGAGGGAAACGGAGCGAATGAGCAGCTAGAGAGCTACAGGTAGGTGTCAAGGTGATCCAAATGCAACATTTATAGCTATAAAACCCACAAAATGTTGTTAATTTCTTTCTTTTTGCAGGACTTTGATAACCAGAAATGAGCATTTGCTGCAGCAGTTGGAAGAGGCTCTAATGAGCTGATTGGTGCAAATGCTTCCAATAGACAGTGTGACATCTGCATTTAAAGAGAAAGTTTTAATTTATTATAAATCTGTCCTTTAAAAATGGATACCTCTTTTTGTAAAAGCCTTTTTAGACAGTCTCAATATGTTCACGTGTTCTGTTTATTCCTACATCCGAGAATCAATCACATATTCACATCTTGATCTTATGCAAATGTGTTTGTTCGACCAGAGATAGTATTCAAGGCAAGTTTTCTATACAGACAGAGCTTTCATGTGGATAAACAAAATAAACGAGAACCAGGCAGTTTGTTTTTTTTATTCAATACGACGCTACAAAACACTAACACGTTAAAACCATTTTACCATCACTATATGACATGCATATCAGGATACTGTAGAACATTAAAAAAAAACATTATTTAAAAAATAAGACAGTATTGTTCCTCAAAATGGATGGTTAACAGTTTTTGGCATTAAGCACACAAAACATTACGTTAAATACGACAACATGTATACTTATTTGTGGTTTATTATCATAAATATGAGTCACTTTCTGAGCAGAATCTGCAGGAGAGCTTGACATTTATGATCCGTTGCCACTTTTCTTATCTGAAAATAGATGTTCTGTAGAAGAATATGTCTGTACACTCTTACTCATCTCTTCACACAAGTTCTTCTCTCCGTAGACATGGACAATTTTATCTATTTCAAAGGGTTCCCACGATCACGCAAAAATATCTGGGGATTTCAAATCTGTGTTTTCCAGGTCTGGAAAAGTCATAAAATCTTCAAAGGTCTTAAAGCTCGTTTACACCAAGAACGATAACTATATTTGTGTCCACACCAAGTGTGTACAATATGTCAGTGAACATGTTTTTTTGTTTTGTTGTTCTTGTTGCATTTACGGCTTTAACCAGCAGATGTCCTCAGCATGCTATGTTTCAAGTGAATCTAGCTAGTGTAATCGATCTAATCTAACAGTGAATTTAGCTGACAAAGTCAAAATAGTGGAATAAAAACAACACCTAGTCTTTTTCACTGTAACTTCAAAGGAAGCTAGACAATGTAGTTGAAACTAGCGCTGGATACCTGAGGTAATTTTATGTTGCGCTGTTTGCTAGCCTGACATAATGATCACATCGTTAATACTTCTCACAATCTATTCCGAGGGTTTGACCGATTGTTTTCCACATATCCATTTTTTTAATGTGTCCTTGAAAAGGGGGTTTCTGTACCTCGGCGATGAACTCGTCCGCCATTTTAAATGCGCGAGCCCTTAAATTACAATGGATTCTGATTGGCTGTCAGTGTTTTATCGTTCAACAGCTGGAAAAAAAAAATCGTTCTGAAAGTAGTCCCAATGATATCGTTTCTCTATATCGTTATAGCTGTGGTGTGGACAGTGCTATTCTTTTATATTTAGAGCAATTTTTAGAACTATATCGTTATATATTTGTAGTTATCGTTCTTGGTGTGAATGGGTCTTGAAAATATAATGAATATAGATTTTACTAGTGATGCTCTGTTTTAAAATATTAAATTAGCTAATAAATATTGATTTTGCATTGAGTTAAACTCATTCGCAAGCCATGAGGTCTGATTTGTGAGCGAATCATTCTTTTGAGTCGGTTGTCTTTAGTGAATCAGTTAGAATGATTCAATAGTGAACTGAAATGATTATTTAAAAAAACTAAAAAACTAATCCACATCCAGTATTTACAAAACGACTGGAAAGGTCATGGAAAAGGCATTGAAATGTCAGAAGTGTGGGAATCCTGAAGGTTGGATCTTGTCCAGTGTGTTCAGATGGCAGTGCGTTTATAAATAATTCCGAACACTAGTTATGGTAAAGGGAATGTATTCATTTATGCCATGCCAGCGTTAGTTACAGCATGTCACTTGTCTTGTAAACATTGTTCTGTAGGCAGAAACACTGCACGTATTAAAAAAACCCAGCAAAGTGCCTTGATATGACATGTTAAATATAACAACAGTGCTTTTCAAACTAAAATCCACAGCAGAATACAAAATTCCTTTTAATACCTTAATTTGCAGTTTGATCTATTGCTGATAAACAGGCCCAGGCATAATCTGCAAACCTAATTGTATTTTCTATGCTGATCTGCATAATGGATTTAAATATGGTAAAATGTGCTAATAGAGCAAAAAGATGATCACATTAGCCAGAATATTACATTAAAGAACATGCAACTCTGTTCTGATTCTTTGCGAGTCTGATTATATGTGTTAAAAAAAATCATTAGAAACTTTTATATTGTTTTTGGCATTTTGTTTGCCCAAAGCTCTTAGTTAAGATACACAGAGGAGTTTGAAAGGACAGTAAGCCATTAACCCCGCTGGTTTGACATTATTTAGTCTGTATTGAGGTATGATGATGCTGGTCAAAGGTATTGTGATGCAGAGCAAATAGGGAAATGACAAGAAAATCCTGAACTTACTGCTGACGGTGTTTCCTTTTACATAATATAGTTAATCATTCCACAATTAAAAACACACAGGCAGCGTTTCATATTAGAATCAGAAATACATAGTTATGCCATCAACTTGTCAAACCTACAAAAACATCGACCAAACAACTAGATATACAATCTTGAGCACCAGCGGTCAATTCATTATGCATCAAACAACAATTTATGATGGTTGGACTTTTGCATTCAGTTATAGATCATAGAGATGTGTATAAAATATATATGAAATTCAAACAGAATCAGTAGATCTTTATAAAATTTAAAATCTAGATGATCTTGGTACAGGTAAATTAGATGGGGACGCAGAACAAATCAATCAAGTCAGTTTTTAAAGCCACAAATGCATCCAAATTACTTAAAGGGGTCATGACATGAGAAATCAAATTTGCCTTGATCTTTTGACATATAAAAGGTCTTTGACCTATAAAAACATCCATTAAAAAAGTCCTCCTCATTATAAACAAAGCATTTATTTAATCAAGCTTCAAAAATGGCTGGTTTGGATATTGTGTGATCACATGGGCAAATACATTTGAGCAAGACAAATAGTTTTACATCAGCGCACCACAGGCCACTGTGGTTGAGTCGCTTAAAGGCACAATATGTAAGTTTTCGCCCCTAGAGGTCGCTTATTCAAAATAAAGGTGTAGCTCGATGACGCCGTGAATGAGCGTGGAATTATGGGAGTTGTCATCTTCAGCTCGGTGGCTGCTATGAGACGCTTTTTGCACTTTGCAGTAATCTAGATTGATATTAGTAAAACTGGAAATCGAGGGTAACGTGGATATGACATCATTGACAGGTGACGCAATGACACAGTCCGTGTCCTGGTTAAAATTGCTGATTTCTCTGGATTTAAACATTGTTGGAAACATTTGGGATAATGTAAGTACACAAGTCAACAAAATATATAACACTGTTCTAGTGTTTTTTGGATATTTTAATGAAAAAAAAAAACATACATATTGTGCCTTTAATGGCTGATGTTTGCCTACACTGGATGTGAGCGTCGTGTCAAAACCAAATAGAACCATTATAATCACTGAATTTTTTTTCGCATGTGTGCACCTCATGTGAACCTCAAGGAACATTAAAATCCGTGTCATGACCCCGTTAAATTATGTGTAATTTATAATAAGTCTAATAAAGTTAAATATATATTTTTCTAACTTAGGCCTGAAACAAACTTTACAAGCATGCCGCTAGCAACATCATGGGTTCGATTCCCAGGGAATGCATGAACTGAAAAAATGTATACCTTGAATGCAATGTAAGCGTCTGCCAAATATAATATATAATATAAGTGGAAAATATAAAATACGTGACCACACTTCTAGTTTTGCAAGCTCAGTTTTGTGTGCTATTATAATGCAAATTGTTTAATGACACAAACATTTAAAGGAAACTTCAACTTTCCCATGGGATCATGCACTTGCATTGCATTGCTCAAGCGTTTGCGTGTAACTTATATTTCAGGCCTGTTTCTATTGCATCATTAGAGAAGCCACAAAACGCCAAATACTCATATATGCATTTCATGTCAATATGTACGACAGATTATCAGCAAAAACCTTCACTAATAGAGCGTGCAATACCGTCTTTCTCTTGGCATCATCGTGTTTGTTAGGAACATACCAGCTGGTGACGTCGGTGTTTGGATGTAAACAGCGTTCCAGTTAAAAGTAATAAAACACTTAAAGGAAGAGGAACATAAACTCAATGTTATTCACAGGAAAAAAGACGTACCCTCAATGGAAAATGGAAAATCCCTTTGTGCTTTATAGAGTTGGGTTTCGTGTTCACTGCTGGATGGAGAATCTCACATGGGTTTTTGTGGAGGTTTTTGAACCTTCTTTTCGTATGACCCTGCGTGCTTGTATCCGGGGACGTATCCGGATGTGTCCACCACTTCCACACGCCCTGCTTTCCCCTTCCCGCGGCCCGTCTCGTCGAAACGCTCCTTGTGTGATCCGGTGAACTTGGTGGTGTCAGTCAAGCGGGACACGGTCGGAGAAGCCACGGCTCTCTGTGTGTCGAGAAAGAGAAAGAAACTTTTGAAAAGGAATAGTTCACCCAAACATCATCAATTCACTTCATTTACTCATCTGTATTATTTTCTTTTTTCTCCCATAGTTTTTCTGGGACAATTATTCCTTTAATGCACCTTCAGTATAATGTACATTTTCTGAGCCAGATATTTAAAGCAATGGATTGCATCGTGAAAACTTGAAATACATTTAAAAGTTTGCTTTAAGATGTTTTTGAGAGAAGTCTCTAATGCCTTTATTTATTTGAACGTAAAAACAGTACTATTGTGAAATATTATTACAATCTTTTGTATTTGAATATATTTTAAAATATAATGTATTCCTGTGACCGAAGTTGAATTTTCAGCATCATTACTCCAGTCTTCAGTGTCACATGATCCTTCAGAAATCATTCTAATATGCTGATTTGCTGCTCAAGAAACAATTCTGATTATTATCAATGTTGAAAACAGTGCTTCATATTTTTGTGGAAACCATGATACATTTATTTCAAGTTTCTCTGATGAATAGAAAGTTCAAAAGAATAGCATTTATTTTAAACAGAAATCTTCTGTAACATTATAAATGTCATCACTGACATTTTTGATCAATTTAATGCATCCTTGTGGAATAAAAAGTATTACTTTCTTTCAAAAATAACTCATAAAATCATCACTATTATTACATTTAGAAATCAGCTGACACTTCAGCTGTTTAACTGTAAACACTTATTATTCACATACTGTACATTTACATAAGTGAGTAGATTTCATCCATATACTACAGCAAGAATTCCCAAACTTTTTTGTCAGGCGAACCCCTTTGATCTAAAATAGTCTCCTTGAGATTTTAATTGAATATTTTATTAATTTAACAACACATTCACATGTTCACAGTTCTCAGTTAATAGTCATATGACATGCAGGTAAACCAATATAATGTGTTTTGATTGTTTTTCATTTTTAAATTATTTAATTATTAATTATTTTACTTCTTAGCTTTTCATCAACTCATAAACCCCAGTTTGTAAAAAAACAGAATACTATTATTTTAAACTATTAATTTCGCAGACACTTTTATCCCAAATGAGGAATACACCAAGCAATTCATCTTAAAGGGATAGTTCATCCAAAAATGAAAATTCTGTCATCATTTACTCACCCACAAGTTGTTCCAAACCTGTATAAGTTTTTTTCTTCTGCTGAACACAAAAGAAGATATTTTGAAGAATGTCGGTAACCAAACAGTTGATGGTCCCCATTAACTACCATAGTATTTTTTTCCCCATAATATGAAAATCAGTGGGTCCATCAACTGTTTTGGTTACTGTTCACCAGAAGAGAACTGGCCCCCTGACTAAGCCTGGTTTCTCCCAAGGTTTTTTTCTCCATTTTAACACATCTTTGTTCCTTGCCGCTGTCGCCTTTGGCTTGCTTAGTTGGGGACACTTGACATTTGATATTCAACAGTGCTTTGATCTGCCTGCATTGACACTATTTTCTTTAGGAGCTGCTGTGCAGCCAAAATTATATACCAAATATCACTGTAAAGCTGCTTTGACACAATCTACATTGTAAAAAGCACTATATAAATAAAGGTGACTTGACTTGACCCATATTCTTTAGAATATCTTCTTTTGTGTTTAGCAGAAGAAAGAAACAAATACAGGTTTGGGACAACTTGAGGGTGAGTAAATGATGACAGAATTTTCATTTTGAGGTGAAATATCCCTTTAAAGAGACAATAAACACAAAAAGTGCTAGTAATACAAAGTTTCAGAATATAAATGTTTATTAATTTAGAGAAAGAACAGCACTTTTGCTCTGGGCTTTACCGTGACTCCAGATATAATGGGCGATTTCCCTTCTATCATTTTGTAAACCTCTTGTGCGGCGTCCTCGCTGCTCTTATCTTTGAAGCGTTTCCTGGCCAGCTCCACGAGTGCTTCTTTGAACTGGCTGTATGTAATAGTGCGGCCAGATTTGTTCCTAGAAAACAATAACATAAAGCAAAGACAAATGGATGATAAATCCATCCGTATATATTGTGACATCAAATATAAACACATAGTGAAGCAGAAACCTGCAAGACCTGATTAAAAGAGCTTCTGTAAACACACGAGAAACGCTTTAGATCTGATTGGCCGGTCTGTCCGAGAGTGACACACATGCAAATGATAATATCATGTCCCAAACCTCTTCTTGTGAAACAAAATAAGCATTCTAAATCTGTTTAAAGGATTAGTTCACCCAAAAATGAAAATTATCCCATGATTTACTCACCCTCAAGCCATCCTAGGTGTATATGACTTTCTTCTTTCAGATGAACACAGTCGGAGATATATTTAAAAAATATCCTGGCTTTTCCAAGCTTTATAATAGAAGTGAATGGGGGGGGGGAGAGATTTTGAAGTCTAAAAAAGTACATCCATCCATCATAAGTATAATCCATACGGCTCCAGAGGGTTAATAAAGGCCTTCTGAAGCAAAACGAAGGGTTTTTGTCAGAAAAATATCCATGTTTAAAACTTTATTAACTATAATCATTGGCTTCCGGCAGACGGCCGTACGCATCGATTTATAACGGAAGAGTAACCCCTGACCCCACACATGACATAATGACGAACACGGAAATGCAGAGGATGGAGCGAAACAAAACATTCGGTCATGAATTAGAAGTCTAAAACGAGAAATTTTAAAGAGAAAAATCAGAGGATTTCGATATAAGAGAAGAGGAGCTTCAGTTTGTTGCACAGACCTATTTGTTTAACCCGCGAGAGTTGTCTAAGCTAAAGCCGTGGGTATACTTCATTTTTATCCGTACGCTAGTGTACGCACACAGTTGAATGCACAGCCTTGCAAAGTATACTTCAAGTACACTTCAAGTATACTCTTGCCACGAGTTACAACCCATGTAAACATCTTTGTATTCTTTCATGCTAGAGTTGTACAAATGAGGGTACTTCAACCTCTTCGTACAATCTCTCATCTATGTAGGCCTCCATTGTCGCTGTAGCTTGCATGAGCTCTGTTCTGTTCTGTTTATGCAGTTTTTTTTTGTGAATCGACGCCCCCAGGGCATGGTTGCCACCTTGTGGATAAACTAATTACTGCAAAAAAAAAACAAAAAAAAAAATGTAATGCGCATGTGTGACCTCTGTGTACATGTACAAAAATCCACCGGTGCGCGTACATTTCCGATGACAAAATTTGTCACGCGCATTGTACGCTGACCCTCGCATATGCGTAAAAAGTAAATTATACTTTGGGCTTTACGCTACTCCTACATCCTGAGTCATACATCGCATCAGGGGTTACTCTTGTGGTGCAAGTCGACTTGCGCAGTATGCGCAGTTATTTTAGATTATGAAGTTCTTAAAATGGATATTTTTCTTACAAAAACCCAATTTCAAAAGACCATTATTAACCCACTGGAGCCGTATGGATTACTTTTATTATGGAAGGATGCATTTTTTGGGCTTCAAAATCTCGCCCCCCATTCACTTCTATTATAAAGCTTGGAAAAGCCAGGATATTTTTAAATATATCTCTGATTGTGTTCGTCTAAAAGAAGATAGTCATATACACCTAGGATGGCTTGAGGGTGAGTAAATCATTGGATAATTTAAATTTTTGGGTGAACTATCCCTTAAACATCAAAATAATACAGGTTCAGAACAACCTTAGGGCGAGTAAATGATGCTTTTTGCATGAAATATGCATTTGAGTTTGCATGGTAACTGCCTCGATAAAGGCCTCTGAAAGTGTTGCATGCTCTCCGTCTGAACTGAGTTTCCATAAAGAACAGACGCACTGTAAACATCCGTGTGCGATAACACAAACATGTCAGCTCTGAGGGGCCCAGCATTTGGGTCATCACACACGGCCAACAGACTCACTTTTAAAAAGGAGGAGATGCTTCTCATATCTTATTTGTAGCTGTCAAGGGCCGAGCTTCCAATCAAACTCGACGGTATTTCATTTACTTCTGTATGATAAGCAGTTTTGGTTCTGTGTTTGGTCACCAAAATCAGGTTCTTTATCGGCATCGATGGTTCCATGAAGAACCATTAACATCCATGGATTCCACAAAAGGTTCTTTATAGTGAAAAAAGATTGTTTTGATTATCAAAATGTTCTTCACATAAAGAAAAAAATGGTTCTTATAAGAACTGTTCACTAAAAGGTTATTTGGGGAACCAAAAATAGTTCGCTGTGAAAACCCCCTTTTGGAGCTTTTATTTTTAGGAGTGTTCCTGAAGCAGAACTAGTTGAGAATGGCTGATTTATCTGAGCTAAAAGCAGGATTTGTCTTATGACTCCAGACATGCTCGGATGTTTATGTTGTTTCGGTGAACGCATTCGGCCCATAAATACCATTGTGGCGCTTCTCATTTCCAAGCTAAAACAGTGCATAGTAACACAAACAGTTTTACCGTGATGATCAAGAACCTAAACAAAGCCCCATAAAGCCTGCGGTATCCCCCGACAACCTGCTGTCACAGCAACAAGCTTAGGTAAACACGCCTCTTTGGCTTTATAATTAATTTGACTTCTTTGGTGAGTCGTTTTGTTTGTGCGATCCTTCAGCGCTCCGACTGTTCGCTGCTGCATAATGTCAGCCAAGAAATTCAGTGCTGTTCCATCTCGGTGCGTCTTCTAAACTATGAGCATGCACTGAATGATTTCATATTTACATGCATACAGAGTTATAAACAGATTATTTTCTATTTCTATGTTTTCTATTGTAACATATTGTAAAATGTAATGTATTTCTGTGATCAAAGCTGAATTTTTAGCATCATTACTCCAGTCTTCAGTGTCACATGATCCTTCAGAAATCATTCTAATATGCTGATTTGCTGCTCAAGAAACATTTACGATTATTATCAATGTTGAAAGTTGTGCTGCTTAATATTTTTGTGGAAACGTGATACATTTTTTTAAAGGATTCTTTGATGAATAGAAAGTTCAAAAGCATTTATTTGAAAAAGATTTTTTTTTGTAACATTATAAATGTGTTACTTTTGATCAATTTAATGTATACTTTCTGAATTTAAGTATTCATTTCTTTTTTTTTTCTTAAACCTTACTCACTCAACTTTGGAATGGTAGTATATCACGGTTTCCACAAAAATATGAACAGTTTTCAACATTGATAATAATAAGAAATGTTTCTTGAGCAGCAAATCATCATATTAGAATGATTTCTGAAGGATCATGTGACACTGAAGACTGGAGTAATGATGCTGAAAATTCACAGGAATAAATTACATTTTAAAGTATATTCACATAGAAAACAGTTATTTTATATTGTAATAATATTTCACAATATTACTGTTTTCACTGTATTTTTGATCAAATGAATGGTCAGCAGAAGAGACTTCTTTCAAAAACATTAAAACAACTTTTGACCAGCTTATATTGAGACATTTTAACACATAAAGACATATGAAGAACTCATTTGAGAGTTATTTTTTAAATTCACTTTTATCATGTCTATTTGTCTATAAGGTAGTATTATGTGCCGAACAGGGGAGTTGTAGTTGTAGTGTTGCAGCTTTAAATGAACCAAGGCTTTATCAAGCATCATTAAAGATGAATCGGCACTCATGAGAGATTTTAATCTGTCGTGGGCTGCACTGATTAAAGGAAACACGCATCTTTAGTTCTGTGATATTTATTGATCCCTTTTAAACTCAATCTTAATCTTTGGCCTGAGCCTCTGTACACGCGCAAACAAACACACACTAACTTACATTTTGCTATCTTACTTCACAAGACTCAGAATATAACACAAAATTCATCCTGACTACTGTCATGGTATTTTTAATTTTTTTGTCTTTTTTTGGAGCTTTGCGTAAGTGGTGTATGAAAAAAGAGCTGCATAAAAATAACAGCACTCGCAATTCTGACTTTATAACTCGCAATTGTGAGTTTATATCACGCAATTCTGAGAAAAAAAGTCAGAATTGTGAGATAAAAAGTCGCAATTACCTTTTTTTATTTTTTATTTCATGGTGGAAACAAGCCTTCATAGGAATGACATAAGAGTTAGTAAATGATGACTGAATTTTCATTTTTGGTTGCACTTTTCCTTTAAATGTTAACGTACACATTCGTTCTTTCTGCCTCTTGTTTCTGCTTTTTCTCCTCAGCCACGTTGTTCTCTCAGTTGGGGTGAAACAAATCTCTTGATAAAAGGCAGAGAATTTCTTCCATGCATAAATAGTACAAAGATTTTGATAAATTCATTATCCTCCTCGAACAAACAAGCAGCGTTTCCTAAACTGAACGCATCAGTGTGTCTACGGTGCTCTATATTAAGGGCACATCATTAGAATCTGTCCCTACTAAAGTAGCGATGACTCTTTCTGTCCTGCGGTCATCAGGGTTATTCAGTATGAGCCATCATGGCCTGTGGCTGTGGGGGATGAGCACGACTCCTCTTATCTGCATATTCAGAAATATGCATGACAAAAAAATGCATGCACTGATTAAAGAGCAAATATGTTACTGTTACAGAAAATATTATAGTTACACTCCTACACTTTAAAGAAACACTCCACTTAAAAAAAAAAAAAAAAAAATAGGCTCATTTTCCAACTCCCCTAGAGTTAAACAGTTGAGTTTTACCGTTTTCGAATCCATTCAGCCGATCTCCGGGTCTGGTGGTACCACTTTTAGCATAGCTTAGCATAGTTCATTGAATCTGATTAGACCGTTAGCATGTCGCTAAAAAATGACCAAAGAGTTTTGATATTTTTCCTATTTAAAACTTGACTCTTCTGTAGTTACATCGTGTACTAAGACCGACGGAAAATGAAAAGTCGCGAGCACTTTATTTTAGGGTCTTTTAACTAGTTGCTTATTAGCATGCATATTACTAGAATATTGGCTATTTATAAGTACTTATTAAGCACATATTAATGCCTTATTCTGCATGACCTTATTCTACATTTTTAATCCTACCCAATACCTAAACAACTAACTTACTTACTATTAATAAGCAGTAAATTAGGCGTTTATTAAGGGAAATGTCATAGTTACTAGTTTATATGTGTTCCCTATACTAGAGTGTTACCCAATTTTCTATGCCGATATGGCTAGGAACTATACTCTCATTCCGGCGTAATAATCAAGGAACTTTGCTGCCGTATCATGGGTGCAGCAGGCGCAATGATATTACGCCGCGCCTGTGACCCCCTGCTTCAGGGAGCGTGCCTTGCAACCATGGAGACATTTGTGAGAGACGCTGCATAATATCATTGCGCCTGCTGCACCCATGGTACGGCAGCAAAGTTCCTTGATTATTACGCTGGAATGAGAGTATAGTTCCTAGCCATAGCGGCCTAGAAAATCGCAACTTTTCATTTTCCGTCGGTCTACAGAAGAGTCAAGTTTTAAATAGGAAACATATCGAAACTCTTTGGTCATTTTTGAGCGACATGCTAACGGTCTAATCAGATTCAATAAATTATGCTAAGCTGTGCTAAAAGTGGTACCGCCAGATCCGGAGATCGGATGAATGGATTAGAAAACGGTAAAACCCAACTGTTTAACTCTAGGGGAGTTGGAAAATTAGCTATTTTCATGGAAATGAGTGTTCCTTTAAAGCCTATTGCACTGATCTGATATTTTGACACATATGCAATTTTTTATTCCAGTTGTTAAAGGGGCCCCTATTATGCTTTTTTACATTTTCAGCTTTCTTTAGTGTGTAATGTTGCTGTTTGAGCATGAAAAATGCCTGTAAAGTTACAGAGCACAAAGTCCCTCCAGCAGGAGTTATTCTCTATATCAGTGCGCACTGTTTCTGAACTCCCTGAAATGCCTCTATTGTAGTCTTGAGTTTTCTTCTGGAAAACGAATGAACATGTAATAATATTTCTCATTTAAAGGAACATGACATGGATTTTTTAAATTATTTTAATATGTTCCTTGAGGTTCACTTATAATGTTAATTATAAGAAATAAACAAATATATAAGAACGTAAAAAACGTAATTTACAGAGCATTACGAAATAATTTACTTATGTTTTTTTGATGCAGCTGCTTCATCTTTCAACAAACATTTCTTTGCAAACTCTCCATTACACTGTGCCTCATTTGCAAAACAAAATGCTCCGAACAAACACACTGTATAATCCTTTAACGTTATCCGGGACACCATTAAAATAACTCATCCACTTGTTTCTGATGCCGGGATTCTTCATACAGAGACGCAAACGAGCTGTTTAAACTTGAAGTGTCAAAGCGAATGTTCTTCCATCTGTCCTGTCGACAGACTCAAGCGTGTATGTCAGAAACTGAACACACATCTGTATACTGTATCCAGTGTAGACAGTGTCAGTGATTATAATGGGTTTTTTATTTGCTATTGACACGACGCTACGCTCTCATCCGGTGTAGGCAAATGTCAGTGACTGAACGCCTATAGTGTGATGATGTATAACTATTCGTCAATGTCTTGCTCTGGAGGCAGTGATGTGCAAATATATTTGCCCGTGTGACGTCACAGATCACCTAATATCAGAACGAGCCCTTTAAATAATTCCCATCCAAGGCATATGCAAAATAAAAGTGACGAGGTCTGGTTGAGTTGCATTAGTAGTGTGTTGAAACTCGTGGTTATGGTGAGGGGCGAAACATTTCCCAAACACATACAAAGCAGTTAACTAATTACAACACACTGGTCCAGCCGACCAATCAGAGCACATTGTGCTTTTTAGAAGGAGGTGCTTCATAGAGACAGGAACTAAACAGAGCGTTACTGACAGACTGGGAAAAGAGGAGCTGCAACAATGTCAAATATGTGAAAAATAAGGTGTTTTTTGAACATTCAAGCATGAAATCCTATTTTAGTACAGTGTTTTTGCTGTTTACATGCAACACACTATACCAGATGTCTGCGAGAAAATCCAGTTGGGTGCAAATCGTGTCCCTCGTGAGCGTCCTACCTAGACAGCATGCTTGAGCATTTGAGGCACAATGTTTTGGGCAAAATCTAAGAAAGCATTGCATGTATGCTTCATAGACAATGCACTGCAACTAACTCAAAGTGAGTGATCCAAGAAGGCAGATGTAAATTATGTATATTTAATCAGTACTAATTATAAGTTCAGGTTTATATGCTCATCTTATTGTGAGTATCAAGTCATTAGCTTTGCATCAAGAACACTTTTAAGGCCCATTCACACCAAGATGATAACTATAAAGATTAGCATCCACACCATTATCATTTTGTTTATTATAAGCACGAGCTGTGGTGTGGACTCTGCTATTCTTTTACACTTTTATAACTATATATATATATCGTTATTGTCCTTGGTGTGAACGGGCCTTTAGCATTAAAGATCTGTTTCTTTATGTAGAAAATTAGTGGGACTTTTACTTCCATAACTCTACTCCTAAATGTTTAAAAGTGGTGCAGATGATGGCATACTTGACTTTAGAGAAGACTATATCCACGTCTGTTAGGGTGATGCTCTTGCCATCGATGACGCCGCAGTCTTTACACAGTTTGGACCAGTTTTTGCCGTTCATTTCTTTCCCGGTGGCTCGCGTGTCTCCGTGAATGGCGAAGCGGCGAAATGCCTCCTCTAGCGCGGTGATCTCCACGGGCGTTTTGGAGCCCGCTCCTCCATCGCTCGTGCCGTTGGATGCGGAGGACAGACGTTTGGCTGCGTTCTCTTTTGAGTGCTCACTGTGCAGCCTCATGGGCGAACTGTTGGGTACGGGATGTTTGGCGGTCTGAACTTTAAACTCCTCCATGTTGCTGGTAAAGAACATGAATGTTAATGGTTAATTAGTTATTACTGGTAATATTATTACAACTTAAAACATGTGTTTGTGCATCTTCATTGTATCTAAGGTTGTAAAGACATTCAGACATGATTAAGTGTCTAATTACTTCTTATGTCTATATAGGTCTGTATATCCATATTATACTGTTCATGTTTTGACAGCTTTCATGCTGATCAAGCTGCATCAATAATCAGCTGGGCCAGCTGGTACCACAAACAGTTAGGTCGTCAGTTAAGGCCATCTTGTTTAATTTTCAGCTGAGATTTCAGGAACATTAGATGATATTAATAATCAATGTCTGAAATGCCACTTGTAGGAATTTGTATTTTTTTTTATTAGTTATTTGTTTTTTATTTGTTATTTATTTGCATGTAATATATTTACATATTACGTTAAACGAATTCACATCATTTATAATATATATTATATATAAACTATTGCATAAACTATGCAATTAATTTTTTCAGTTTAAAAATATTTAACGCAATTAATGCAGCATCTGTTTTTCCGTCATGATTTGGCTAGCGTTACATTATATGATCACGCTCTTATTCAAGCAAATGCTTTTAAACCATTCAAGCACCACAAGACAAACTGTCTGTGAATGTCGTGCCTGTGTGACATACACACAATTCGTGTGCACAAAAAGATGCACGCTAGTATCGAGTTCTCTTTCTCTCTTGAACAAACAATAACACAGAATTATAAAAAAAATTGCCATTTTGTAGAGTATCCTCATAAGAGCAGTCTTAAATGAGTTCAATAACGTCTTAAAAGACCTTAAACAGTGAGAAAATGAGATGCGCGTCAGATCTGCGTCATGTTCGGCAGCGGCAGCTCTTAAAGTGACAGCAGCCTAATAAACCAGTTGCTGTGATGTCTGTCATTATTGTTAATCAAAGAACAAAGGTAACAGAGAAAATTGTAGCTTTTATAAGGCTTAATCTATATTTCATCTATAATTTATGCAGTGAAGACTGTAAAGTGTTTGATAACTTTAATCAATATCTGTATGAAGGCCATGAAGGTAATTATGACATTTATTATTATAATGGGTTTATGTGAAGATTGTTTAAGGTTCACTTAAATTAAAAGTTGTTATTTTTTTAAAGCCTAATAAATGTTGAAATTGATAGCTTTTAGTTATACTGTAATGCTGAATGTCTATAATGAATGTTTTTAAAAAATCATTTTCATAGAGACATCAGTACCAGTATTAGGGTGTACTCACACTAGGTGCTCCGAACCGTACCCAGGCGCGTTTGACCCCCAAACATTAAGTGCAGTGTGAGTGCAGGCCAGCAGGAGAGTGGAGAGGGGGGACAATAGCGCTCGGGCACGGTTCAAGGCAACTGTGCCTAGTGCGAGTACACCCTTAGTATCAGTGAAACTGGCCTTCATTCATAAAAAGATGACTTTAAACAAATATTTAAAATATACTGTCTTTTAAGTTGTTTCTACATTAATTTAGACAGTAACTGTAAAATTATTACAATATAAAAATATTAAAAACTTCCAATGTTTTTTAATCACGAGTAATATTACAGAAAAAAATGTGCAATTAATTAGTTACTTTTCTAAAATCCATTGACAGCACTAATATAAACTTTAAGCATAATGGGAAATAGAATTATTAAATATAATTATATTTTAAAGACAGATAGATAGATACATAGATAGATAGATAGATAGATAGACTGATTGATTGATTGATCGATTGATTGAAATTCCTATAATTCCAACTCAGCATCCTTTGTGTTGTGGCCAGTTCAATTTATGTTTGCACTCATTTCAGGTGCATGATCGTAGATATACTCAAGAGCATGTATTTCCATATCACCAGTGAAATACATACTTTTAGTGTGTAGAAGTCTGACATAGCTTAGCATCTCTAGTCTGACCTTTGCCCTCTGCTGCCCCTCCAGCGCTCTGATTCCACGTCAGTGTTGCTCAGTTTGAGTCGCTCCTCGTGCTTCTTGATGCAGCTGAAATGACAGTAGTAGTTTTGTAGTGAACATGAGTATTAACTGATTTAAAGCAAAGAGCAAAGCAAAATAGCAATAATAATACTAGTTTGATGGTTTTGAACTAATATGAAGCCGTTTTTGATTCATTTGTTTGTTCTAAATAATCTGATCCTTTGGTTAGAGTCCATTAAGTTACAAATAAAAAGAGTACATTTTGATAATTCTCTGGAATACTAAAAATAGGCATTACCTCATGATTATATAATATGCTTTCCAACAAAAATAACTATATTATGATGTATATACCATTAATGTGATAGAAAACGACTACAGTATCATGATATTGTACTTTAATCACCACTAGATCACAGTAGGTTTTCTAGTGCACAGTTTCAGGTCAAGCATTACGAATATGAGAATAAGTGTTTCCTTTATGATGTCACCGTACAGGATTAAACACAAACCCTTCAACATGCTTACCATTACTCACTCACGCTGGTTAGTTCTCATTCACAACTTTCAAAGAGCAAGATTTGTTGATAAGTTAAAATACAATAAAAATTGACCTTATTTACTTTCTTACTATATGTCATTCAAATCAAGCACAAAGCAAAAGATGAGATTATTCATTACATTTGCATCAAGAACACTTTTAGCCTTAAACCTCAAGCCTGTATAGAAAATTATTGGGACTTTTACTTTCGTAACCACTTGGTTTGGTTTGCATTTGAATCACGTAGTAAGAAAGTAAGTGAATGAATCAGTCCAGAAACATCTTCACGTTATAAAACACTTGAGTTCAAAGCAAAATACTCAAAACCACAATTGCACAAAAAACCAAAACCAACTGTGATTGGTCGCTTTGCACGTCAGACGGTCTCTTCCTGTCTAAGTGGGCGGTACTTGGTCAGAATAACCTGCAATGTGATGATGTACGCAAGACTAATCTCACATGATTTTGCTCAAGAACACATGCACCTCAGTCACATATTTGTCCAGGTACCAACATTAAACCGTATTTCAATGTTAGGGTTGTAAAAATGAACACAAAATAAATACCTTTCTCACAGACACTGAATGCTCACCTCCCAGAAGCTCCCATAGTGCAACGTCATGACACCTCTACAAAGCAAAAGCAGCTCTTGCTCTTCTTTTCGTTTTAAATCACTAAAGTCAATCTTTATAAAACACAGTCTGGACCAGCACTAGCAGTATCTTCTGTCCCAGACCAGACAGAGAGGTTACGTCACACAGCCGTAACACTGGACACATGGGCTACAGTAGATGAATTTGTCTTTATGGTCGCACAGAAGAGCTCTGTAGGGCCAAAGTGAACTCCTCAAGTACAGTCAATGTACAAGAGGACCCTCAAAATCCACTTGAATATGTCCCTATTCAAGAGCGTTGTGTTTTACTTCTCTTTCAACAAAGAAACAAACCTTTATGAATCACTATCAATCATGTCTTTCAGCTCTATGGGCCCATTGTGCAGTCTAGTGTACTACATACACACGACCGCGTCAATGGTGACATCGCCACTATCGCTGGCATTAGCAAGCCAGAGACAATAAAAGATAACATTCTTATCTTTCTTGCTAAAAAAAGAAAGAGAAAGAAATATCAAGACGAGGAAGAACTTGGGAGTTTAGTTGTTTACTGTTGGTTTTACTGCACTGATTTCAGATCGATTCATTCATTTGTTATGAATGTAGTCAGTTCTTATGCTTTGCCTTTGTGTTCATCAAGCTACAACTGAAGAGAGAAAATAATAAAACTGTATTTGTAAAGTATTTAAATCACTGGATTATCAAAATAAATGATTGATATATTTGTGAAATAATCCCAATTAACATATAGGATAAATAATTATAATCAAATTACATTAAGCAATACACAAAGTGTGTGTGTGTGTGTGTGTGTGTGTGTGTGTGTATATATATATATATATATATATATATATATATATATATATATATATATACACGTATGTATATACACTGTAAAAAAGAATTGTTGGTTTAACTTAAAAAAGTTACCTGGTTGCCTTAAAATTTTGAGTTCATTGGAATTAGGAAAAAAAATTGTGTTAATACAATGAAGGCGATTGGTTTAATCAACAGAAACTCAAAATATAATGTTATCTGAAACACATTAATTATCTAAGTTGATTTGACAAAAGAAAAAATGTTATGAAAAAATGTGACAAATCATCAAGTGTGTGTACATATATATGTGTGTGCATATATATATATATAATTTTTACAGTGTGTGTATATATATATATATATATATATATATATATATATATATTGCTTAATGCAATTTGATTGTAACTGTACGAAGCCCCTAAAGGGACCTTTGCAAAAATAAAAAATATACAGAGTTTCGCGTGCGCACGAGAAACGCGAGAAATTTCCGGTTTGTGTATACTATAACCTGTTTCATTTGTGCGTCACTGCCTATGAAGAAAGCTACAGTATGGATGTGCATGAATTAATAAAGCTGTATTTGCGCAAAATTTGGCTTTCTTAGACCAGTTCTTCTAGAATGAATCCAGCTAATTATTCGTTTTATTTTTTTTTAAACATGTGCCTCCCTTAAAGTCCTTTCCGTCAATGGCTCTGTTCGTAATGAGCGCTGTTAGAACTGAATGGAGAAAATAAGCATGTCTCTGCCACCTGTAAGGATGCGTTAAATCCGACAAAGTGGTTTAATAAAGGGGCGTTCGATCTTGTGAAATACGACATTTTAGTAGGCCTACATTTTACAGTTCCAGTATGTTTATATGGGACAATATAAATAGTAGGCCTATAGCCTATACTGCCCTAACGAAATCCAGTTTTTTTTCATTTTTACTGTACCAATGTTTTTTCATGAACCATTAAAAGTGGCATTGTGACAATGCACACTGAGCCCATTTCCCAGCACGATTTTTTAATTGCTACAAAGTTAAGACCTTGAAATATGACGCACTGACCTAACGAAAGCCACATTTTGAGCACTTTTTACTGTATCAGCCTTTTTTTAACTTGACAAAAAGAACAATGCACACAGCCATCAGCCCATTCATGTCGCGGTTTCCCGGCCGTCACAGAGAATGCTTCAAAGCGGACATAAGGCCGTGATATACTGCCCTACGAAAGCCACATTTCAGCAAATAGATCGTTATTAATTCATGCACGTCCATACTCTCTTTTTCTTTATAATTTTGAGCAAATAGATCATTATTAATTCATCCATACTCACATTTTCTTCATAATTTTGAGTAAATAGATCTTTATTGATTCATGTGCACTCTACATAGGCAGTGAAGCACAAATGAAATAGATTTTAGTAAACACAAACCAGAAATTGTAACTGATACGTTTCTCGTGCGCACGCGAAACTCTGTATATTTTTAGGGGCTCCGTATAATTGAGATTGTGTATTTATTTAAAAAAATACATTATAATTTGAAATACTTTACAAAGTTAATGTGTATATATATATTCATGCAATTTATATTTTACAAAAAAAATGACTGTGTCCCTTTAAATACTCTCATGAACACCTGGTCAATATAATTTATGCAATTATTAACAACATAAAACTGATACTGCTAATAATTGAACTGATTATAACAGATCTTAGTTCATGTTTATTATATGATATATGTAGACACAACTATGCAATCTAACCAAGTGCAATTTAAATGCTTTCATAAAGCAGCAATCAAGAAAGACATCTGCTATCTAATGCTGGAGGAAATGAGAATTATGAAGCCATCAGAGAGGGAGAGATGCTTTTTTGCATGCGCAGAGACCTCAAGAGAATCTGGAGCACATGATGACATGCATTCGCCTTCTGGTCATGCATTACACAGATGAGAGCTCAGACAATAAACTGACCTATTTTAAACAAAAAACCCTATTTATATCTGCAAGAAAAAATGGACATGGAATTCAAAAAATGTCAGCTACATAAAAAGACCGACACCAATGGACTGAGGACAGAAACGGGATATGATGTAAAGCATAAACAGGAAGAGAGACACAGGTAAGCACAGGTCAATCTGAACCTCTCAGTAGTTAACACTGTCAAACTGGTTTAAATAAAACTTCTCAAAAAGGGAATGCATCAACTTATAAAATACCTTGAATGCAAACAAGTTGCTTTAGATAAAAGCATCTGCCAAATGCAGAAATGTAAATGCAGAAATGTCTGAGCGTGTCGTGTGTCCATCTGCTTCACAAACGTTCAGAGATGCCCTCAGATCACCCTGCTGAAACTGATTGAGTCAACTTCATCTTTCATTACATCACCCTCCGCTCCAGTGATGCTCCTCATTTATACAGACATGTCTTTCTCGTCGTACGTGTCCTTACACTCTCTCACAGTGAATGCTATTTGTCTCCAGCATGGCAATTTCTACCTACACTGACTCTGCAACAATGCAGTCAGGATGCAGACTATGACATGTCAGATGTACAGTCTAGGTAGTTTTTCACAATATAACCTAGAACTGAAAAATCTGGTCAGGCGTAGCTAATCTATGAACATATGGACAAAACAACTGCGATGGGAGATGAAATGAAAAACCTCAAGCATTCTTCCTTATATGAACAGCACAATTTCACTCAGATATGTCAGATATTAATGTGCAAACATACTTAAATATATATAGAACAATAAAACGATAGATAGACAGAATGATAGATAGATAGATAGATAGAATGATAGACAGACAGAATTATAGACAATGACAGACAGACAGACGGACAGATAGATAGATAGACAGAATGATAGAACGATAGATAGATAGACAGATGGACAGATAGACCAAATGATAGATAGATAGACGGACAGAGATAGACAGAATTATAGACAATGACAGATAGATAGATAGACAAAATGATAGACAGGTAGATAGATAGATAGATAGATAGATAGATAGATAGATAGATAGATAGATAGATAGATAGATAGATAGAATTAGACAATGACAGGTAGACAGATAGATAGATAGATAGATAGATAGATAGATAGATAGACAGACAGAATGATAGACAGAATAATAGACAGAACAACAGACAGACAGATAGAATGATAGACAGACAGAATTATAGATAATGACAGACAGACAGACAGATAGATAGACAGAATGATAGAACGATAGACAGATAGACAGAATGATAGATAGATAGATAGACAGAATAATAGAACGACAGACAGACAGATAAATAGATAGACAGAATGATAGAACGACAGATAGATAGACAGACGGACAGATAGACAGAATGATAGAACGATAGACAGATAGACAGAATGATGGAATGATAGATAGACAGATAGATAGACAGAATAATAGATAGAACGACAGACAGACAGATAGAATGATAGACAGACAGAATTATATACAGTGACAGACAGACAGACAGATAAATAGATAGACAGAATGATAGAACGACAGATAGATAGACAGACGGACAGATAGACAGAATGACAGAACGATAGATAGATAGATAGATAGATAGATAGATAGATAGACAGACAGAATGATAGACAGAATAATAGACAGAACAACAGACAGACAGATAGAATGATAGACAGACAGAATTATAGATAATGACAGACAGACAGACAGATAGATAGACAGAATGATAGAACGATAGACAGATAGACAGAATGATAGATAGATAGATAGACAGAATAATAGATAGAACGACAGACAGATAAATAGATAGACAGAATGATAGAACGACAGATAGATAGACAGACGGACAGATAGACAGAATGATAGAACGATAGACAGATAGACAGAATGATGGAATGATAGATAGATAGATAGATAGACAGAATAATAGATAGAACGACAGACAGACAGATAGAATGATAGACAGACAGAATTATATACAGTGACAGACAGACAGACAGATAAATAGATAGACAGAATGATAGAACGACAGATAGATAGACAGACGGACAGATAGACAGAATGACAGAACGATAGATAGATAGATAGATAGATAGATAGATAGACAGACAGAATGATAGACAGAATAATAGACAGAACAACAGACAGACAGATAGAATGATAGACAGACAGAATTATAGATAATGACAGACAGACAGACAGATAGATAGACAGAATGATAGAACGATAGACAGATAGACAGAATGATAGATAGATAGATAGACAGAATAATAGATAGAACGACAGACAGACAGATAAATAGATAGACAGAATGATAGAACGACAGATAGATAGACAGACGGACAGATAGACAGAATGATAGAACGATAGACAGATAGACAGAATGATGGAATGATAGATAGATAGATAGACAGAATAATAGATAGAACGACAGACAGACAGATAGAATGATAGACAGACAGAATTATATACAGTGACAGACAGACAGACAGATAAATAGATAGACAGAATGATAGAACGACAGATAGATAGACAGACGGACAGATAGACAGAATGACAGAACGATAGATAGATAGATAGATAGATAGACAGAATAATAGATAGAACGACAGACAGACAGATAGAATGATAGACAGACAGAATTATATACAATGACAGACAGACAGACAGATAGATAGACAGAATGATAGAACGATAGATAGATAGACAGACGGACAGATAGACAGAATTATAGGAAATGACAGATAGATAGATAGATAGATAGATAGATAGATAGACAAAATGATAGACAGAACGATAGATAGATAGATAGATAGATAGATAGATAGATAGATAGATAGATAGATAGAATTAGACAATGACAGACAGGTAGATAGACAGGTAGATAGATAGACAGATAGACAGAATGATAGAACGATAGATAGACAGAATAATAGACAGAACGACAGACAGACAGATAGAATGATAGACAGACAGAGCATAATCATCATCTATATTTTAATTTGACATTCTTCATTTCGTTGGATTACACTTTTAATCGTAAAAAGCACTCATACACTCCTGTCGTTTATGTAACATCTCTATACATTTCTAGCATCACACAGGCGTTATATAAACTCGCCATGAGCATCATGATGAAACACGTGATCATTGTTATTGTCATGAACATTGTACATCTCTTGCATGTAACTGCAGCACTGCATCCTTACATGCAACAACACTGACAAACACAAAACAAAAACCAGCACAGAATTGCGCAACAAAACAAAAATGAAACCAAAATCAAATGGACTTCCGTGACAATGCCAAAAAACGAAGCACGAAATTTTTGAGGTAAAACGATGATAACATAAAACATTCTCGTGATCAGTTACGCTTCAAATGCGTTTAAATCGGATGATATGAGAGAAACGCGCTGCTAGAATGGTCGAAACACAGTCTTACCTGAATGATGTCTCTGTCGATTTCTTCTTTCTGTCAGTGTCTAGCAGAACATGTTTACATGAGAGGAGAGACGCGACGCGACGCTCGCTGCGATCCGCGCGTGCTAGAGAGCGCGCTCAAGAACGAGCAGGCGCCGCGCGATGATTGGCTCGCGCGCTGTCACCTCAATCTCAGTATGCCTACTTGAGTGCACATGAGGAAAAATGACTGAATCAATGAATATCAGACTTCCACTGTGAGCTTATCTGTGTTTAAACACGTCAACAAAAACATAATTTTTTTTTTTTAATAATTTTTTTTTTAATTTACATATTTTGACATGCCTATGTTGGCGTGTCTCCAACTGGTTATTGCTGTATTATGATTCTCATTTGAGGTGTCAACTATCTAACACCATAATAGTACCGTCAAAAATCGATTAATTATTCATAAAGTCAAACAGTAGAATGGAAGTTTTACATTCTTGCATCATAATCCAACACTGACACTAAACATAAACAAATAAACCAAAACGAGGGAAAATGCAAGAACAGAATGTCTCCCCACCGAGAATAGATGTTTCCTCTGAATGTAATCAAGATGAAGCCTGTTAATGCAGATGGGACATGCTGGAATGCAGGAAAGATGACTAAATAAATCAGTAATGTGTGTGTTTCCTGCAGCATTTTTCTTTTCTTCCCTGTGATAGAGAATAAAGCAGAAAACCCACAAAATCTTACACAACAAGTGAAGAGTTCTAGACCAGCATTACATAATAGTCCCTCTGAATAAAAGGGAGGCTGGGGCTAGTTGTCACAGTCTTGTTGCTCCAGTGAATAATTCTTAGGAGGTTTATTTTTGAAAGCCTGAAATTCACACGATCCTTCAGAAATCATTCTAATATGCTGCTTAATTTTTTTAATGAATTATTATATTAATAATGGTTCATATACACGGATCAGACATAACATTATGACCACCTTCCTAATATTGTGTTGGTCCCCCTTTTGCTGCCCAAACAGCCCTGACCCGTCGAGGCATGGACACCTCTAGACCCCTGAAGGTGTGCTGTGGTATCTGACACCAAGATGTTAGCAGCAGATCCTTTAAGTCCTGTAAGTTGTGAGGTGGAGCCTCCATGAATCAGACTTGTTTGTTCAGCACATCCCACAGATGCTCCGTTGGATTGAGATTTGGGGAATTTGGAGGCCAAGTCAACACCTCAAACTCATTGTTGTGCTCCTCAAACCATTCCTGAACCATTTTTGCTTTGTGGCAGGGCGCATTATCCTGCTGAAAGAGGCCAAAACCCAGCAGGGAGTACCGTTTCCATGAAAGGGTGTACATGGTCTGCAACAGTGCTTAGGTAGGTGGTACGTGTTAAAGTAACATCCACATGGATGGCAGGACCCAAGGTTTCCCAGCAGAACATTGCCCAAAGCATCACACTGCCTCCGCCGGCTTGCCTTCTTCCCATAGTGCATCCTGGTGCCATGTGTTCCCCAGGTAAGAGACGCACACGCACCCGGCCATCCACGTGATGTAAAAGAAAACGTGATTCATCAGACCAGGCCACCTTCTTCCATCGCTCTGTGGTCTAGTTCAGATGCTCACGTGTCCACTGTTGGCTCTTTCGGGAGTGGACAGGGGTCAGCATGGGCACCCTGACTGGTCTGCGGCTATGCAGCCTCATACGCAACAAACTGAGATGCACTGTGTATTCTGACACCTATCAGAACCAGCATTAACTTCTTGAGCAATTTGAGCTACAGAAGCTCATCTGTTGGATCGGACCACACGGGCCAGCCTTCGCTCCCCACGTGCATCAATGAGCCTTGACCCTGTCGCCGGTTCACCACTGTTCCTTCCTTGGACCACTTTTGATAGATACTGACCACTGCAGAATGAGAACACCTGCAGTTTTGGAGATGCTCTGACCCAGTCGTCTAGCCATCACAATTTGGCCCTTGTCAAACTCGCTCAAATCCTTACGCTTGCCCATTTTTAACACATCAACTCTGAGGACAAAATGTTCACTTGCTGACTAATATATCCCACCCACTAACAGGTGCCGTGATGAAGAGATAATCAGTGTTATTCACATACACATATTCCAAACTTTTGACTGGGAGTTATATTTAGTTTTGAGGCACATAGTAGTCTCAAACAAGACTTATAATTTATATATACATATATATATGAAATAGCAAATATAGTACAGTAGATAAAAGGTGCAATAGGTGATCTGGGAAATGCTAACTTTAGCCTGCTAGCTTTGAAAGCATACGATCGCCACTGCAAATCGCCGTCCAAAGCCACGCCTCCTCCAAAACACGTGAACACGTACAGACCAGAAAGGAGAGAGACAACGTTATTGGATTACATCATGTCTCATTCACCGGTGAGAATACTTTAAGATACAGTGAGTAACAGTCCTACTAAACTAGATTGTTGCTGCACAGCCTACTTGAAAACGCTGATGTCTGTGTGAACAGGCTGCACGTCGTTGATTGACAGGAAACACATGCTATCATTTCATTCGGACCGAATGCAACGATTGAACGAACATCTTATGGTCCTACGCCTTCCACAGAAGGTATATATTTATGAAAATACAATTAGACCTCTTAACATAGCGATTGCTATCAGGATATAAGGAGACTTTTAACCAGCATAACAAAAATGTTTCTGCAGAGAATTACCTATTGCACTTTTAAATATGGTGATGTTTGCATTAGTTTGTAGGGCAGAATTCACTCAGATTTCAGACTGTTAAAACCAACAAGAGCAATAAGACACCAGAGTGGATTTCAGCCATAATATGAGAGAAACGAAAACGAACTGCCAGTGTAATGATGACATCATCACCCAACAGCCCCATCTAGTGGTGCATCAAACACACGCCATCTTGAGAAACATCTATAGGCATTTATTTTAAAATATAAAGGTAGCAAAATACAGTGGTGCATTAATTTATCTAATAGTTGTGTGATAAAATTGATAACATTTATTACAATCAACATAAATCATAAAATAAAACCAGCTGTACAATGTAAACAAAATATATTACAGAAATAGAACAACTTTTTCATCAGAGAGCGTTCAGTGCATATTTCATTGTACATCGTTCAGTAATTTGTTGCGGAGTACTGACTTTGTTTATGGTGCGAGCAAGTAAAAAAGTTTATTCTGTAAAACATTTGCTGGAAATCTCGCTACTATGTGCCTCAAACAAAATGAAATATCTTAAATATTCAATAAAATATAATAGATTTTAGCCAGATCTTGCAGTTTTTGTGTGCAATATGCATGAGACGATCAGTGGGCTTGAACTTATGGCATCTGCTCTCTGAACCCTAAATACTGAGGATGCAAGGCCTCCGTCTGCGTGTCAGTCATCAGCTGCTGATGAACCACCGCTGCATCCATGATGGAGCTTCCCAGCGGGTCTTGTACGATGGGCCGTCCCTCCACAGACTTCATGTCGCTCTGACCTGGAGCTTCAGGCTTCTCTATCCCGCTGAGGTTCCAGACCACAGAAAGTGACATCATAGGTTCACCTACCAGCAGGATACAGACGAACAGCTCCAGTTAACACTTATCACTTGATAGCTTAAATCACTGCAGCTTTTTACCTGGAATCATTTGTGTTGGTGATTGAGAGCTGTAGTCCAGATGTTTCTCTCCACTGACTTCCTCCATCTGTAAAGACATTATGCTCTGATAATAACAAATATGGGGTTAAAATAGTTTATACACATACCAGGCCCGGCGCAAGGATGGCATAACTGGGCTACTATTTTAGTCATAAAAAAATATAATATATGAATGTTAAGCCAAAACGAAATTAATTTAAAGCTAAACTGAAACTGAAACCGGCATTATAACCTACCTCTCTAATTTGGCACAAATCCAAATGTTTCCATATTCACGATGTATTTTGATGCTAAACTATATATATTATTTAAACGCTTCGATTGTACACAGACTACTTAAAATAAGCAGTGTAACTTTTTTTTATATTTGGTTGATTGTATGTTATTTTGACAATAAACAGGCTACGATGTCAAGTTACTAAAACTGATGTGTACTATGCGCGTGGGGCGCCGGCGCGATCACTTGAATATTCTTATAAAAGCGGAAACAATTTAAAATACTCAGACATTTATGGTCACATTTATGTAACGGCATTTGAATCTGTGAAGGGTTAAATAGGCCTATTATTTTTGTACACTCATGATAAAAACAAAACATTGCTTGTAAAATAAAGAAAACAAAAATAGTTTTCTGCCGTCTTGATTTCCTTTCCGTGAACTTGCTTCTCAAAAATGAACCGAAACTCAGCATATAGATATAACTTAGTTTATTACTTGTCGCATTTTGTTCCTTTCATTTTGTTAATATGTTAATTATTTAAGTGAAATAAATTTCGCGTATAGACATAGGCTATTTATTCCTTACATATGATTTAATCCTATTTTTTCTCCATTCAGAAGCGCTGCAGGTGCGTCATGATGATGAATCCTCATGTTCTGTTGTTTATTTGTTCATGTAGGCTAAAAACTAAACCCCTGGGATTTTTATAATGGGTCACAGACACATATCCATTCTAATTTCGTTTAAGTCTAATTTAATATAATCTTGTCGGTTCTAATGACCGCGTCGGTTGAAAAACCCGAAATGATATTGACAAGGCAATTTTTGTTTAGTTTAAGTTTTTCAACTAATATATTTATATTTCAGGTTTATTTTGGTTAGCATCAATGTTTTTAACAGTTTTAGTTTTTGAGAGTTAACTATAATAACCTTCATCCACAAAACATCCACAGAACTGCAGTAGCCTACAGTCAGTTTTCCAGCTGTTTAAGCCACGAATATTTACAAATATTCACGAATTATTTGATGCCGTCTGGGACACAATCTCAGGCCGGAAGTCTCAGACTCATCGAGGCCAATAAACAGCTACTGTTGCAAACATAATTTACATTACTTTTAAGAATAATAAATGTTGGAAAAGTGATAATAATGTGCCTCTTTTGAGGTATTGTCTCCACTTTCATTTATCAGTTTTATTTTGATAAATAGACCTATGACAATATGCTATAGGCCTAGCATTAATGTTACATGTATAGAGGTTTTAGTAAAAGCATGGTTTTGTGAGCATTAGCGGAAATGAATGTGTCAGAATAAACATGAAGCGCACAGATTAGCTGTAGTCATCAGAGCTTGTGCAGCCGCCCTGGAGAAACTGTGACGACTGTTTGCGAATCGCTCCCGCGGTACTTTGATGGCACACACTGCTTAAGTCAGAAACTGATAAAGTCGAACACACACCTTATGATTAGCTGTGCACAGTCGGTGCAATGCTCCGCCAATTAATGACACATACATACATATATAGTTGGCACTGAATGTATTATATCAAATAATTTTCTCATTTACTTTGCCATTTGAAAGGATTTTTTTTTTTACTGAGCTCATCTCAATGTATCATGGGATTGCCTTCTCCAGAAAAATATAAATTTAATGCAGTGTTATTTTAAGTATTATTCAATTCAGTTCACGTTTATTTCTATAGCGCTTTTAACAAAGTTTCAAAGCAGCTTTACAGGAAATGCTTCAAATATTACACGGCATTGAATGTATCTTTAATAAACCATTATTTTTAAGAAATTAACTATTATAGTATTTATTAATATTTTGAATGAGCTTTCATTATCATAATTTATATTTAATTTTAGTTTAGGTTTTAGTAATTTTGTTGTCCTTTTGTCATTTTTATGTTTTTAAAATATTTCTATTTAGTGTTCATTTTATTTCAGTTTTAAGTAACTTATTTTATTTTAGTTAGTTGACAAAGCAACATTTCTAATTTTCTTTCTTTTTTTTTTTTTTTTTAATAAAATGTTTAATCAAATACAGCTTTATTTTTAATAGTGTTAGTTTAAGATTTTACGGAGCCCCACACGTGACATGCAGGAAGAAAAGTCAACAGTGCGCACAATTTAGTACGAATTAGTAAATTGTGCGCTGTATTTACTTTTGGTAACACTTTATTTTACAGTGCCGTAGTTACATGTTACTACATGTACTTACTATAGTAATAACAGTAAATTATGCATAATTACAAGTAACTAACCCTAAACCAAACCCTAACCCTAACTGTAACTCTACAGTAAGTACATGTAGTTAATTAATAGTACTCAGTACTTATTTGAGTAATTACAATGTAACTACGGCACTGTAAAATAAAGTAACCAAAAAAACTTTTTTTCCCTGCATGTCATGAGTGGGACTCGTTAACAATAACAACACTGATTCAATGCTAATTTGATGTTGCATAATTTTTGCAACAGTCATTCCATCTAAGATGCCTTAAAATGCTGTCTAGATAGACGGCTCACTAAGTTTTGTAGTGGGTAGCTTGTCTGATTACCTCAGCGCAGATGGGTTCGGGCAGTCGACTAGATGTTGGTCCTCTATCTTCCAGTTTGAAGGTACTAAAAAGAAAAAGAAGCAGAAGTAGAACATCTTAAGCAACTGCCTATGAAAAAATCGGTAACACTTTACTTGAAGCCTTTATGCATAATGCATTATAAAAGGTATTCATCATGTACGTTATCATCAGGTTAAAATGCATTATAACATTTGCAGATTCCTTAATGCATTGTACTTTCTAAAGGTGTAACAATGAACAGATAAGTGTTATAATGTATTATAACTATGGTTACAATTATTCATGAGATCATTTGATGCACTAAGGTGCATTATAAGGCATAATTAATGCATAAAAAATACTTCTATAATGCATTATATATAAAGGCTTTAAAATCCCCCAGTGGTGAAAATAAAATTTTTAATGTTGTTTATATATCTATGTGGTGTTTTTAATATGCTTTAAGACAAACCATGTGCAAATTCATAAGTCAACACCACTGCGGAGTATTTTCTCTTTAAAACTGCAGTGATCTAAAGACCCACAGTTTGAAATCGCTGGTGTTTGTGATGTGAAACTACCTTGTAACCAATCACGTCAACGTGTCAGTGAGCTTTAACAGCTAACTAGCAGGGGAGTCTCAAGAGAAGCCAAGTATATTTTTCTGTTTATATGAGAAATCATGTAGATTTAGCAATATGGCAGGTGTATGATGTACATTATGATGTTATGATGAATTATATGTCTTTCTCCACTGATGTTCTGAGTTGTTCAAAGCATTTCTAAGGATACTGATTTTCAGAAGGCAGCTATCTGACTCTGACATGGCGAACGGGAACATGGTTTGTGTAACATTAGCAACACATTAATAGCTGTTTGATAACATAGTCAAGCAAAAGGCTAATTAATAAATCAATTAATTACCATCACGCGTCTGACGTTGTAAAGAGTGATATCGCTGTGCAGCGTTTACCTCAGTAAGTTGACAGAGTGGATCTCTGATCTGCCTGAGTAAGTGCAGGTGGGGCTAGTTTGCATATTCATTGATCCACGTATATTAAATGAAGCAAGGGTGTAGAGTTACATTCAAACTGTTTTAAGGCATGAAGAAATGTATTTTTCACAGGAAAAAAGGTTTAAATATGTCATTTTGGTGATCAAAGATGAGTTTTAAAGACTAAAGGGGGAATTAAAGTAAATGTCACTAAAAAAAAAATTTAACCACTAACTATCTGTCTCTAATGGACTAAATGCACACTTTAAGCTTACCAAGACCTGCTGGACAGCGGCGCTTCACAGTTCACAGGTGATTCCAGTGGCCCAAGACTCTAGGAGGAAGTGAAAAGACAGAGGTAGTTGAAGTCTGTGCAAATGTGCATAGAGTTTATGGGTGGGACCTTGTTTTGATGTAAATCAAAGCATAAAATTAGTCTAAAACTTCCTGTCTCATCCCATGAGAAGATACGGTTAAACATAATCAAATTCTCTTTCCTGAACTGAGAAAAAATGGTTTGGCAATTTATGAAACTGTATTTTGTATCAGTTTTAAAGAGGACCTATATGTCCTTTTAGTCTTGATTTTGTTTTTGGGTTCTAGGTTTTCATGCTTGAATGTTAAAAAAAAAAAAAAGCTTATATTTTACATTGTTGCAGCTCCTCTCTTCCCAGTCTGTCAGTAACGCTCTGGGGTGCGTTTCCCGAACAACGATTTAACTCGCTGCTGAACTACCATAGTCATCTAGCTAGTCACGACTGTTTCCTGAAACCGTATTGTCGCAAACTTGTCGTTCAACCACAATGGTGAATGACGTCACACAGGTGGTGGAGTAATAACTTCCTTAAATGAATCCGTTTGAGATCGAATTAATGCTAGATTTTTTACTATAAATTACAGACATGGCATTAGAGGACTAATTCTCATTTTCCTCAGTTATTTTGCTTTATTTCCAGCTTAAATCAAATGCTTGTTCTTACGTACTAGAGCACGTATGCACATGCGCACTCTTAAAAAACGGTGCTTTAAATCTCTTGACAAACTAAAATATATAAATGACATTTGTATACATTCGAAATAAAAGATATACATTGTACTTAATGTCAGCTTGCTTATTTTGCTCAAGATAATGATTTATTAAGTCCACATGTCATAAAAACAGGAAACTATGCTTCTAACCACAGCTTGAGAGCTGTCGTTCCAACCAATGTTCGTTTGAATTATGGTTTCGGGAAACACCAAATCGTTGAACTATGTAAGTAACGACGGAACTTGCGATGTTAGTTGGTTAACAATGCTTTTGGGAAACGCACCCCTGTTTAGTTCCTGTCCCTCCTTCTGAAAAGCACAATGTGCTCTGATTGGGCGGATGGATCAGTGTGCTGTGATTGGTCAAGCTCTTCGAGCGTGTTTGGGAAATGTCCGATCCCTTACCATAACCATGAGTTTCAACACACTACTAACTATCTCAACCAGGCCACGCCCCTTTATTTTGCATATGCCTTGGGCGGGAATTATTTAAATGAGCAATGCTGTGACATGTTCATTCCCGGAGGAAAACTCAAGACTACAATGGAGGCGTTTCAGGGAGTTCAGAAACAGTGACACTGATATAGAGAATAACTCCTGCTGGAGGGACTTTGTGCTTTGGAGCTTTCCAGATCGTTTTTCATGCTCAAACAGCAACATTACACACTAAAGAAAGCTGAAAATGTCAAAAAGCATAATAGGTCCTTAGCTCAATTGGGGTATTTAAGTAGCTTTTATAAATGTTCGCTAGAAAAAAACATTACCGGTGTGCATCTTGAGTCAAAACAATGGCACTGACATATTTTAAGATATGTCAGTACAAGTTATTTTCAGTTAAAACAGCTCAAACATGCATTTTACTCTAGGACTAGCTTAAGCCTTATCTGTGAAACCGGGGGAATATTTTTTATCCCTATGCAAAGGAACTATTTCGTGTTTTAATGTATTTCAGATTTTTATTTATTCTTTTATATCTGTTGGTGAGTGTTTGTACCTGCGCAGTGGTTCCATTAGACGGCAGCGTCGGAGGAACCTGCTCTTTCTCTTTGGGGTTAGGTGACTGACGCTTCCTAATGATGTACTCATATGTGCTGATTCCATGAGACACTGGACAAGATACAGAATGAATAAAAGCTGCTATCTACTTTTAAAAGTCAATAACACCTGGATCAAGACTTACATAAGTAAATATGGAAGCACAGTAAGTGGGAGAGCAATAAGAGAGCAGCCAGAGCCAGCAGGATGGTAATGAATGCCAACGCCAGCAGACTAATAGAGCTGGTCTCTAAAGGTGCTGCCGGAAGGAAAACCAGCCACGTTCCATTTCCTTTCACTGCTAGGAAATATGAAAGTAAAAATGAAAACAAGAAAATGAGAACTTGTGCTACCGTTCGGTGTCAGTACGTTTTTTTGAATGTTTTTGAAAGAAGTCTCTGATGCTCAACAAGGCTGCATTTGTTTGATTAAAAATAACAGTAATACTGTAAAATATTGTTAAAAATAACAGTTTTCATATTGTAAAATGTAGTTTATTCCTGTGATCAAAGCTAAATTTTCAGCATCATTACTGCAGTCTTCAGTGTCACATGATCCTTCAGAAATCATTCTAATATGCTGATTTGCTGCTCAAAAAACATTTCTGATTATTATCAATGTTGAAAACAGTTGTGCTGCTTCATATTTATTTTTTTGTGGAAACTGTGATCCCCCCCCCCCCAGATCAATTGCATCCAAAATAAAAGTTTGTTTACATAATATATGATTGTAATGTGTAATATGTATATTTATTATGTATATATAAATACACATATATGCATGTATATATTTAACAAAAATATATTATATTTATATATAAAATATTTATATATAATATAAATTATATATATATATATATATATATATATATATATACAAACACAAGGACATATTTCTTAAATATATACATTTATATGTGTGTATTTATATATACATAATAAATATACACAGTACACACACATATATTATGTAAACACAAACTTTTATTTTTATTAATTGTGATTAATCGTTTGACAGCACTAATTAATTAAACATTTAAACAGTAGTTTGTCTAAATTTTAAAGTTTAAAAAGAAATGTGTTCATTGACATAATTTATCAACTAGTTGGTTGACTAGTCAACCTGTCAAGCATACTAATCTTTTCCTAGAAGAAACCATTAACTAATTTTTTTAACTAAGGCTGATGAACTAGAATTGTGCTCTGTAATGGGAAAATCACATGATTTGTCCGTTCACTCATGGAGATGGATAACAGGTAACGAGTCCAGAGACACGGACTGTCTTACTCTGAAACTGCGGCGCAGTGCGCAGGACAGCAGGGTTCACATAGTGCTCAATGAAGACAAACAAGACGACAAGAATGAGGAGGATCATTCCAGTAACAGCAGAGGAGATGGTTATGAAAAAGAACCTGGGAAAAAACAATGATTCCTATGAATGTTTAGCTATTGTGAAATGTCTTCAAAGCATGTAAATATGCAAATGCTGGTTCTCCATTTGTGTTATCAAATTACACTTCTGCTCACCAGTAGTTCCTTCCTCCCACACAATTGTTCAGCCATTTGCAGTGATGGTCAAAGTCTGCGATGCATTTGTTGCAAGTACTGCAGTGTTTGGCTTTAGGTCCCCTGCGGAATCAGATGCGATTATTTCCCTAAAGCAAACGGTTAGGACATTTATCTAGACAAAAGACATATCTATATCAGGACTGTGTGTGACATTCAGAAATGAACTGAAAATATAAAATTCAAATCCTACATTTGAATTGAGATAAAAACAGAATGATAAACTGCATTTTAAGAAGAAAAAAATAAAAATGGAACATTGTTATTGTTAACTAAAAGTATGAAAAATAGTTTTTGTTGATTGAAATAAAGCTGAAATACAATAAACTTTAAATGTTAGATGAAAACTAATAACAACAACTAATAATTAACATTATTGATAATACATTTTGCAAGTTTGAAGCACTAAAATTAATAAAACATAAAATAAAGCAACTAGAAATATAAAAAACAAAAAGCATAAATGAAAAAAAAAAATCACAGGAAAATTACAAAAACAAACTAAAATGAAAAATGAAAAAAAAACAAAAAAAAACTACACTTACAGCAGTTTCATTCCATTTCAATGTTTATAATTATTTATATACCACTGTAATATTTATTAATATTTAGATTTTTATAATTTCAATTTTAATTTTAGTTTGTCATTTTGTTTTGATTTTTTTTATTTGATTAATCGCGATTAATTGCATCTAACATAACAGTTTGTAAATATATAATATGTGTGTGTATGTATATGTGTGTGTGTGTATATATATATATATATACACACTTTTATGTTAGAAGCGATTAATCGCAATTAATCGATTTGACAGCACTAATCTCTAACCAATACATAAAAATTCCTCTTCCTGTCATTTCAATTCCCACTCATGAATTATAAGGGTGTGAATTCTACATTCTAAATTCTGCCCAACTCTAAATATTTTTATTAGCAAACATCCCTTTTAAAGCCTTGTTTCTGCTAATGTACATACACATCCACCTCACAGAGGGTGCAGTGCAGATTGTCAATCACATGTTGGTGTTTGGTGTTGTCAAACACTGGCATGGGGCTGGAATAATCCTTCCTCCTTTGAACGCTCAGATCCGCAGGGTCAATTGTTACGGCCGCCATGTGAGTGACCAAATGCAGAACAAACGCAGTGCCAATCAACTAGACAGGAAGTGTGAAGGTTCAATAACAATACAAACATATACACATAGATTTAGTTTCTCATGAGTTCACTCAACCCACTGTCCGCAGTGGTGAGACAGATGGATGGCTTGATTCTGTGAGAGCCGAGAGCCTGTCTGACTACATCCTCCAATTAGCTGTATAAACATACGCTGCTGACATCAGCCTGTAATTGAGCTCATGCTGCGCAACGGCACATCTGCCCTCAAAGATGCTTGTGTGCTACGTGTCACAGCGTTTCCTACACAATTCTGCTTTTCAGTTGATTCGTTAGACTGATTCAAATGAATAACTCATGAGTTTGTGAGTCTTTTTGAACGATGCATTTAAAAATGGCTCATAAGAGTCAGTTGTTCAGGAACAGGACAAACTGGTCATGTTGTATATTGGGGTTTGAATGCAATGCGACACAAATGTGATGTTTAGGTAAAGTCCCATTAGTTAAGGTTGGTTAATATATAAACTAATAATGAGTTTGTTACAATATCTTCGTTAGTTAATAAAAATACAACTGTTCATTGTTTGTTCATGTCAGCTAAGGTCCATTAAATAATATTAACAGATAAAACTTTTGATTTTAATAATGTATTAGTAAATGCTGAAATGAACAATAACTAAGATTAATAAATGATTTAGAGGTATTTTTCATTTTAAAGGCACAATATGTAAGATTTTTGGATTCAAATATCCAAAAACCACTAGAACAATGTTATATATTTTGTTGACTTGTGTACTTACATTATCCCAAATGTTTTAATCAGGACACAGACCATGTCCGTGCGTCGCCTGTCAATGACATCATACCCTTGTTTTCCGAGATTTTTTTTTACCCTTGTAAAAACCATGGAAACACCAAAGACAGTTTAATATGTGTGTTATTAGACAGGTGAGCAACTGTTTGGACACATTCATTGACAGAAAACTAATCATGTTATATAGCTCAACACATAAGTCTTATTGTTTAAATCTAATTTTCTTGATTTACCGCGAGGACCATGTTTTATCATGACTAATATCGATCTACCATATAGTAGCACTATCGATAATAGCACTATAACAACTTTAAACACAGAAATGTATCTAATATGATAAACAGCGCTGCGTTACCCTACATACGCTTGACTGGAAGAAGCGTAAGCAGCGACTGCGGCATAATAAAAGCTGCACTGCTCTCGAGACGTGTGTCACGCTCGTCTCTCATTAGCAATCGCTCCAGAGGCCTTGTTTCTGCTTACATAGCACTCGGCCCTTCTCTGCTTCCTACTACAGTAACGTTAATAATCTCATCCATGACTATTATTTCAGTCCGAGTCCTGTCCCCATTCTTTTCCACCAGCGGTAGACGTGAAGGCAACACCTCCCATGATTCCACGAAATCAAGGTGCCAATAAGGACCTCTAGTGGTGAAAAATTACATATTGTGCCTTTAAGTGCACATTAACTAATGTAGTTCACTAATGTTAACAAATGAAACCTGTGTTACTATTGTTTATTTATTATCTTTGTACATTAAATTCATACTGCAAGCTTAAATTATAATTTCTTTTTGCATCTGTTTCCCCAGACCTATGGAAGCTTATGTGTAGCAATATTCAATTTGAAATGTAATATGCAAAATGACAATGCAGTATGTAAATTGGCAATGCATTTCTGTATTTAAATTTACATTTTCCATACCATATATGCAATGTTTGGAGCAAAATGATAATTCAAATTCAATAATCGAATTTACATTTGCTATTTCCTACACTGCTTTTAACATATAATTTATATTTTAATGCTTTATAAGTTGCAAAATGAAAATGTATTACAGAAATTATTATATATGTTTAACGTGTTGTAGCAAAATGATAGTTTAATTAAATGTTATTTTTCTTAATTGTATTTACACCCACAGTTAAGACGCTTGTGATTGCATTTTCATTAAATGTCCTGCAATTAATGTAGCAAAATTCAATGTGGATTTGAAAATGCATTTTGAGCCGATCATGTCCTCGCCCCGCCCTGTCAATCACTGCATTAAGGCGTTTTAAACATGGCGGCAACAGAGCTAAAGAGAGAGGCATTTACTGGCAGATAAAGTAGAGAAAGAACAAAGAAACGTCAATGTTCCTGCATATTATGCACTTCCGTCAGTCATAGAACCAGTACGTTATTAGAAGCACAGATATTTATGGTTAGGGCGTCTCGCAGAGAACGTGCATGATGCTCGTGCAGCTTATCGTGAGGTGAGTGCGCTCGCGCAGCCCAAAGTGCGGAAACAGATGCGTCAAATGAGCCGTGCTTTACAACAGGTTACTTAATCATAGAAATAATCTTAGACAAGATGTCCAAGATTATTGCTCGCTCTATCAGTATGGTTGTATGTTTTTCTCTTTTTATTGTTCTGATGATTGTTTATGTATCATTTATATTATACACATAAGCTTCCCTAAAGACCAGGTGTTCAGGAAACACTCCTTAGTTTGGCAATGCAATGCGGTGCAAAAATCACACATTTCTGCTTAGTATTACTGGATTTTTATGGCAAACTCCAAAAACTTAAGATCAGTTGCTGCCTTAATTTTAGTTGAATCTTGTATAACTTGAAAAAATTATGTAATGTTGCCATGACTTACTGATCATATCATTTTTTTACAGTGTACATGTGTATTTTTTTGTGATCAGAATCACTACCATGAAAGTTTTCCATTTTTTTGTGTGGATTATTTGTAAAGGATACACCGTACGCTGCAAAGCTCCATGGTGCTGGTAGAAGAGGAATGTAAATCCCGAAACCCACGATGGCCATGAAGCTGTACATCAGCCAGGCTATTAGCTGGAAACTGTGCAGAGGCAGCGACCATCCGTTGACCCTGGAGTGTATCGGCAGTCTGACCAATTCACTTCTGCTGCCTCCATTTTGGGGGGCCGTTCGTCTACGGTGACGCCCAAAGCAGTTCAGCTGCAAAAGACAGAAACGCTAGTGTGAATAATATGACAACCCAGAATTGTTCTGTAATACATGCATGAAAGGCTAATAAAGCATTGTGCTTCGAGAACAGTCTCTTCAACCAGCCAGAACAATGAAACATTTTAAAGAGACTCTGGCTGACATCATTATGTTGGCTTGACAAAGCTGTTACTGTACAATATTGACCTTGGGTTAGTTTTTTTCCCCTAAAATTCCCAACCTGAGACCAAATACATTAGAAACGGCCTAGGTAAACCACTTAAAACAACCAATTAGCATCACAACCAGAACACCTTAGAAAATGACTTGCAACCAGTGAATATTTTTTTTAACTAAAACTATTAAAATCGTTAAAGCCTACAAAAAATAAAATATAAATATTAGATCTAAAACTGAAAATTAGAAATGTTGAACTGAAATAAATACTAAAATGACTAAAGCTATGTAAAAATATTATAAAAACTAATAAGAAGAACATTACATAAAAGTTAATTACAAATATAAATAAGAAATATAATAGTATATATTTCAGACTAACCCTAAAACCACATAAGCCCTAAATAATTCGTTTCAATCTCCAACATTTTTTACCACACAGCTGCAAAATTTAGACAAACCAGAACACAAATGTCAAACACATCAGTGTTATTGCTAAATGTAACCTTCAAATGCACAAGTTAGCAGTAACAAGGAGTCCTGCTGTGCTTTTCCTGTTGAACATGAACAGAATGACTGTGTTGCCTAGCAAATGTCATCATAAATTAAATGCATTTGTGAAAACAGTGTAATAATGAGTAACTTCCACGAAACCACTTCACCCAGGAACTCTTGTATGAAGAATAACCATGTAAAATATTAACTTTTGAGACAAGAGTGTTTCTTTATGTACCTTTAGTGGCGAATAATGAATATTTTTGACAGCTTTAAACATAAAAAGCGTTACATTTTCCCTATGAATCGACGGCTACTTACATTCGTCATTGAACAGCTTCCAGCAGTTTTCCCTGCTGTTGATCATTTGGATCTCTTGGATACAGTTTGCTGATCCATTGATTTCTTAATGATCTCCTTCACAGTCCACTGTTACAGCAGAAGAGTCTTTTTTTAAAGGCACTTTCCAGTCTGAAAACGTTTTATTTCCTATATTTAACACCAAAATATCACATCTATAATATCAAATTTTTTTTTATAACGTTATTATTCGTCAAGAAAAAAGCTAAAATATCTTCCCAGGCGTGAGGCGGGCTCATCTGACTTCGACAACCACACCGCGACGAGATTAATTTGAATATTAGTTACGTCACGCTCGGTAGCCTACCAATGGGGAGCGGCAGCTCATGACTATTAGTATATCACGCTGACGTTGGTTGGTAACTTCCCAACAGCTTATTAATATTAAGTGACATTAATTTGGACTCGGCGCTTTTGCTGTGGAAACTGAAATGTGAACGCGCTTTTTTTTAGACTACATTTTTTAAAAGCTCATATAAACAACAACAAGACAACGCAAAGAAATGTAAAAACATTTAAAAGTAAATTCAATCAAATGAAAGTGGAATTAAAACTTCTTAAAACGTGTAAACCATTGTGTGACTGTAATTTGATACGGAAAAGGTCAAACAATGTGAAACAAAACTACAGAACATGGAAGTTCTCAAGGGTGGAAGATTTTAACTGTTACCTAGTTACCACTAGAAAATGCAAAGCCAAATGCAAATGAGAATTTGAAGACATGAGAGCTCAGCTCATTTTTACACTGCAGCCAATTATGAGGAACATTTTCATGTTCTTATCGCATATCTTAATATATTGCACGAAACGCTAAACTCACACAATTTTTTAAAAGTTTTCTTTTATCTGTACATTTAATGAATTAGCCTGTTCTGAATCCTACTGATTACAATGCATTCGACTTATGTATTAGTTTTAATATTTTTAAATTATTAAAAAAAAAAAAAAAACTTTTTATGTAAAGCACTCTGAATTACCATTGTGTATAAAATAAACTTGCCTTTTTTTTTTTTTCACAACATGAAGTGAACATCGGGTGAATTTTAAAGAGATGGATGATTATGATTTCACTCTTTTAACTTTAGTTAGTGTGTAATGTTGCTGTTTGAGCATAAACAACATCTGCAAAGTTACAACGCTCAAAGTTCAATGCAAAGGGAGATATTTTCTTTTAAAGAATTCTGTTTAAGGACTACAACAAATGGCCGGTAGGGACTACAACGAGCTTCTTCCCGGGTTAGTGACATCACAAACCCCAAAATATACATAAACCCCGCCCCCAAGAACACACAACAAAGGGGGTGAGGCCATGTTGGGCTGCTTTAGAGAAGAGGAAGAGTTGTTGTAGTAGAGTGTTGTTGTCATGCCGCCATTTTATGCCGGACTGCTTCACAAACGAGGGTCAATTCAACGCTGGATTTACACAAGAGATTAACATGACGGCACATGCTAGTCGATGAGTTGAATCAACTCCACAGCAACTACATAAATGTATCCACTAACCATTCAGAAACATCCAGTTTTGGCTGCGTGAGATTCTCCAGCTTTGTTGTTGTTGAGCAACCGAAGCGTGAGCTGTTAAAGCTCCGCCCTCTTCTGGAAAGCGGTCGGGAGCAGCAGCTCATTTGCATTTAAAGGGACACACACAAACAACCCCAATTTGGGTGTGAGCAAAAACACAGTTTTTGTGTTTTGACACAAATTTGACAAGCTATAATAAATGATCTGTGGGGTATTTTGAGCTGAAACTTCACAGAAGCATTATGGGAACATCAGAGACTTATATTACATCTTGTGAAAAGGGGAATTATAGGTCCCCTTTAAATAAAAACTTTAGATCTTTATTTCCATCTTGGTTGGTTTCTTTCTTTGTGCAAAACTAATACATTTCAATGTTTGATTTTAAAGACATTTTGTTTTTACTTTTGTAACACTAAATGATTCTGGCACTTTGTTGGGCTGCTGCTTGTAAAATCAATATCCAGGTGAGAATCACAGTAAAGGCCCGTTCAAACCAAGAACGATAACTATAGATATAATGATATAGTTCTAAAAATTGTTCTAAATATAAAAGAATAGCACTGTCCACACTACAGCTATAACGATAACGATATAGAGAAACGATATCGTTGGGATCACCTTCAGAACAATTTTTTTTTCCAGCTGTTGAACGATAAAACACTGACAGCCAATCAAAATCCATCCCAATTTAAGGGGTCGCACATTTAAAATGGCGGACGTCATTGCGGAGAAGTTAATCACAAAGGTCCAGAAAAAGCCAGCACTGTTTGACAAGTCAAACCCCCTTTTCAAAGACGCAAATATAGTTATCGTTCTTGGTGTGAACGGTCCTTAAAATTTGCAAACGCAGTGGAGGACAAGATGCAAATGCTTCTTCCTAAAGTTCATAAGATGAAAAAGAGAAGCAAACATACAGCATAAATGTGAACTACAGCAGATCAAACCTGTGCTCAGGGCTGAATCTGGAAAAACTTTAACAACCATGTAAAAAAGAAAATCAGTCAGAGTTTTTATTTAAAAACAACAAAACATGAACCTGTACAAGCTTTCAGTCCTTTATAACAGCACATAATTACAGTGTGTTGGTCTATCAGCTGTTGGTGGTGGAGCCGGGCTCTGGAGACTGCAGGAACTCATACGGGTCTTGGACCATATCTGTCTGATCTCCAACACCCAGATGAGGTGAACTTCCTGATCACAAATCAACAAACAAATCAAGTTATTATTCAGAAAATGAAGATTTCTTTCAAGCACAAACCCCAAAAATTCCCACATTGTGTCTGGACGTTTGCACAAAATTACTAACAAAAAAACATTGAAATTATTTGTTAGTCTATTTGAATTTTCCAGCATTATTTATTTACTTATTATGTCAGCAGCGAGGCTATCTCCTTGACGAGAACAAAGTAAATAACAAAAGTCATGCAATTAACATAAAAACTATTGAAGACGTTTATGATTAATAAAAACATTCTAAAATACATTCAGGTGATGCTGTTTTAAATACAACAATTAACCTGTTATGCTTTTTCAGATATTCCCTTTCATGCAGCTGTTTGTGAGTGTAAAAGGTCTGCAAAGTTTTACAGATCAAAGTGCACAACAAATAAAGTTACTGTCTCTCAAAAGAAAGAACTGATTCTGAAACAAGTGGTCAGAAATTCCAGTCTCAAACCTACGTAACAATGTAACAAATTTGCATAAAGCCAGCCTGTGGTCTTCAATGGCTGAACGAGAACAACGTCTACTTTGCCTCGCCCTCAAACACTGTAGTTGTAGCAGGATGAGATTGATACGGTAAAACCGACACCATCGTTTCTGTTCATATCACTGTGTATCAAGTGCTGAGGAAGATCCAGAAGTGAAATTCAGATATGGTAATCTGTGTTTGTATTCTGTATTCAATCAGAGCAGAGTAGGCTCACGGAAAGGAGGGGTTTAGAGAGACTGAATATTCGAAAGAACCATTTTCAGACTCTTTGAGAAATTAGGTGACGTGAAATTTAATTTCTGAAAAAATTAAAGTGTTTTTTGACATTAGATAAATATAAAACTATTGTAGGAGACTCCAAAACAACCTTTAAAATAGCATAACATCACTTTAACTGTCAGTGATATTTGGCGTGCTTTTTTATTGCCCCCCCCCCCCCATCACATCTTTTTGTAATCATCATAAATTAGGTATCATCTGAAAGCATAAACACCCAAAATTCATCCTGTGAAAACCGTTTTGAAATTGGACATTGTGTTATCAATAGGGATGGGCATATCGATATGAAGTATCGATACTCAAATAAAAATATCGATACTAAAGGTGTGTTTTTTTTTTTTTTTACCAGTGATTTTGTTTAATTAACAATAAATTTAATGCATACAATATGCATTGAATTGGACAAATAACCTATGTTAGCAAATAACTGTGTAGTAGAACTATTTTCCTGCTCATCTGAACAAAGCGACTCAACGCCAGTGGGCGGGGCCTGTGGTGCGCTGATGTAAAACTATTCGTCTTGCTCAAATGTATTTGCCCATGTGATCACACAATATCCAAACCAGCCATTTTTGAAGCTTTATTAAATAAATGCTTTGTTTATAATGAGGAGGACTTTTTTAATGGATGTTTTTATAGGTCAAAGACCTCTTATATGTCAAAAGATCAAGGCAAATTTGATTTCTAGTAGAACTATTTTCTTGCTCATCTGAACACACGCAAATGCTGCAAGTCAGAACCAATCAATCACAGAAAGTGTTCGCTCACTGCCGACACTACATTCAAACGGCTGCATGCGGTTAATATTGTAAGAAACCACTGATGCTTTTAGGAAACGCAGCCCTGAACAATGAACAACAGAACAACATAATATGTTTATTTCACAACAAACAAAATGAAATAGTAGCCTACATAGTTTTTGCAATTACATTTATTTAAATTGAACATTAAAGTTCGTATTGATGTTCTGTTCTGTAACTACACTGTCAGAATACAAATGTTTCTTTTTATGGGTGCAACAGCCTGTCACTGGCAGTCCCGTATGAAACTGAACCATTACTACAGTGACCATAGTTTAGCTAAGCCTATAGGATTTGTAGATTTCCATGGTTACCATGGTTATCAATATCAGTGATTTTGGCCTTGAAAGTATCGGTATCGTATCGAAAACAAAATAAGTGGTATTGCCCAACCATAGATATCAATGAAATGGTACTTTACAGCCAGTAGGTTGGCTCCTTCCCCTACTGGGCAGGGTCATATTTCAAATATTACAAAATTTACCACACTGTTTTATAATCATCTTTTTTAAACTTGACAAACACATATGGTTGGAAAGATCTGAGACTCAAAGTTCCATATTTGTGAAATAAAAGTATTAATTTGTGACTGTAGAAAGCATCAATTTTTAATGGAGTGTGGATGTCACCTGGTGGCTATTTTTGGTATAGCGCCTAAACAAAATCTCATAGAAACCTCAGTTTTTGTGATATCAACTTTAAATTTGGAACGCAACCTGTTAGACATATGGTTTAGATTTTCTTGCAATATTACAGTCCAAATTATTTTTTTAAAAATATATATTTTGTATTTTATTTTAACTTCATCAATAATTTGCAGTGTCTTCTTTAAAACGGAACCAACCTTAGGTCTGTATTCCAAAACATTAATGAATTACAACTAATTAAGACAAAAAATGTAGTCTATTTACATTAAAAACTGTGCATTCCAGTAAAATATGCTTAACAGTCATTACTGTTTGACAAGGAAGGCATGATGGTGGTTCTTAAATTTTCCAGCATGTTTAGCCATATTTAATGCCTGTGTGATGTATACAATTATAAATATGACTCAGTACCTAAATGATGCTGATCCCTCTCTGAAGCGTTTGACAGGGAAGAGAGATTGGAGGACGGTCGGGATCCGACCCTGTCCACCGCTGCATCCTGGAACTCCTGCAGGAGTTTGGCTGTGTCGTCAAAGTGCTGATGACCGTCCTCATGCTCCGGCTCCTTCTTCACACATTTACCTACAGATCAGAAAAAACATCAAATCAGTTAGAACATCAACAAACCAAAAACAAACAATGTCTTATACAGTTTTTGAGGTTTTGATGTGTAATATATGACTCACTTAACGTGTTGAGCATATCTAGAGACATGTCTGGGTAGCTCTTCATGGACATGAAATCAAGGACTGAGCCGGCTTCATCTGTTCCCTGTATAAAACATTCAGAAAAATCTCATGAATTAAATGGTACTTTAAAAAGGTAAGAAACCTTTAGCATGAAATATGTATAATTATTACCGGCATGCCACATAAATTAGCCTTAGCGTCATCAATCGGCATGTTTCTTTTCTGAAATACAAAAACAGCATTATAAAATTATATACTTACTATAATACAATATTTCACAATATACACTACTGTTTTTAATGTTTTTGAAAGAAAAATCTTTTGCTCACCAAGGCAACATTTATTTTATCAAGAATACAGTAAAATATTGTTACAATTTAAAATAAGTTTTCTATGTGAATATATTGTAAAATGTAATTTATTCCTGTGATCAAAGCTGAATTTTTAGCATCATTACTCCAGTCTTCAGTCACATGATCCTACAGAAATCATTCTAATATGCTGATTTGCTGCTCAAGAAACATGTATGATTATTATCAATGTTGAAATCAGTTGTGCTGCTTCATATTTTTGTGGAAACCTTTGATACATTTTGTTTCAAGATTGTTTGATGAATAGAAAGTTCAAAAGAATAGCATTTATGTGAAATAGAAATCTTTTGTATCATTATAAATGTCATTAGTGTCACAATTTAATGCATCCTTGCTGAATAAAAGTATTAATTTCTTACAAAAAAAAACTCCAGTAGTGTATATTGCTGGTACTTTCTGTTCACAAAACCCTAAGAAGGATTACAAAACACGATCATAAAAAGTAGCTGGTCAAAAGACTATTTTTTATTTTATTTTTTTATTTTCCTACCTGTCGGACTTGAATGACAGCCTTCGAGTGATCACCAGCCGTCATTTTATCCAGCAAATCATCCACAAGCCTTTTGGTAAAACTCCCACAACCCTTGACAAACTCCTGCAGACTGAAGCACACACACACCCAAAAATCCCATCAAACAACAGAGTCAAATGAACAGCAGCAGATTTTTATGAGCCGAGGGTTTGGACTAAACACCTGAGAGCGCACTGGACCCCGGTCTCATCTCCGTAAGCGGAGTAAAGCATGTCCATCTCCTCTGGAAGCAGGTCAGGATAGATGGAGTTGTTTTGAAGGGTCTGAGTGTTATACGCACTGCTCAAAAACGTCACTGAAACAAAACAACAAGCCAAATTTGCAGTGACAGACACATGCATCATATTTATATAGATTCACAACCTTAAAAATAATATTAATGCATGTGGCAATAGAAGATCTGTTACCTTTGTGTCTCCTGTCGTCTTTAAACCCCAGTGACGTCAGTCCAGGTATGAGCTTATTTGCCAAAGAGCTCAAATCTACAGGATGAGTCTCTTCCTCTGTGAACAATAATCAATATTTTCTTCAGACACAATATTAGTGCCCAAGATAAACTTTGTTCAACAGGGTCAGCAACCTTTTCTGCATTGAAGTGCTATCTTAATCCTATTAAGCCTACAAAAGCCCTTAAAATGATCAATTTGATCAAAACTTTGCTGAAAAACCTGTTGCACACAATCTACTACATGCCTTTGGTTGTCTGATTGATAGTTCATACTTTTTTAGCAAGTAAAATTGTAAATTGTTTAGTATAACTGTAAAAACATCCCCCTTCAGGTTGTGGTTCATGTGTCTTTTTTCTGTGAATTTTTTAAAGATTTTTATAAAGTGAACATAAGAACAACTTTTATATTGTTAGTAATATTTCAAGATGAACACTTACTGGACTGAAGCAACTTTGAATATCCATAAATCATTTTTTAGAAAGATCATGTTTAAATCAGACATTTATTTGTTCATCTCTCAATCATCATTTTATTGCATTGCATTATGTTTTAAAACTACAGAGTATTTAAAAAAATCATCTTACTAAGACATATTATTGGGAGATATAGAGTGATAACTGATATGTTTATGCATTTTTATATTTTGTCTAAAGGTTCAATTTAAAAAAAAAAAAACATTTTTTACAATTATTATTTTATATGTCAAGCTTTACTGGTTAATTTTCTTCTTAATCATTGTGCATAATTAATTTTTAAAAAATGTGCATTTGCACAGCAAATTACCACCTCATTGTTTACCGGTTCAGCTGATTCCTGCTATACATATATAGACCATTGCCATACAAAGTAGTAGAAGCTGAAACAGTGTGATGGTCATACCCTCTGCTTCAGGATCTTGATTTACAACATTGTACATCAGGGAACCCTCTGAGTCCTTTTTAAGGTAACCAATCTACATGTAAAATAAAACAAATGTTCAGGTTAGTGGTAATAAAAGTTTGGTCATACTGCAATAATCTTCATTTCTGTAGCTCAAACAGTAAAGCATGGCTCTTGCAACTCCAAGGTCATGGGTTCAATACCCAGAAAATGCATGAATTGATAAAATGCAATGCAGTATATGTGACTTTGGATAAAAGTGTCTGCCAAATGCATAAATGTAAGTAAACGGTGTCTCAACTATTAGTTATAACTATTAAAGGGGTGGTTGATTATGATTACACACTAACTGAACGATTGTCAGTAATGAGTAAAAAAGTGAAATGTTGCTGTTTGAGCATAAACAACATCTGCAAAGTTACGACGCTCAAAGTTCAATGCAAAGGGAGATATTTTCTTTTAAAGAATTCTCTGTTTAAGGACTACAACAAACTGCTGGTAGGGACTACAACAAGCTTCTTCTTGGGTTGGTGACATCACAAACCCCCAAATTTACATAAACCCAGCCCCCGAGAACTCACAACAAAGGGGTTGAGGCCATGTTGGGCTGCTTTAGAGGAGAGGAAGAGTTGTTGTAGTAGAGTGTTGTTACCATGCCATCATTTTACGCCGGACTGCTTCACAAACGAGGGTCAATTCAACGCTGGATTTGCACAAAAGATTAACATGACAATACATGCTAGTCGATGAGTTGAATCAACTCCACAGCAACTACATAAATTTATCCACTAAACATTTAAAACGTCCAGTTTCATTCTAAAAGTTGTAACTTCTTCCTGAGTCTCTCCATCGGTGTCGACTCCGGTTTGAACACTGTAAGACTGAACACCGTTACTGACAATCCTCATTTTGGCTGCGTGAGATTCTCCAGCTTTGTTGTTGTTGAGCAACCGAAGCACGAGCTGTTAAAGCTCCGCCCTCTTCTGGAAAGGGGAGCAGCAGCTAATTTGCATTTAAAGGGACACACACAAAAACGGCGTGTTTTTGCTCACACCCAAATAGAGGCAAATTTGACAAGCTAAAATAAATGATCTGTGGGGTATTTTAAGCTGAAACTTCACAGACACATTCTGGGGACACCAGAGACTTATATTACATCATGTGAAAAGGGGCACAATAGGTTAAGCTATAGTACAGTCCAGACAGTATCTATTATGGGAGAAAATCTGCTGAATGCCTATTTAGTATTTAATGTAAATTTATTAAAGGGGACCTATTATGCTATTAAGTCTTGATTTTGTTTTTTTGCTCTACTAGAATAGGTTTTCATGCTTGAATGTTAAAAAAAAACACCTTATTTTTCACATATACTTTATTTTTCACAAAGCGCAATGTGAGCGTGTTTGGGAAATGTCCCATCCCTTACCATAACCACAAGTTTCAACACACTACTAACTATCTCAACCAGATTTCGCCCCTTTATTTTGCATACGCCTTGGGTTTTAAAATGAGGAATACTGTGACGTATTTGTTCCCGGAAGAAAACTCAAGACTACAACTGAGGTGTTTCAGGGAGTTCAGAAACAGTGCGCACTGATACAAAGAATAACTCCCATTAGAGAGACTTTGTGCTTTATAGCTTTGCATACATTTTTCAAGCTCAAACAGCAACATTACACACTAAAGAAAGTTGGAAATGTCAAAAAGCATGATAGTATCCCTTTAAATAGAACAATAGTACCAATAATAATCTTCCTGGAAGTTGAAATCATTATGAAATAATCTAAATTATTAATAAATAACACAAAAGGGCAGCACCTTAGAGTTTGGCATGAACCGGTTGATTCGATCCCGGGCTTCATCCGCCGCATGCTCCACCAGTGCCAATACGTGCTCCTCTGCTGTGCTGTCCGTCAAACTGCAAGCGTTGCCCTCTAGCTCATACATATCACTACAAAAGCAACACATCTGCTCAATCACACACTCAAAAACATGTGGAACGTTCAAAAGCGCAGCCTGCCCTTTACCTGATGATGGGCTCTTTGACGGGCTGCTTTTTGGATTTTTTGGGGTATTCCGTGTGGATTGGCATGATCTCCGTCACCGGTTCCTCAGGTGTGATGTCGTCATCACCCAAAATGGCAGCCTGCTGAGAGAAATCCATGTCCTGCATAAAAGACATGCTGCGCTTCAAAGCTAACAGCCGCTCCTGTGAACAGAGCACAAATAGAGCAACACAGCACCCATTTACTCCTCCTGCGGGAGGTCTTAGGTATGCCATGAAGATGGGAGTCATGGAATGTCAAACACGGGATGGATTGAAATAAAGAAAGATATTGGATAATGGAAATACTCGTCTCTGAACCCGCAGAGCACTCAAGCCAAATTGATCATGTCAACTGCTCAAAATGAATCATCTCACTAATGCAATAAAACAAGAGAGGGGTCTGACATGCCTTTGAAGTCTGTGATTGTTCCTCCATCTTATCCTGAAAAAATGAACAGTTTTAGAATTTTGAAAAAGTAATAAAATAAGGGAAAAGTTTTAAGATTCTGCATCTGTATTATTTGTAGGTCACAAAGAGCAACACCTAGTCAATAAAATATTTTCTTAAATTATATTATTATACATTACGTAATTTTAATATATTTAATAGTCTTTCCATCAATGTTTTAGATTTTATTAAATGTTAAGGTAAAACTTTACAATAAAGTCTCATTTGTAACATCAGTTAAAGGATCAGTTCATTTCAGAATTCAAATTTCCTGATAATTTACTCACCCCCATGTCATCCAAGATGTTTATGTCTTTCTTTGTTCAGTCAAAAACAAATGAAGGTTTTTGAGGAAAGCATTCCAGGATTTTTCTCCATATAGTGGACTTCAGCAGTTACCAACGGGTTGAATGTCCAAATGTCAGTTTCAGTGCAGCTTCAAAGAGCTCTACACGATCCCAGACGAGGAATAAAAGTCTTATCTAGCGAAATGATCAGTCATTTTCTAAAAATTAAATACTTTTTAACATCAAATGCTCATCTTGCACTAGCTCTGCGATGCGCCGCACATTACGTGGAAAGGTCACGCATGACGTAGTCGTAAGTACCGCAGTAGGGCGAAAATCTCCATCTCATTTTCTTTACCTTTTTTTTGTAAAGGGCCTTTGGCTTAGTCTTTGCACGTTTGCTTTGTACACACTGGATCGGTACTTCCGCCTACGTCATGCATGACCTTTCGAATGTGATTACATAATGCGTGGCGGAGAGCAGTGCAAGACGAGCATTTGTAGTTTAAAAGTATATACTAAAATGGCGGATTGTTTCGCTAGATAAGACTCTTATTCCTCGTCTGGGATCATATAGAGCTCTTTGAAGCTGCACTGAAACTGACATTTGGATCTTCAACCCGTTGGTAACTGTTGAAGTCCACTATATGGAGAAAAATCCTGGAATGTTTTCCTCAAAAACCTTAATTTCTTTTCGACTGAAGAAAGAAAGACACAAACATCTTGGATGACATGGGGGTGAGTAAATTATCAAGAAATTTTAAATCTGAAGTGAACTAATCCTTTAACATTAACTAAGATTACTAAATGCTGTATTGTTACTTAATGTTAATTAATGTAGTTAACTAATGTTAACAAATGAAACCTTATTTTAAAGAGTTACCAATGTCAATGAAAGCCTTCCAAGCCTCGCAATCACAATTTTAAAATCCCCTGATTTTTTTCGACCAGGGGAATCCAGAAAAGTCAGATGTTTTCGCTTCCATTCATGGACACAAATGCTCTTTTTGGAACGTTCTTGAATCATGTTGATTTTTAACCTGATCATATAATTTGTAATTAAAAATGTTTAATCAAAACAGCATTTTCACTAGTAGTCTCAGATGTTTGCACCCTACTGTATATAAATCACACTCATTTTTATCCAAGTATTTAGATCTTTAGAATCGCATGCAGTAACTATTCAAACAGTAATGATGGCATGCATGAACTGGATGATGAACAATAAAGGCAAACAATAACAAAAACAAACTGCATTAAAAATTTTACTTTGCTCATCATTTTGAATCCTGTGTGGAGAAGTTTCTTAGCGGCCTTGTAGTAAACTGTCTCTGGTCGGTTGTAAACCATGGCATTGTCACACATCAGCTTGAAGTCTGCCTGGAGATATTAAACACACAGATTCAGATATTCAAAATAGTTACATTGTATAGTTAAAAGTATGTCATTTCAGTGAAGATTAAAATATTAGTAGTTCCACAAAGAATCTGAAAATGAAGATTGTAGCAGGACACTTGCATACCTTGAATTCTGTGATAGTTTTGTATTCATTTGCAGCAATTTTATCCTTCATCGTGCTGAAGTCCATGGGATGTTTGATTATCATGGAGTAGCCTGGTGCAATGGCGTCTGTTACAGGGAAGGCGAAGAATCCGTGTTGATCTTTCCTATTGAGACAGAAAGATTGTCCTCATACAATCCAGATATGAGGAAAGATTAGATGACACAATGCCATCTGCTTTTTGCAGGGTCTCACCTCTGAAGTAACCGCAGGAAGTGCTCCAAGAGCTGCTGGCGAGGAGTGGATTCATTTTCTAGGAAAAGCCAAAAAGTAAAATGACAATCAATAAGAAAAATCTAAATGTTTTGATAGCTACCAGGTTTGTGCATAAGAAAGTCTTTTAAATTCCAATTTAATTCATTTAACTTGTAACTGAGCCTGAAGAATTGTAAAATTAATTTGAACTGAAGCAATGGAAACTATTGTAAATATATTTTTTTAGTATGCTTTGCTCCAAATGGAGCCAAAAAATACTTGTGTGATTTTATTTAATTTGAGAAAAACTACCGTCAAGTACACACAGAAACAAAACTAAAAGATCGTCACGACAAACCATCAAAATAAAAGTCGGTTTAACTTTAAGAAATTATGACAGAAATATATCACTACTGTATACTAAAATGTACTTCTCAAAGTAATAATAATATTATTATTTATAACGAATATCATACAACCAAGATATTTTTTCATCCATGTTTTAAATTTATACACCGTTCTGTTGTGCAGCATCTTATTTGACAAAAAATAAAAATGCAATGTTTTGTTGTACATTAATTGTTATATTTTCATTTGATTACATTTTAAAAGCTTGATTAAGATGTTAAAGTTGATAAACATTTGTATTAAATCATAAAGCATTCTCAACAAATATGAATATTGTGATAAATATTGATATAGCGATAATATTTTTGGCCATATCCCCCAGCCCCAGTTCCATTTGCTAACATTAGTTCAATGAAAAATACTTCTAAAGCATTAATTAATCTACTTTTAATTTATTAAAGTATACATTTAATCTAATTTATTTGTACCTTGTTGAGTTCGACAGGCTCGTACGGGTCGATCTGCTTGCTGCTCCACTTCTACTTTCACTCCAGGATGAAATTCATCTGCCTCTGATTCCGATTCAAATTTGTCCCGCTTCCTCTTCTTCTCCTCTGGAACCACCTGTTGCAATACGTTCCTTTAGTAACAGCACTCAACTGACCTCTTGATAATCAAACAGGCGTTCAGTGGTCTTACCTCCACAGGTTTCGGCAGGGTGAACGGTTCCACTGGTGCACTGGTGGCATTTTCGGACTGCTCTCGCTCACGTTTTTTCTTTTTCTCCTCCTGGATGAAACACATACAGAATTTGAATGATGAACATAAGTAACTAGATTTTGAAATTAGTTACTTTGCATTTTTAACCCAATTTTGTATAAAATTAGTAAGGCAATCAAATAGTAAGGCAAGAAAAAGGCTGAAAAGTCACTTCTGGTTCATTTTGGCATAAGTATTAGGTCATCCTGATTATATTCTCATACTGTGCACAATATACATGATTTAAGGCTTGATCCATGGCTAAATATGAGCAATAGTGATGCTTGACTTCTGATCGTTTACAAGTGGCTCTTTTCACTCACCTTCCTCCTCCTCCTCTCCTCGTCATCTACGTACTTCTCCTTCTCTGATTTCTTCTTCTTCTTCTTTTTCTTTTCTTTGTGCCGCTCCCACTCGTGGTCAGAGCGGTCGTCATAGTAACTGGAGTCATGTCCGGAGCCGGAGAGCTCGGTCACTTCACTGCCGCCCACCTTGAGTACCAGCTTCAGGGGTTTATCAAGGGGCTTGTCCTCATAGTCTGAAAAATGACACACAAAGCCATCAAGAGACATTCCTAAACTGAAGAATTCTGTGCATGAACTTTTTGTATAAGTGTTGAGCTTAATGACATTTCTGCTCTTTAAAATTCTGCTGTTCTGTCACTTCTCAGTAACCTGCAGTAATATGCTACACGCTGCATCATAAGATCAAACCCACTATCTAATTTGAATATAGCAAAATAGCTTCTGATAGTCCTGTTAAACTAAGCACAACAATAAAAACCAGCAAGACAAATAAACATCGGAGTGAGAGGGTGTATATTCCTTTACTATAATCATTTAGACCAGGGGGGTTTCAAACTGGGGCCTGGGGACCCCCAGGGGGCCACAAAGGAGTGCTGATAAGTGTAACAAATATAAAAATAAATAATTAATAAAAAATAGGATTAAACTACAAAAATGATGAAAAGAAATATTTGATCATGAAATAATAAAAAATTAAAATTTATTTAATATAAAATAACATTAAACCAAATAAATAAAAAATGATTAAAATAAATTAAACATTTGATTAAAATATTAAATAAATAAGAAACGTTTATCTAAGGAAATAAATAACAAAAATAAGATTAAACCAAATTAATTAAAAATAATTCAAATAAATTCAACATTTCATTAAAATAAGAAATATTTATCTATGTAAATAAATAACAAAAATAAAATTAAAACTAAATAAATAAAAATTGATTTAAATAAATAATATAAAATAAGGTTAAAACAAATGATTAAAAAATGATTAAAATAAATGAAATATTTGATTAAAATATAAATAAGAAACGTTTATCTACATAAATAACAAAAATAAGATTAAACTAAATAAATAAAACATTCAACTAAAATAACAAATATTAAAAATTGATTAAAATAATAAATAAATAAGAAACGTTTATCCAAATAAAATAAGATAACAATTAAATAAATAAATAAAAACACTTATGATTAATTATAAATTAGATTATTTTCTCTCTGGGCAAATTTGCTACAAAAACATTTAACTAAAATAACAAATAAATAATAGGAACTGATTTAAATAAATAAATAATACTACAGTACTACAATACTAACGTTATAGTGAACAAAACAAAAACCGTAATAATGTAATATAAACTAAATATTTAAATCACATTTTACACACGTCGCAGTATAAATTGGGTCTTTATACATGAAAATACATAGCTGCTTCTGAAGTCTTCTGATGAGAATGATTTGTGCTGTCCGTGGCATCTAAAGATCGTAAACCTCTTATTTATACAACACCCAGAAGAAACAATCATTAATCAAACATTTTTGTGCGTTTTTTAATAAAACAGATATATCTTTCATTCACTGACTATTTCCATACGCACTTGCAAAACACTCAGAGTGAATTAAAGTGATTTCACATGCATATATCCAATATTCACCTCCTTCAACCGCTCTCCACTCGGGTCTGTGTTTCTTGTGCTTCTTCCCCATATTTTGTCTTAATTTATGTGGGGGGGAAAAACAGGCAGAATTTGAGTAATTGTGTCTTACTGCCGCTCATCTGTACAGCAACAACAACATTAGCCGCTATAGTTAACTTCCGGGTCAGGCGGCGTCGATTCCGGCGCAGCTGGCGTGACGTCACCGTCAGCGCGGTAAGTTCGAGTTTGTCTGTCTGTCGGTGTTGTGAGAGGTGAGTGTTTAATTCAGCTGTGATTTCTATATTTACTTGATCTGTTAATAAGTATGACAGTTAACGCAATCTATAACAATAATATAAACGTAAGACAACAGAAGTCAATTATCCTGTACGTTATGTAATTCGCGCGTGGTGTTTATGATAATGAAGGCTGGGTTTCAAAACTTAGTGAGCTCCAGACAACATGTTTGGATGTTTAAATAAAGTTAGTCTGTACTAACAGAGAAAGGGTACATTGTTATTGTTACGTGGTTGCTATGTAGTGCTAAGGTGTTTTAGAGGCTGATTAACAAATACGGAGTTGCTAGGAAGTCTCTAGGCGGTTACTAAGGTGTTAAAAATGGCTGCTAAGGTGTTGTGAGTGGTTGCTAGTGATTACTAAGTGGTTTTGATTTATAAATCTGATATTGTTTGTGTCGTTACGTCATATTTGCCTTTTATAGATTGTTGCAGATTATATACATTGTTTTTCTGACTGTGTTTTCTCAGTTTTTCAGGCAACAACACTTTCAGTAATGGATGTTTCTGATCATCACATGACTGATGTTGGCATCATCCGCCCAGATGCGCACATAGAGGTTCATGTGAAATCTCAGAGGTATTTCATAAGTAAATGAACTGTATAGGATGATTAGACTCTTATTTAGTTGTTATAGAATGCAGAACATGATGAACCACAACTATTTTTGAAAGTAATGGGCTGTGAGCACTGTATTATGTTGACATGTCTATATTTGCCTCTGCATGCTTTAAAAGGTATGAATTTGTGTTTGCAGCACAGCCAAGAGGTCTGACGTAAGGACGCATGTGTTGTCGCTGCTGGATCGACACAGCTCGGTTTTAAGGTCTTTCAAGTGGACGGAGTTTGATGATGAATTTCTTACAAAAAATGTGGAGTCAGTTACTGTAGCGGATGTAACTGGTCCGAAAGTAAATACAGTTTTTTTTTTTTTTTTTGTCATCTGTGTACATTCTGCTTTTTATTTCATTTTAAAATGTTTAGTATATCTATTTTAAGGTTTTTTCAGTTTGAGTTATATGGATGAAATATTTCTTTTATATTCTGCAGCTTGTGGATCTGAAGGTTCATAACCTCTGTATCCATATTTTTTCCCTGAATGATGACAGTCCGAGCACGCTCGCTCTTGAGGAGGAGGAGGAGCTATCTGCTGCCAATCATTGGCTCCTCCCAGCAGGTGATTATCAATTTATCTAGGGTTCGTTCATTCATTCCTGTGTTTATGCTGAACACAATTTATGTACATTATATCACCGCTTATTGTCTGCCAAACATATTTTATTGGATTGTAATATTTCTACTCATCTGAGAAAATGTATTCAGTTTATGCTCTTGAAAAGATTTTTAAAGGGTTGGTTCACACAAAAATGAAAATTCTGTCAATAATTAAACCCTTAAGACCTTCGTTCATCTTCAGAACACAAATTAAGATATTTTTGATGAAATCCGATGGCTCAGTGAGACAATTAACACTTTCAATGCCCAGAAAGCTACTAAAGACATATTTAAAACAGTTCATGTGACTACAATAGTTCAACCTTAATGTTATGAAGAAACGAGAATACTTTTTGTGCGCCAAAAAAACAAAAAAACGACTTTATTCAACAATATCTAGTGATGGGCCGATTTCAAAACACTGCTTCATGAAGCTTTGAAGCTTTACGAATCTTTTGTTTCGAATCAGTGGTTCGGAGCGCGTATCAAACTGCCAAAGTCATGTGACTTCAGTAAACGAGGTTTCATTGCATCATAAGTGTTTCAAAATTTTGATGGTTCACGTGACTTTGGCAGTTTGATATTAGCTCCAAACCACTGATTCGAAACAAAAGATTTGTAAAGCTTCGAAGCTTCATGAAGCTTCATTTTTGCACACAAAAAGTATTCTCGTCGCTTCATAACATTAAGGTTAAACCACTGTAGTCACTTGGACTATTTTGACGATGTCTTTCCTACCTTTCTGGACCTTGAAAGTGGTAATTTCATTGCTTTCTATGGGAGATTTAAAAAAAAAAAAAAAATCTTAATTTTTGTTATGAAGATGAACGAAGGTCTTACAGGTTTGGAACGACATGAGAGTGAGTAATTCATGACAAATTTCATTTTTTGGGTGAACTATCCCTTTTAAATATCTATTAGTTTCTATTTTAAATTTTAATAACTCAATATGGTTTTCACCATGAAAATAGCCAAAGAGCTGTCATGACATTAAAACAAACAAACAATACAATGTACATGTTCTCATGTTTAAGACTTAAAACATCTTCATCTTTTTCCTTGTGTCTTCCAGCTGAGTTTCATGGCATTTGGGAGAGCTTGATTTATGAGGACGGCATCAAAACACAAGTAAGACCTGTATATTCACAGTCATATTGAAATGATTTGAAATAAATTAGCAGAATTATGCTTGTTAGCAGGAGTAGGTGGTATAACCAAAATCTTATATCACAGTAGAGGTCATTTGATATTGCATATTGCTTATCAATATATTTATATTGACAAATACATTAATATTAAAATGTTGTCAGTTTTCCTGGAAGAGAAAGATCTAAATCTGTCTGTTAAAAGATTGTCATTTTTTGGAGTACAGTAGCATATTTGAGCTCAGAGAGACTAAAATCTACTAAGCGGCAATTATAATTGCATGCAGTGTTTGTATAATGTTTGGGACACTCTATTCTCCATATTCATGCACACGCAGTACATCTACAGCAGTATAAACAAGCATTATTGCAAATTTTTTTACCAGTTCACACATTTCTACCGTTGCGTTTTCATACCGCCCATCCCTATTTGTTGGCATCCCATAACATGATCTTTGTCTTCACTTTGGTCTCCAGCTCTTGGATTATGTTTCAACAACAATTTTCTTCTCTGACAAAAATGTCGACAGCAATTTAATTGCTTGGAATCGTGTCGTGTTGCTTCATGGTAAGACAATAAAAGCTTGTTTGCAAGCTTAGCAAATTCTGTCTTCATTGAACGGCTGCCCATGCCATGTTTATACAGTTGCCGTATCTCTCATAAACCCTCAGGGCCGCCTGGCACCGGGAAGACGTCTCTATGTAAAGGACTTGCCCAGAAACTCTCCATTAGACTGTCTGAAAGGTGTGACATCTTTCATAAAATCAAAAAGGCAGTTTCTGAATGTCCTGCATACATCAACATTGTTTTTCACACGTTTCTTTAGGTATGCGCACAGCCAGTTTGTGGAGATCAACAGCCACAGTCTCTTCTCCAAGTGGTTCTCAGAGGTACAGCTTGATCCATCACATCTGAAACACTTCCTCAGATCCATGTTTGAAACGCTGTGAACACATGTGCCTGTTTTACAGAGTGGAAAACTGGTCACAAAGATGTTTCAGAAGATTCAGGAGCTCATTGACGATAAAGATGCCCTGGTGTTTGTCCTAATAGATGAGGTTCTCTCCTTTTTAACATCATTAATGTTCCTTTAAAAGTTACTTGTGTAATTTATTTTGTTGCATTGCTCAACGAAACCACTTCTAAACCAGTCTTACTGTGTATTGTTTGCCAAAAAGCTGGTGATTTTGGTGTAGTCTGATGGTTTTAGAGGAGTTTTCTGTTCAGACTTGTCTCCCAAAATCAAGACAAGACAATCAGACCACCTTAGACTGGTTTATTAAAGCAATAAACCCTTCCTTTACAGTGTTATTACCACAGTGATGAAGAGAGGCCGTAGTCTCTGTAACCCTGGTAAAACACTGTAATTCAAATCCTCTTATGAACAATAATTAGATTATAATTAAAACTGAATGATAATCAGTCTTATGGTTGATTTCAATTCTAGTACAATCATTTCATAGCAGTTTTATGAAGGATAGTGCTTAACAGTCCCGAATAATGAATGTTTAACCCTCAGAGACCCAAGAATTGATATTCCTGATGTAGTCTTTTTCACTTTTTTCTTTTAACATGTCTTTAAGAAAATATTAGTTATATATAATATTGTTATTAATATTGTTAAACAACATGTTTAAATATGCAAACGAGGCATATTTATCTAATTAAATATGCACTCATTTGTGCATACATTTCCAGAACAGAAGTCAAATCTAATTTTGTTCACATATTCATATAGAGTTTTTACAGAGGAGATTTAAAAAAAAATAAAAAAAAAAATAGATGTCAATACATGAAAAATTCAACTGGCTGGTGCTGTTTTGTGTGACTTGAGCAAGATGTAACATTTCATGTGTTTGCTACTGTTAATACCCATATTTAGTGAGAGTTAGGTATTACTTATTTGCTTTATTTATTGCAATTCTGCCACGCCGGATCACTGAGGGTTCAATAATGTGTTTGTCAGGTGGAGAGTCTCACAGCTGCTCGAAGTGCCGCTCAGGCAGGAACAGAACCGTCTGACGCTATTAGGGTGGTCAATTCTGTCCTGACCCAGCTCGACCAGATCAAACGGTCAGTTTCTCTTGATCCTGTGCTGCACTTTCATCTACAAAGGCATGCTTGAAATCAAAATGACTATTTACTTAATGCACTTTCCTGCTCTTATTGTGCATTATCATCGTGGAGGTTATTGCAAATTATTGTAGTCTTTCATCAAAATATAATAACCTGTTCAACCATTTTTTCCCTTTTTGTCTGATGCTATCGTACCCTCCTTTTTGTGCCATTGAATATCCTGATGCATTTTGAAATATTTCCTATCTTATGGCAGTTAAAATAAGGCTTCCTGTGCAGTTTGTCTATTCATATAAACCTTGTGTTTCCCTGATTTAGCCACCCAAATGTGGTCATCCTCACTACATCCAACGTCACAGAAAAGATCGATCTGGCTTTTGTGGACCGAGCCGATATAAAGCAGTACATCGGCCCACCGAGCGCCAGCGCCATATTTAACATCTATCTGTCTTGTCTGGAGGAACTCATGAAGGTGAGTGTGTGTTCGGCTCCATTAACTGTTGAACATCTCCATTTTTCTGCTGGCCACCACAAAACAGATTTGATCTTTCCCTGCAGCGTCAGATAATCTACCCCAGACAGCAGCTGCTGAGTTTGGAGGAACTGGGCACCATGAACTTCATGGAGAGCGACGTGACCCATCTGAGCTTAAGCCTGAGGAACATCGCCCAGTGAGTGTTTGCTGGTGATCCAACCAGTATTGAAGTCTTTGAGAATTGATATCTTTCACAAGTATCTCTTTCTGGACAGGAGGAGTGTGGGACTCAGTGGAAGAGCCTTGAGAAAAATCCCATTTCTGGCTCATGCGCTTTATGGAAAGGTATTCGTCTTTGAATGTACAATGTTATGCGATTTTACCACAAATATGGGGTGTTGTTAGTCTAAAATCCTTAAGTTCAACAAAAAATGAAATTTCTGTCATTAATTACCCACCCTCATGTCGTTCCAAACCCGTAAGACCTTCGTTCATCTTCAGAACACAAATTAAGATATTTTTGATGAAATCCGAGAGGTTTCTGAACCATACATTTGCAATGACGTTGCTGCCTGAGGATGAGTACTTAATTACAAAAATTTAATTTTTGGGTGAACTAATCATTTAAGTGTGGTAAATCACTGTAATGCATGACCTTGAATGGCTCATTGCTGTGATGACAGGATGCATTTACAATAAATAATTATATTGAGTATTAATAATAATCAGAATAAACAGTCCTTAAATACGTTATATAGTTCATTAGTCTAATTCTAGGACGTTTATGGTTGACAAGCAATTCAAGACAAGACACTACTGCTGAATAGGTTTTCTGAAAAGTTATTTTTAAAATGCAAAATCTAATTAAATATGCATTCATTTGCGTACATTTCCAGAACAGAAATCTGAACATTTTGTTAAAACCAGGTTCAAAATTCTGGTTTCATTTTGTTGACATTAGAGTTAATTTCTTTGGAGATCTGTTTTTATCACTCCATAAATCAAAAAACACTGTCAACAGCCTGGAATGTTATTAGGGATAAAATGTTGTATAAATCAGGAGAATGATATATGAACATGTACAGTTTGTTGTATGTAAAGCTGCTGTGGAGATTTCTGGAGAAAAAAAATATACAGATGCAAATAGATAAAGTGTATTAAGATAAACACTTAAAAAATATGTATTTTTCTTTCCAGTAGCCTGAAAGCTGTTAAAGCAAAATGGCAAAAACATTTTTTAAATTGACTATGAAAAAAACAATGGTGTGAATATGCAGTTTAGTCTTTGTTTGTTGTAATCATATCTCCTCTTGTTTCCAGACCTCCACAATGACAGTTGAGAGTTTTCTAAAAGCGATGGGCCATGCCGTGGACAAACAGAGACAGGAACAGGCGAGTTTGGTCAACTGTGTTTGAGCTGAAGCTAACTGACGTTCTGCCGTTGTATCGAAATGGTTTTTTGTTTGTTAGTTCAATATTTCCACTCTGTTCACCAGCTTAATCCTCTGAACAAACCAGTGTTTCAAGTTTGAAACAGCACTTATCTATACGAGACTGTCATCTTCTAGGTGACATTTTTCAATTCCGTATTCATAAGCTGAAGTTTTTGGTGTCCTAAATCTTAGTTTATAATATGCACTGTAGCAGCTGCTAAAAAAAATAATGTTCTTTTTTATGTTCAGTTTTTATGTGTATATATTTAAATCATTTGATTAAAAAAAAAAAAAAAAAAAATCCTTTTTGTTTTTTTTTTTCTGATTTACAATTAAAATGTCTATAGAAGGTTCTATATAGAATATTAAAGGGTTCATTTAAAGGGGACCTATAATGCCCCTTTTTACATGATGTAATATAAGTCAAAATGTGTCTTTGAAGTTTCAGCTCAAAATACCCCACAGATCATTTATTATAGCTTGTCAAATTTGCTCCTATTTGGGTGAGCAAAAACACGCCGTTTTTGTGTGTGTCCTTTTAAATGCAAATTAGCTGCTGCTCCCGGCCCCCTTTCCAGAAGAGGGCGGAGCTTTAACAGCTCACGCTTCAGTTGCTCAACAACAACAAAGCTGGAGAATCTCACGCAGCCAAAATGAGGATTGTCAGTAACGGTGTTCAGCCTTACATTGTTCAAACCTCAGTCAACACTGATGGAGAGACTCAGGAAGAAGTTACAACTTTTAGAATGAAACTGGACGTTTCTGAATTGTTAGTGGATAAATTTATGTAGTTGCTGTGGAGTTGATTCAACTCATCGACTAGCATGTGTCGTCATGTTAATCTTTTGTGCAAATCCAGCGTTGAATTGACCCTCGTTTGTGAAGCAGTCCGGCGTAAAATGACGGCATGGGAACAACACTCTACTACAACAACTCTTCCTCTTCTCTAAAGCAGCCCAACATGGCCTCACCCCCTTTGTTGCGTGTTCTTGGGGGCGCGGTTTATCTAAATTTTAGGGTTTGTGATGTCACCAACCCAGAATGAAGCTCGTTGTAGACCCTACCAGCTGTTTGTTGTAGTCCTTAAAAGCGATTTCTGTAAAAGAAAATATCTCCCTTTGCATTGAACTTTGAGTGTCGTAACTTTGCAGATGTTGTTTATGCTCAAACAGCAACATTACACACTAACTAAAGTTAAAAAAGTGAAATCATAATCAACCACCCCTTTAATGTGCTTAATTTATAGAGCCTTTAATGGGTTCATTTTATGGATTTAGTTTGAATTAATTAATGTTTTTATTAATTTTTAATTTAAATCAAATCATATGAATTATACAGCTCCTAATCATACTTTTTCACTAGAAAAAAATTTAAATAACCCATTAAACATAAATGGGTTGGCATAAGAGTTCTTTCAAATTGAGTCAAGAGCCCTAGGGTTCTCTTCAGAGCCCAACTGAATCTTTTTTCTAAGAGTCTAATTCATAAATTGCATCCAGTAGGTGGCATAAAGGTGCAACTGCAGGAAGAAAACAGTATGCATGAAAAGCTTTTTTCACTCAGACAGCTATATTAGAAAACCAAATCGGCACTTTGTCATGTTTACTATGGTCTGAGCAAAGCCTGACTGAATATAGGTTGTTTTGTGTATTTTAAAGGCATTTAAAGTTATAAAACACAAACTAAAATACGTAACATTTCATTGTCCCACATGTGCACTCATTTACGCTCAACTTTCTCACAAGATGTTTGACCTTTGCTGTTAAGAAACCTGTTTGACACCATATTTAAAGCGGCCTGTTTTGATGTGCTGTTTGGAAAGTGTCAAGTTGTGAGAATGTATTTTATGCGAATCCCATGTTCACAAAGAACTGCTCGATGTATATCATCACCCGGAGATACAGGATCAAACAGGTAAACACCTGCGAGCCGTCATTGTGCAGGTATCTGTATCGGATTCTTCTGATATGATGTGAGATTAAAACGTGTCAGGCTGCAGACCAGATAAACAAACCCATAATTGTAATGTCTGCAGGCTTTTTTCTCTTCCTGACAGTTCCTCTTCCAAAAACAAGCAGCTGCTTAAATATAATCAGTGGAGGAAGAAAAAAAATGTCAAAAGCCTTATTGTTGCAGAGTTTTATACCACTTTTGTGGTTAGAAACTGTCAGTGAGTTCCTAAACAAAGCAAACAGTATAATGCTGCTGAATTTCTGTCTGGCTCCAAGCACTGGAATATCAATAGAGCTGCCAATAGTAATACATTAGTTGAAGAGTTAATAGACTTGTGGGCAAGTATCGTACAACAACACAAGACGTTTGACGTTCAAGGCTGTTCAGTAGGATTGCAGAGAGATAAATGAGCTTTTGTTTGAAATAAATGAATGATTTATGCTGTTTATTGGCAAATCGTATTGTAAATCTCTCCCCTTTCAGTGTTTCAAAAGATCTTTTCCCTTGTGCAAATGCAATGTGCTTTCATCTCTTTTTTTTCCAAGCTGATTGCATGTGAAAAATGTTCCTGTGGCAATCATGCATGTATGAATTACCAGCTATAGATTTGCATTTTCTGAAGAAAGTGGTTGCTGACTGACTCGCATCAAAAAAAGAGTCACAAAGGTATAATTATATACCTTGGCAGTATCATATGTCAGTCTCTCTGTGAAAGCTGAAAGTTGTGGAGACTCTTCTTTAAGTAGTTTAGGAACTGAATTGGATTTATATAACAGGTGATACAGAAACAAGAGAAATGAAAGGATTAGTTCACTTTAAAATGAAAATTACCCCAAGCTTTACTCACCCTTAAGCCATCCTAGGTGTATATGACTCACAATCGGAGATATATTAATATTTTGGGGGTCACTTCCAGACGTCCTACTCCTTCCGTATTCAACTTATGAAAAAGGCGTAACTGTGTAGGACGTAGCGCAAGCGTTTTGAACCGGGAGAGGCGATACACTTTCTTCCGAAGTTGAATATGGAAGGCGGTCTGGCAGAAGCTGGATATTTTACTTGTTAAATATGGATATTTTTCTTACACAAACGCATCGCTTCGCTTCAGAAGGCCTTTATTAACTCCCGGAGCCACGTGGAGTACATTTATGATGGATGGAAGCACTTTCTTGAGCTTCAAACTCGTTGGTCCCGTTCACTGCCATTATAAAGCTTGGATGCGTCAGGATATTTATTAATATAACTCTGATTGTGTTCATCAGAAAGAAGAAAGTCATATACACCTAGGATGGCTTGAGAATGAGTAAAGCTTGGGGTAATTTTCATTTTAAAGTAAACTAATCCTTTAATGACTTCAACCGAAAAGGAAAGTCTTTTCAGAGGAGCAAGTTACATTTTGATGAAAAATGATAAAGATGTTTTCTGCTGAAATCCTTTAATCACTCCTAGGCTCAGGCCTGGTGTCATGCACACTGCTTTGGATGCATTTGTTGAATGACTAACTTACTAACTGTGATAATACCAACAGGAAAGAGAAAGAAGCAACCCCGCAAGAGGTTTAGATTTCACCAGCGGTGTAACTCATCACAGTTGTTAAACCACAAGCTGGCACGGATAGATAGTTTATGAAGTCCCAGAGAAGAAGTTAAAGTTTGTGAAATATGTGGAACAACACCACATGTATATTGAGGAGACAGTAATTAACAGTTTCAGATGAGCTGTCATTCATCATGAGGAACGATGCTCTTCTCCAATATCTTTTTTTTTTTTTTTTTTTTTTTTGCACTTTTGTTTTGAATTTTCTCATTTTAAAAGGGACCTATTATGCCCTTTAAGTTTTGAATTTGTTTTTGGGCTCTACTAGAACAGGTTTTCATGCTTGAATGTTCAATTAACACATTATTTTTCACATATTATACACAGTTGCAGCTCCTCTCTTCTCAGTCTGTCAGTAACGTTCTGTTTAGTTCCTGTCTCTATGAAGCCCCTCCTGATTGGTTGGCTGGACCAGTGTGTTGTGATTGATCAACCGCTTCGAGTGTGTTTTGGAAATGTCCCGCCCCTTACCATAACTGCCAACAGTGTTGCCAAATCCACGTTTTTATTGTGGAATTGGGCTTCTTTTAAGTTGTTGGCGTGGGTAAAAAAAAAAAAAAAAAAAAATCGGCGGGTTGATTTCCATCCCTGTACGTGCGATTTTGGCGCTCCAGCACCCCTAAAACACCACCCAGATGTACAAATTAAGTGGAGAATTCGGCTGCCTGATGGAGAAAATCACATTGGCCTATTTTTGGGCTACTTTTGACTGGCCATTGGGCTACTTTTATTGCACAGACCTGGCAACCCTGACCACACTACAGCCCTGTCCCAAATGGCATCCTAAACCATGTTGCCAACACTGTTGCTGTGGGTTGTTTTTCATGTCCAGGGGTTGAAGCGACCCTAAATAACATGATGAATGCGAATTATACTGTGGGAACCCTGCCAAAAAACGCAATTGGGCTCGTTTTGATTAGCAATTGGGTGGGTTTTGTTGTGAAAACCTGACAACCCTGCCCTAAACACTCACGGTCTTCCTACGAGTCCGGCGTAAAATGACGGTATGACAACAACACTCTACTACAACAACTCTTCCTCTTCTCTAAAGCAGCCCAACATGACCTCAACCCCTTTGTTGAGTGTTCTTGGGGGTGGGGTTTATGTAAATTTTAGGGTTTGTGATGTCACCAACCCAGAATGAAGCTTGTTGTAGTCCCTACCAGCCGTTTGTTGTAGTCCTTAAAAGCGATTTCTGTAAAAGAAAATGTCTTCCTTTGCACTACAGCCCTATCCCAATGGCATCCTAAACCTTGTTGCCAACACTGTTGCTGCGGGTTGTTTTTCATGTCCAGGGGTTGAAGCGACCCTAAATAACATGATGAATGCGAATTATACTGTGGGAACCCTGCCAAAAAACGCAATTGGGCTCGTTTTAATTAGCAATTGGGTGGGTTTTGTTGTGAAAACCTGACAACCCTGCCCTAAACACTCACGGTCTTCCTACGAGTCCGGCGTAAAATGACGGTATGACAACAACACTCTACTACAACAACTCTTCCTCTTCTCTAAAGCAGCCCAACATGACCTCAACCCCTTTGTTGAGTGTTCTTGGGGGTGGGGTTTATGTAAATTTTAGGGTTTGTGATGTCACCAACCCAGAATGAAGCTTGTTGTAGTCCCTACCAGCCGTTTGTTGTAGTCCTTAAAAGCGATTTCTGTAAAAGAAAATGTCTTCCTTTGCACTACAGCCCTATCCCAATGGCATCCTAAACCTTGTTGCCAACACTGTTGCTGCGGGTTGTTTTTCATGTCCAGGGGTTGAAGCGACCCTAAATAACATGATGAATGCGAATTATACTGTGGGAACCCTGCCAAAAAACGCAATTGGGCTCGTTTTAATTAGCAATTGGGTGGGTTTTGTTGTGAAAACCTGACAACCCTGCCCTAAACACTCACGGTCTTCCTACGAGTCCGGCGTAAAATGACGGTATGACAACAACACTCTACTACAACAACTCTTCCTCTTCTCTAAAGCAGCCCAACATGGCCTCACCCCCTTTGTTGAGTGTTCTTGGGGGTGGGGTTTATGTAAATTTTAGGGTTTGTGATGTCACCAACCCAGAATGAAGCTTGTTGTAGTCCCTACCAGCCGTTTGTTGTAGTCCTTAAAAGCAATTTCTGTAAAAGAAAATGTCTTCCTTTGCACTACAGCCCTATCCCAATGGCATCCTAAACCTTGTTGCCAACACTGTTGCTGCGGGTTGTTTTTCACGTCCAGGGGTTGAAGCGACCCTAAATAACATGATGAATGCGAATTATACTGTAGGGACCCTGCCAAAAAACGCAATTGGGCTCGTTTTGAGTAGCAATTGGGTGGGTTTTGTTGTGAAAACCTGACAAGCCTGCCCTAAACACTCACGGTCTTCCTACGAGTCCGTGCTTTCATGACGTAATGTGGCTTTGGCTGTCGGGTAGAAGTCTGCTGTGGAGAAGAAATGCAAATATATATCAAAACTATTTTTCATTCACATAATAAGAAAGCAATTAAAACGGTTTCTGTTTGTGAATCATTTAAAATATTTATGTTTAGCCTCCCTCTGGCTGTCTGTTTTTCTATGTGTATATGTATTGTTGTAGTTCTGACTGTACATTGACATGTTTGTTTGAAGTTTAACTTAAAAAAAAAAAAGTCTGCTGTGGAGCTCTCTTCAGGGCGCATATCGACCACAAAGGGGGAGCTCGTGAGCACCCTTCTGAAACCTAAAATGACAAATGGGACACACTACAGTCTCGTGGACTTAACAGACACACGCACACAGCAGCCATTGTAAATGCATATGAAGTGTGCCATTTGGGACAGAGCCTACTAACGCAACTGAGCCAGGCTTCGCCCCCTTTATTTTGCGTATGCCTTGAACGGGAATTACTGTGACGTGTTCGTTCCCGGAAGAAAACTCAAGACTGCAATGGAGGTGTTTTAGGGAAACAGAGCTTAATGATATAGAGAAAAACTCCCGCTTATGCTTTGGAACATAACAGCAACATTACACACTCAAAAAAGCTGAGAATGTAATGTAAAAGCATAACATGTACGTATAAAGTGCTACATAATTGCATTCAGCATTTGTCATGCCCATCTTTCTTTCTATTTGAAGTAAACTAGACATTTCCATGAGATTGTAGTGGTGTGGTCGAATGGTAAAAGAGATCCAAAAGGAACAGTTTAGGTCACTTGCACTAAAAGTTTAAAAAATACATAATCTAAAACACATATGGACTAGATTTTTACATTTTGTGAAAAAATGTGTGTTGTTTGACCATCACAATGCTAAAGGATGTTCGGTAACCAGATATTGCTCAGATCCCTCCTCTAATGTAAGAAAGTAAAAAGCTACAGCCAAAGATTACAGAGATTTTTGCTCTGTGTTTGAATCAGTTGATGTTTTGGTGGTTTTTAGTAGATGTCGGACGTCAGGTCTCCTCAAGTTCACACAGGTGTAGAGAATCACATTAACTATCAGTATGATCCACTAACCATAATGAAACTCAATACTGACTGTTTTCATGTTCAACACTACATCTGTTCTTTTAGCATTTTGAACTTTTTGTTGTCCAATGTTTTTCAAGGAACTACAGGCAAAACCATTGTTTTTTCATACACTGGTAAATTTTGAGATTTTGGGCTGTTTTGCTTCCATAACATGTTTTTTGGCTATTGACATCTGATTTATGGAGTGATAAAAAGAGATATCCATGTAAAAACCTTTAATACTTTAAAACCTTTAAATAAAACAATACTTTTTAACCTGGCTTTATCCAATGTTCTGGAAATGTATGCAAATGAATGCATTTGTAATTAAATAATGCCTAATTTGCATACTTAAACATACCATTTCAGAAAACTTGTAATACAAAACAGTTGTCTTAATGTACTGTGATTATTTCCCCGGATTCACCTGTGGTGTGCTTGTGTAAGTCTTGTGAGTGTCAGTAGGGGGCAGCAGTGATGCTGAAGGGGGCAGGACTGAAGGTGCGTGTTTCTCCTGCACTTCACTTCGCTTCACATCACATCTTCATCTCCAGCAGAAGATCATCTCTTGAGCTCCTGCGACAGATTTTCTTCTGCATTACAGATTCATAGTGAACGGGACTCGCTGGTGTCGCGCGCTAAATGCCGCTCGCATGTTTCCGGAATCTGCAGGATTTGCCTTTTAATTTCTCTGAACGGGATATAATGTAAGAACTGTGACCGAGAGATGCACGACTTCTGTTAACTACAGCAGTGATACAATGGGGAAACTTCACTCAAAACATGGTGAGTTGCACGTCTAGAAGTTGCATAATCGCAACATATTTGTGTAAATATGTAAACGCGTATGTATATGACTGATTATTCAGTTACGGGAACATTTCTGTCCTTTAGGATAACTTTAGACATAAAATATATAATAGCTTTACATTTTTTATTGTTCCTTTAATGAATTTGAAAAGTGTTGAAAGGTAACATTTGCCAGTTTGTATTATTATTATTGTTTTTCTAAGTTTTCTATTTGTTTTTAATGGAAATATGAAGTCACATCTCTGATCAAAAATCTCATTAATATAAGATTTTTACAAATGAAAGTAACTTCGTTAGGTATCATTATTAAATGACTGACTGATAGATAATCATTTGTGTAAACAATTCAAAGACTTGTGCAACTTTATCCTCTAAAAGCTGGAAAATATCATTACCATACTATACATCATCACTGTTGAGATTCTGATTAGGATGATGTTCAGATATTAATTCCAGGACAGCATAGATTAAACAGTTTGAAGAAGTTAAAATATATAAAATAGTAAAAAATAACTAAAAACAAAAAAAAAATCATTTTAACACACATTTTGTCAATCTTTGCCATGCCTGCTCTTCAAATGCACAAAAATTTCCAAAGTATATAAATGTTATTATAAATAATACTCTGATTTTTGTCTTTCTATCTTCTATTCGGATGCAGCTTGCAAACGTCGGGAAAATCCTGAGGGTGAGATTTGCATTTGACGGTTTTAAAAATATATATTTTATAGTTAAAATGAACTATTAATGGTTTAGAGCATTTCCGAAAACTTTTTCACATCCATTTTCAGGGGATAGTTTTGTTGTGAATGGCTTTATTTCAAGAAGAGGAGTTGAAGGCGGCGAGAGATATGGCACATCTGACAACAACCTGAAAGATTATAAGGTAAGAAGCACCTGTTTTTGTGCATTTGCTTCTTTTATACATCTGAAACCTTCTCGCCATCCATCTTTAAACCTGTCTCACATAGGCAGCTGCCTTCAAACTGAAATCAAACATAAAATTCTGCATAGACGCTATCTTTGTGCATTATACAAATAGCACTTTGCTTGAGAAACTCGACCAATTTCAATTCAATTTCCAAAGAGTATGTCATTTGCATGTTGCAAAGATAACTGTGTTATTCGAATAAGCAAGAATACACAGAACTGATTGTTTTAAACTATTTTTTATCAATGTTTTGAACAACTGCAGTGCATTATGTAATTGCTTTCTGTTGCCGAAGCTTTTTCCCGGTATCACATTCGACTTGATCAAGAATCTGCACCACATAAGGAACAACTTGCGGTGAGCCGTTTGCCATCCCGCTGCCAAAGACCGCATTCCCACTGACGAGAAATCATCATTACACTGGCTGAAACAAACAGAATGGAGTGTGTATGCGCAAGGCCATGCAACGACATGTCGAGCTGCTTGTGATGACGAGAGCTGCTGTTGTTTTTGTCGTGTTTGGCAGCGGGACAGCGCCGCTGTGGTTGTTCCCCTGTGGGATTGATGGGTTTTGACAGCCCATTCCCTGCGGTGGGACTATGACATCAGCGCCGGGCGGACGGTTGGTGATTGACAACTGTATTAACTAACAGCTGAGAGTCTTGGTTAGTCCTGGACGTACAGCAGCTCACATGCGTCTGGGTGAACAGCGTCAGATTATATGGAGACTTTCGGGAGTGTCAGATGTTGATGAGTAATTTCACTGATTGTGATCTGTTGAGGTTTCATCTCGTGCAAAGAAAATTGTCTCTTATATATCTATGCAGTTCATTTAATGCTCTGTCTCATTCTCCGACCACACAATACTCCTATTATCTGACATTTTTCCTAACCTGAGACAGGTTGACGGACCGAACACTAGTGATTAACAACAAAGAATAACATGCCCCATGGCATACGTATGTCAGTAAACGCAGTTCTCTTCATATTGCACAGTTGAAACTGAACATTTTATATAAAATTAAGCAGTATTGTGAATATTGCAATGATCTGATGCACTTTTTACTTGCATTTGTTCAGACAGAGATGTTTTGATAGTTTAAACTTCAGTAAAACACTGTTAGAGTTTGTTTGATTAGTTTCTGTGAAACTCCAATTTATAGAATCAATTCAAAAGTCAAACTCAAACATTGTTGAAGATTTATTCAAATGGACAGAAATTCACAAGAATGACTCTAACATGATTGTTTGATTCATTTCTGTGGGTGAGTTCAAAGAATCTATTAAAAAATACAATCTGTGAATCAATCAATCAATGAATCAAACCAATTCTAACAGTTTTTTTTTTTTATTCATTTCTGTGAATGGGTTAGAACTGTCAATTTCGAAGAATCAGTTCAGAAGTCTATCTCAAAAATCTCTGAATTGCTTTATTGAAATGGACAGATATTCCTGAGAATGAATCAGTGGATGGGTTCCAACTTGAAATGGACAGAAATTCACAGGAAAGATTCAAACCAACTCTAACAAGTTTGTTTGATTCATTTCTGTGGATGAGTTCAAACTTGAAATGGACAGGAAATCACTGGAAAGATTCAAACTAACTCTAAAACGTGTGTTTGATTCATTTCTGTGGATGAGTTCAAACTTGAAATGGACAGGAAATCACTGGAAAGATTCAAACTAACTCTAAAACGTGTGTTTGATTCATTTCTGTGGATCTCCATTTCAAAGAACCAATTAAAAAGTCAGTCTCAAAAATCTCTGAATTGCTTTATTGAAATGGACAGATATTCACAAGAATGAATCAGTGGATGGGTTCCAACTTGAAATGGACAGAGAAGATTTGAACCGTTTCTAAAACATTTGTTCGATTAATTTCTGTGAATGATTTCAAACTGTCCATTCCAAAGAATCAATTCAGAAGTCAATCTCAAAAACCTCTGAATTGATTAATTGAAATGGACAAATATTCATAAGAATTAATTAAACCAACTATAACCAGTTTGTTTGATTCATTTTTGTGAATGGGATCAAAATGTGCATTTCACTGAATAAATTCAGTCGGTCAAAGTCAATCTCAAACATTTTGAATTGATTCATTAAAATGAATAGAGGCCGATGTGTCCCATTATGTCAGGCTCTTTGCATTGCATCATTTCAATTAGCGTTACGCTGAAGGACGGCATAGTAAAAAGACTCTAACTGATAATTAACCTGCTCTATTAGAAGCCTTATAAAAGCTGTTCCCTTCATGAATGGGAAAGTTATTTGGGAAAATCTGACAGCGATCTTAAGGGGAAACCACCGGCGGCACAGGGTACGTCATGTGTCATTAATAGGCAGGTTCAGAGTTTGATTTAATCAAAGTTTTGGCTCTGATTTGTGTTTTGTCAGTCGTCAAGTACCTGAAAGAGTCTTTGAAACTCGGAGCAGGAGCACTTTTGATTGCTGATAAGACATGCTTGGGTTGTTTATTAAGGGTGGTTAAAGTGCAAGACATCTGTATAATTAAGGGCGCTTTTAAACTAGAGCTTTTGGTGCTGATCCGAGTCCATTTCAGGTCAGAGTTTGGTTGATGAAGGGTTCAAAATCTGGATCAAACCATGAGTCACTTAAACTAGCCTAGTTGCAGTTTAGATCACAATATGGGTTGTCTTGTGATGTCATCTTGCTTTTGGAATTTCATTGCGAATTAATCTCCAATTTCCCACATATTTATAAGCTATCTAAGCAAACAAAACAAATGTATGAGTCACATGATCACATTTCTCTGTCTAATCTGCTATTTGTGATTTTTAAAAACGCCATAATCACAGTTTTGTGCTGCCATGTTTATTCTGCAGTTAACCGAATCCTCGTTAACGATATCTTGATGAGTTGCAGCAGGGATAAAGAGTCATTGTTGCGAGAACAGAGCTGGTTTGATTGAAGGTTTTTTGGAGTTACTATATTTTGCTTCCAGTGATTGGCAGTTGCAGCCCGCAAGCTGTGTACCTAATATTGAATGAATAGTCCACTCAAAAATAAACATTTTGTCGTCATTTACTCACCCTCATGTTGTTCCAACCCTGTTTTATTAGTATGTTTTTGTTTCATGAAGCACAAAGTAGATCTCAAGCAGAATATCAGAGCTTCCGTTTTCCACTGAACAATATGATGAATTTTACTGCCTAGTTCCAGTAAAGTTAAAAAGGCATGTCAGATACCATATTTTTGGGTCATTAGGTTACATTAGGTCAAATTTGTGTTTAGAGAAAAAAACTTTTACATTTTAAACACAATAAACATGTATTTTAGTTCCCCTCACAACAAATCCTTTAAATTTAAAGGGGTCCTTGATTATGATTTCACTTTTTTAACTTTAGTTAGTGTGTAATGTTGCTGTTTGAGCATGAACAACATCTGCAAAGTGACGACGCTCAAAGTTCAATGCAAAGGGAGATATTTTCTATTACAGAAATCGCTTTTTTAGGGACTACAACAAACGGCTGGTAGGAACTACAATGAGCTTCTTCCCGGGTTGGTGACATCACAAACCCCAAAATTTACACAAACCCCGCCCCCGAGAACACACAACAAAGGGGGTGAGGCCATGTTGGGCTGCTTTAGAGAAGAGGAAGAGTTGTTGTAGTAGAGTGTTATTGTCATGCCGTCATTTTACACCGGACTGCTTCACAAACGAGGGTCATTTCAATGCTGGATTTGCCAAAAAAAGATTAACATGACGACACATGCTAGTCGATGAGTTGAATCAACTCCACAGCAACTACATAAATTTATCCACTAACCATTCAGAAACGTCCAGTTTCATTCTAAAAGTTGTAACTTCTTCCTGAGTCTCTCCATCAGTGTCGACTCCGGTTTGAACAATGTAAGGCTGAACACCGTTACTGACAATCCTTATTTTGGCTGCGTGAGATTCTCCAGCTTTGTTGTTGTTGAGCAACCGAAGCGTAAGCTGTTAAAGCTCCGCCCTCTTCTATAAAAACGGGCCGGGATCAGCAGCTCATTTGCATTTAAAGGGACACACACAAAAACAGCAAATTTGACAAGCTATAATAAATGATCTGTGGGGTATTTTGACCTGAAACTTGAGAAACAGTGTTGAGACACATTCTGAGGACACCAGAGACTTACATTACATCTTGTAAAATTATATATTATTATAGGCATTATTGGTCCCCTTTAATAGTATTCAGAATCAGAACAGAACAAGAATGAGATATATAAGTATAAAGCAAACATAAATTATAGTGGCATTCATTATAAAGAACATTTATTAAAAATACCAAGCCTAAACAAATGTATTTAAAGTGAAACTGAAACTACTGCTGTGTGGGAAATGCGCTATACAAAAAAAATTGTGCTTACGTGCCTCTCTCATTCTGCACCAAATATGTGTGGTTTGTACATGTTTTGCACGCTTGCATTATAAGTTTCTTTGGAATATACAGGGGTTGGACAATGAAAATGAAACACTGGCCAATATAGTGTTGGACGTGTCACACCTATATATTCCAATCTTCACTGGTTTTACGGTCCATCAGTGAGAGCAGAGTGTGAATGTTGAATTAGCAGAGCAATAACACAGCTGTACATAAAATATTGCAATCCACATACATAATGGGAGACATATCAGAGTTCAAAAGAGGACAAATTGTTGGTTCGCATCTCGCTGGCTCATCTGTGACCAAGACAGCAAGTCTTTGTGGTGTATCGAGAGCCACCATCCAACAGCAGTAACTGTGGACCCAAGAGGAAGCTGTCTGAAGGAGATGTCCAGGAACTAACCCGCCTAAATCCACAGCTGCCCAACTCTCTGCAGAATTAAATGTGCACCTCGACTCTCCTGTTTCCACCAAAACTGTTGGTCAGGAGCTCCACAGAGTCAATATTCATGGTCAGGCTGTTATAGTCAAACCTTTGGTCACTCGTGCCAATGTCAAATGTCAGTTTCATTGGTGCCAACAGTGCAAATCTTGGACTGTTGACAATGTGAAACATGTATTGTTCTCTGATGAGTCCACCTTCACTGTCTTTCCCACATCCTTGGGAGTTACGGTGTGGAGAAGCTCCAAAGAAGCTGAACACTCGACTGCAGCTGCCCAGAGTGAAGCTCAGCGGAGGATCAGTGATGATTTGGGCTGCAATATCATGACATTCCCTACTGTGCTTGATGGTCCACTGCCAAGGACTACCAAACTGTTCTGGAGGATCATGTGCACCTAATGGTTCAAACTTTAGGTGCAACATGTGTCATGTATCAGCATGATAATGCACCAGTACACACAGCAAGGCTTGTGACAGAATAGTTTGATGAACATGAAAGTGAAGTTGAACATCTCCCATGGCCTTCATAGTCACCAGATCTGAATATTTTGGAGGAGTGAGTCAGAAAGCGTTTTCCTCCACCAGCATTACATAGTGTCCTGGACACGGTTCTGGAAGAGGAATGGCTCAAAATCCATCTGGACACTGTGAAGGACTTGTATCTGTCATTCCCAAGATGAATTGATGCTGAATTGGCTGCAAAAGAAGGATCTACACCATACTAATAAATTATTGTGATCTAAAACCAGGTGTTCAGTTTCATTGTCCAAGTCGCAGCATGTTTAAAAAAAATGTGACTTATATTCCTGAAAATATTGTAATCATGTAAGTAGTTCATATGACTTGTGCACATGACAGAGGTTGAGTAAATGAAGACAAAATCGTAATTTTTGTAATTTTTCACAATTTCATCAAAAACACTGGGAAAACAAGGACTCTTGAATTTTAAGAATTGAATGTTTTAATTTTAAAAATTGAATGTTAATTGTGTTAATGTATTGTATTTGAATTCCCATCGTGTTTTGATCATGAAAATGAACATTATTTCTTTCTCAAAAATCTCGGTTTCTCTTCGTAATAGTAAGGGATGGTTGAGTTTATAATGCGGTTGAGCTGTTGTAATATTTTTCCAGACCTCATATAAATAAACAGTCTTTTTATAGACTGTCTACATGACATTTCTCTTTGATGCTGAAATCACTCCATAAATTTCAACACAGTTTTATTCTGTTGTTGCCATAATTTTCTCTGATGGCCTAAGCCATTTACGATTGGTTTATGATGCACAAGTTTAAGGAGAATCGAATGACGTCCTATCCCTAGGGATTGTTTGACATTTGTCGAGCCGGTCGTAGTGTTGTATTGTCATTATAAGTGCGGTTTGACTTTGCACCCCAGAGCAGCTGTAATTCTGTCCTCTAAATGAACTGAAAGGAGACACCTCTGCATAGACTGATGCTCGTGTCCATGACAAACTAGAGTAGATATATAATTTGACACTCAGTGTTTAGGAATCTCTGTAAGAATGACATATTTCTGGATTACATCAAGTGAAGTATATAAGTACTTTGTTCCTACCTCTAGTTTTCTATATGCACAACATGCTGTGTTGTTCACATATTCTTTTACATTTTGCAGGAATTTTCAGATTTTAATACGTTTGAAGCTCCATTAACATCAATTGTGGCATAAAGTCTATTACAACCAACTGGTTGCTCAGTTGAAGTTTAAAGGAGTCCTTGGTTATGATTTCACTTTTTTAACTTTAGTTAGTGTGTTATGTTGCTGTTTGAGCATAAACAACATCTGCAAAGTTACGACGCTCAAAGTTCAATGCAAAGGGAGATATTTTCTATTACTGAAATCACTTTTTAAGGACTACAACAAACGGCTGGTTGGGACTACAAAGAGCTTTTTCCCAGGTTGGTGACATCATAAACCCCGCCCCCGAGAACACACAACAAAGGGGGTGAGGCCATGTTGGGCTGCTTTAGAGAAGAGGAAGAGTTGTTGTAGTAGAGTGTTGTTACCAATGTTTCATTTGAAAGCCACATTTCTATCTCTATCTGTAAAACCGCATTCTTCCATCTTGAAAAAAAAATACCATGCCGTCATTTTACACCAGACAGCTTCACAAAGGAGAGTCAATTCAACGCTGGATTTGCACAAAATTTTAAAAGCGGACTCAGTATTATTTCAAATACACTGTTTGGTAGTTAGTCGGGTTACTTACTTACATGATAAGGTTACTTACCTTATTTTTGATTGTCTGGAGCTGCTGTTCTGTTGGCACTCTTGTGTACGGTGCGTTCATTTTTTTGTGTTTCCTTGTCGTTCATTCATCATCTGCGCTTTATTTTTCGTGGCGCATTTTGTTGCGCAACAGCTGTGATAAACAGACATCCACTCGCATTGCGTGTGTAACAGTGGCCAGATAGTGAGAGTTTTGCAGTTAAACTACTGCACACTGACGTCCGCTAGAGAATGAGCTGTTTAGTGCATTCGCCCTCGCATGAGGCCGGGGTTTGAGACCGACTCGGAGCAGGGTGGTTAGTATTGGAGTGTGAGTTTTGGAGGCGGAGCATTGAAGAGAGGGGTGGGTTTGTTTGGGGTGATTTCAAATATCAACAGTGTTCAACAACGAATTTGAGAAATCGCACACAGCACCTTTAACATGACGACATGCTAGTCGATGAGTTGAATCAACTCCACAGCAACTACATAAAGTTATCCACTAACCATTCAGAAACGTCCAGTTGCATTCTAAAAGTTGTAACTTCTTCCTGAGTCTCTCCATCAGTGTCCGACTCCGGTTTGAACAATGTAAGGCTGAGTAAGATCTGTGTGAGAGGTGATTCATGGTAATGTAAAAGAGTAATCAGGACGGCATATATTTTCGGCTCGTATTTTTGGCCGTTTTTCTCTTTTGGCCAAAAACCAAATACCATTTTCGGTCATTTTTGGTGGCCGAAATGTTGGTACATCCCTACTTTTTGGTTCATTTAGATGTCTGAATTGCATTCATATTTCAGTTGAACTGCACTAGAGTTCATTTGTTCGGTGCACACCAGGGTTCACATTCGTTCAAAATGAATCTCACTAACCGAGCAATTGAGCTGAATAATGACATTAACTTTGCAACATCAATATTGTTATTGAACTGAATTGAGCTGAATAATGACACTATTGCCTGTACAGCTGAAATTGAATTTGTTTCATAATTGATGAATTTTATAACATTAAAATGGTTACTTTCCTGTTTATTCATTTGAAGCTGGTTTGAAACAATCTGTATTATATAAAGCACTATAGGAATAAATGTGACTTGACTTGATCATGGCAGCAGTATTTCATCAAAAGATGGAAAAGAGATTTGAATACCTTTATCCATATGTATGGCATTACTTGATTTGCATAATTGCATATGCAAATAAACGCTATCAGCTGCAATTCATCTTTCATGATTTTGTGTATATTTCATCTCTTAGTGCACTTTCATTAAAAGAGCTTTGCTAAAAAGACATGATGGAATGGTCAGAATTATTTTCTGCCACAGATGATGTTGAAACAGCTTAATTTGTACTAAACCCAGAACATTCCTTGAAGTTAATGGAAAAGAGGGAATGTGTCCAATAATTGTGTCTGGCTGGCTTTTAAAGTCAGCTTTAGGATTTGGAAGGCAGGTAAAATCCTGATGACTGCAGATTAGAAACGGGCCAAATCCGGTGTTTGGTCAGACCCCCCTCCCCCATCCCATTGTCAGGGAAGCGTAGGGAATGGGATTCCTTAGCTGCCTGGACGCGACTTCAAAGCGCGGAGCTGGGAGTTATTAAAGCTCTCTGATATCACTGGAGCCGCGTATCTGGGGGAAGGGAGGACGGACGAACAGTCCCGCGGGGAGAGACAGACGGGTGAGTGTCCCGAGGGTATTCCTGGTGTGGAGCTCCTGAGTATTAACTCTAAAAGCCATTAGTGTTCAGTGGGCAATAATGAGCTCATTAGCTGCAGTCAGATGTTTCCTTAAAGGAATAGCATGTTGGTCCAAACCCGAATGACTTAATCGAGAGTCTTTATCAGGGTTATTCTCAAAACTAAAACTTTATATATATACCAAAAAAGTATCATAAAAGTAGTTCATGCACTTCTTAAGCCATACGATAGTTTTGCGTGAGTAAATCTGTTTTATATTAGAGCTTTTTGTTTAAATTCATGTAAAGAAATCATATGACTTCAGAAGACTTGGAATAAAATGCACAATGAATGCATTTTTTTTTTTGTCCTTTTTAGAGTCACTATTGTGTGGAAAAAGAGTTCATTACAAATTCTTCTTTCATCTTGCATAGAAAAAAATAACAGCAGGGTTTGGAACGACATGACAGATTTTTTCATTTTTGCTAAACTATTTCTAAAAGTTTTGTGGAGAGCTGTCGCGTCCAGAAGATACGTGCTTCAGATTAAAGCATGTTGAGTGAAAGGAGCAAAAAAGCAGGAGCAGCAAATGGGGTAATTACGGACTTGGACTCAGAGGTGACTGTTGGCTGATCAAAGACATTCCCTGAAAAAACAGGCTTTGTTTTTGTTCCTCAAGGAGACCGCGATAGAGAAAGAATGATTTGGCTGGTTTCGAGAAGGGCAAGTTTGACGGATCATTGCAGGTGTTCGGCTCTTACCTGTATAAACACCTGGCATGGGGCTAGAGAGATCTTCAGAGGAAAGATCAAAATGACCAGTCAATATGAGCAGCCAAAATAGCAGCAGCTCAGAATGTTGTTGGAAGGCCGGACAAGAGGCCTCTCTGTGAAAAATCAGCACGGAAAGCGCTTGATTCCAGCCCGGCGCTGAGGTGGAGACTCGCCCTCCAAAGACTCGCCATTCTTAAAGAGCCTGTGAGGCCTCAGTGTGCTTCAACACTGGAAACATCAACAGTCTGCAGCACACTGACTGCTTCTTCAGCTCTCTGGATGCCCAAATAATGACACACTCGCTCATTTCAACTTTTCAACACCCCTTTTGTCTTAAACGTTCCCAGGCATGAAGCCATTAACGTGATGCCAGTGAAGTAGGAACAATCTGATAAATGGTGGTGGGATACATTACAGAGTCGGGCACAATTCAGAACGAGTGTGAATTCGAATTGAATTGGCTACAACACGCAAGTTAAACTTTTGGAATTTAAATTGCAATTCAGGAAATTACTCTTCCTGCCAAAGAAAGTGTCACACAACAGAAGAACTTCATTAGTCAGCAAGAACACTTTTACATACATTACAGCATTCTGGTTCATAAAATGAAGGTTAATATATTAAAGATAATGCAATTTTAAATAATCATTTATTATGAAAAATGAAATTTGAGAATTGTAGTTATTTAGACCTCAAATATGTCACTCGTATATAAACATTGTTCCTATTTTACAATTTGTTTAGATGCTTTCGCAGATGAGAGCTCCAGGCTATCAGCGGCCATTCAGCACTCGTGTACCCACTGAGAACAGCATTATGTTGGCCAGTCCTTCGGGAATTTGCAGCTGGCTCTTATCTAGATAATGATTAAACATGAGATATAGGGGCCTAATTCATTTGGGGTATATAATCGTTTTGGGTTAAGGGGAAAATTAAGTTTCATAACTTTATATTTAGGCTATATTTAATTTAAATCATGTACTAAAGCGCTGCTTTTGTACGTTTAACTGAATTGTTTACTTGTTTATTTCCTATTGTCTAATGGCTATTGTTGGACCTATAATGCCCCTTTTACAAGATGTAAGATTAGTCTCTGTCCCCAGAATGTGTCTGTGAAGTTTCAGCTCAAAATACCCCACAGATCATTTATTATAGCTTGTCAAATTTGCACCTATTTGGGTGAGCAAAAAAATGCCAGTTTTGTGTGTGTCCCTTTAAATGCAAATGAGCTGCTGCTTTCCAGAAGAGGGAGGAGCTTCAGCAGCTCACGCTTTGGTTGCTCAACAACAATAAAGCTGGAAAATCTCACACAAAGCCAAAATGAGGATTGTCAGTAAAGGTGTTCGGCCTTACATTGCTCAAACTGGAGTCGGACACTAATGGAGAGAATCAGAGACTTATAGACTGCGTCTGGACGTTTCTGAACGGTTAGTGGATAAATTTATGTAGTTGCTGTGGAGTTGATTCAACTCCTCGACTAGCATGTGCTGTCATGTTAATCCTTTGTGCAAATCGAGCGTTAAATTGACCCTCGTTTGTGAAGCAGTCTGGGGTAAAATGACAGCATGGCAACATGGCAATAAATATTATTTTTTATAAATAATATGCTGTGTTTGGTATTGAGAAATGGTCCATGATTTCGATGGCGAGTGAGTCAGTAGCAAATTGAAAGGGAGTAGTTTGTAAACAAGGAAGTTGTTTTAGCACTGTAATGGGAAATCCCCTTGAAAGGACAAAGACAAAGATATCCTTGAAACTGATTTTTTTTTTTTTTTTAATAGATATAATATTATGGACATGAATGCTTTATCACATGCAGGTAATACATTTGTTTAGTCAATTTGTCTCTCATAATACCATAATACTCTACATAATACAATAAGCTTCAATGAAGCGACTTGAGATTTGAATCTGTGGCAGAAGGAAGTAGTTCTGCACAAAAGAGGGTTTTTAAAGACACTTTAAAGACATCAGCGCAGCCATATCGCACGGCTACAAGTGCATATATTGCTCATATATATGTATATATATATATATGTATACCGTGCTCAGCGTAAATGAGTACATCCCCTTTGAGAAGTAACATTTTAAACAATATCTAAATGAACACAAAAACAATTTTCAAAATGTTGACAAGACTAAGTTTTATATAACATCTGTTTAACTTATAACATGAAAGTAAGGTTAATAATATAACTTAGAGAACAACATTTTCAGTTTTACTCAAATTAGGGTGATGCAAGAATGAGTACACCCCACTGAAAGTCTTTGGAGCAAAGCTAAATTTTAGACTACAGATGTCTAATTTAACAAGAATTCAACCACAGGTGAGTCTAATTATTCATTACACAGGTGTCCAGCAGACAGCTGACTATAAAACGGTGTTAAAACCCCTTTCCTATTTCATGCTGTCAGCAATGGCACCACATGGAAGAGAAATGTCACAAGAAAAAGAAAGAAAATAATTTTTTTACACCAGAAAGGTGAGGGTTACAAGAAGATCAGCAAAGCTTTACTTATCATTCAGAATACTGTAGCAAAAGTGGTACAAAAATTTTTAAAAGATGGAACTGCAACCATCTTACAGAGACGTCCAGGTCGTCCATGGAAGTTAACACCTCGACAGGAGCGCTTTCTGATGAGAAGGGTTGAAGAAAATCGGGATGCAAGTTCACTGCAGTTATCTAAAGAAGTAGAAAACCAAACTGGGGTGACTATTTCCCATGACACAATACGACGTACACTGCAGAGGAATGGCATGCATGGGTGCCGTCCACGAAAGAAGCCTCTCCTAAAGCCCAGGCACAAAAAAGCTCGCCTAGAGTTTGCCAGGGCCTGTGCTGACAAAGATGAAGACTACTGGGACTCTATACTCTGGAGTGATCATGACCCTTGGTCATTGAGCACTTTTCCAACATGACAATGATCCTAAACACACATCTAAGGCCACTGTTGGGTTTCTGAAGAAGAACAGGGTTAAAGTGATTCAGTGGCTCCTGATCTGAACCCAATCGAACACCTATGGGGAATTCTGAAGAGACAAGTTGAGCATCACTCTCCATCCAGCATCCAGTCTCTAAAAAGGTCATTCTTGAAGAATGGAGAAAGATAGATGTTGCAAAATGTCGCCAACTTGTTAATAAAAGTCATGGAGGCCATACAAAGTACTAGATGTAGTAGTTTTTGTTGTGGGGTGTACACATTTTTGCATCACCCTAATTTGAGTAAAACTGAAAAATGTGTAATCTAAGTTATATTATTAACCTTACTTTCATGTTATAAGTTAAACAGATGTTATAGTCTTGTCAACATTTTGGAAATTGTTTTTGTGTTCATTGAGGTATTGCTTAAAATGTTACTTTTCAAAGGGGGTGTACTCATTTACACTGAGCACTATATATATTAATATTGATTATATTATTTTTCAGGCAATATCTCATGTTGTTTGTATGAACAATCGTTTGGTTGAAGCAATGGGGGTGGTCTAATTTAGAATTTAGCAAAGTGGCAGAAATTGTTTAAAGTAATTGATTGTCTTTTTTAAATCATGGCCAAGCTAAACTCTTGAAGTATAATGACTTGGAACTTGGAAATCTCTAAAAGGAGGGCTGACATGACCTCCCAGATATAATGGGCCCTGATGGATGAGGTCAGTCTTCACAGATGTGAATCATCCCAGTGACAAAACCTGTATATATGATGTTGTTTCTTGATAGCCAGTCAGAGTGGACTTGTTCGATTATCTCATGTTTACTTTTAGAAATTCTCACCTCAACAGAACTGTGTATTTTCTTGCTTTTTCTAGGAGACCGATATTTTATTTGGACTTTGAGTCAGTGGTATTTGCTTTGGAAACGTGTTGTGGATATCTAGCCTGTATTTAAGAGCGTCACATTCAATGACATCTTTCTCACTCAGCTTTTCTTACGGTCTCCGACTTGGAGCAAATGGGGAAACTCCATTGTCTTGATGGAGCTGAATGGTGCAATTGGCTCTTTGTTTAATAATTGACATTCTCCTGGTCAAAACCGCTGTCGAGGTTTTGAGGAAAGCTCAGACATACTTGTATGGTATTCAGATTTTTGAGGCAACTAGGAGACATTTGAAGAGTTTGGGCTTTTTTTTTTTTTAACTTTGGCTTCACAAGAAGGCGAGCCATGAGCCTTCATCTCTGAATGAGAAGCATGTGGCGGCCGTCCAGAACAGCGGGGTCTTTCAGCGCGGCCGCTGCAGACATCTGTTCTTGGTTTGTACAGCAGAAATCCTCGAGCTCGGAGAGGGGCAACAGGGGGCCGATAAGGGCCTGTTTTTCTAAAGGCTTTGAGGTGGTGGGGCACTATGAAGGGTGTTGTTTTGGGGGAGCAGGGAGTGTTCAATAGATGTGGCACTGACAGCCTGGATTATTCTCTTTTTTCTGTACTTGAGATCTTTAACAACCACATAGCAACACTTCAGCACCATTATGACAAGTTTTGCATGAACTCAAAGCATTAACATACGGACTGCATTCAGACCTTTTTTGTACAGTATTGTGTGTGCTGTCTGTTTTGTTGAAATTTAACATTAAAGTTTGAAAATCTCCCATTGACTTACATTAAGGTATGTTTACATGCACTAATTTTCCTAGGAATGAGTCCAATCCAATTTCAGAATCTAAAATTTCTGTTTATATATGAACCCTAGAGGCCAATCGAAGAAAGAACTGGTGTGAAGTCATTTCGAACAAAATCAGGCCAAAATGAAGCTCGTTTGGTGTTCGTTTCGGGAGTTCGAAACAGTTTGCCAAAGCGAACTTTTTGGAAACTTTAAAGTAAACGCCTTTGAACTATCATTGGTCCGTGACGATGACATAATAGGTAGGTGTGGCTCTAAGGCTCCGCCTTCTTTGATGTGAAAATCTTCTCAGGTACTGATTATATGCTTTACTTAATGTGAAAAGAATTTAACATTAGTTTGAATGTCATTTTGCGTGCCTTATATAGCCATACTGAAAGAGACGATGGATAATTCGCCTCAGAATCAGATATTGAAAATAAATGAAAGAAAACAAGAACTTTCAAACTGTGAACTCAAACAAATGTATTCAATGATACAGATTGTTTCAGTCACTCAGTATGTTTTTTAATGTGTAAATAGTGTAATATTTATGAGTTTGTTTATGTACTTATCTATTTCGTTGCGAGTGCAGTGCGCTTACATAGAGACTCCGCCCACACACACTTCTGATTGGCTGTGATTTTTAATTGATTTTGTCACGCCTCGTAGTCGTGTCACGTCTCGTTGTGAAATTACTTTTCACTGGAATCTTATCGCATCATATCTGGTTAGGTCATAGTTTTAAAGTCTCTTTATGTGTTTTTATCCCTTATTTTACTGATGAATGAAGAAAAACCTTAAAAATCACTAAGGTACCTCGGTCTGAGGGACCTCAATCTGAATAGCTTTATTGAGATCTTCAGTGTTAAAATCCCACTCAATCAATCAATTAAAATATGATTAATCTCACAATTTTTCTGTAGTTAACACATTCAGTTCTTTTTTTAAGGAAACAAAGCTAATTAAAGTATGTTATTCTACGGTTTGTATGGATGATGCTGTAATGGAATATAAGTGCTTTACGAATATGTGCTAATGTGTTCACATTAGCATTCACCATGCAAATAGACCTAAGAAAGAAGACCAATCATGACTCGGTATGCAAATATTATGTCGTCATCACTGTGAAACACATTCTATAAAAGCATGTTTGTTTGTTTTTTTTTAATAACAAGAGAACTTCATAGACGTAATCTTACTTAAAGAAGTGCAGTCTGGCGCTGGTATTCATGTTAGCATTTATGGAGATTGTGTTTTTGTGTCAGAACATCTACACTGCATATGAGCAAGATCTTTCACCCCCCTCCCCACTTCCTCCTCTCACTTTTCATGGCCCGTGTTTCATGGAAAAAGACATCTGAACACTGCAGGCGGATTGCATGTTTATTTATTTGAGGATATTTATGCTGTGAAAGGCACTTTGAAGGTGTTTGCTTACGTTCCTCCGGTTCCTTGTCTAAGCACTCTTTCCGAGCGGGTTGAGCATTCATAGCTTCAAAGACACTGAGGTGCCATCATTAATTGTGGAGCACGTTCAGCGGACGACTTTAAAGCGCTCACAGATGACTGTTTGATCTCCTCCAGACGCCACCAATGTTTCCCTTTTCCTCATTCCAGACTTTTGACGTGCAATTATTCATAATTAAGGCAATTTATAGTTTTCATGCTGTGTTTAAAGTCAACATAAAATCAAAATTGACTCTATGTACTTTCTTAATGCACATTCTTGGTCTTATTGTGAACAATTTATCAGTGCACATTTTACGAAAGAAAAATAGTTTCATAATCGTTTATCAAAACGACTTCACAAAACACTTTTTTTTTATTGTTTTAATATCCAGTTGTATTTGGAAATTCATCAGATTACTGAATTAAAACTGGGTTATGTTTGGCATTTTATGTTGGCTTTGGCTTTTATACATTTTCAGCTTTCTTTAGTGTGTAATGTTGCTGTTTGAGCTTGAAAAATGTCTGCAAAGTTACAAAGCACAAAGTTATTCTCTATATCAGTAAGAACTGTTTCTGAACTCCCTGAAACGCCTCCATTGTAGTCTTGAGTTTTCCTCCGGGAATGAACACGTCACAATATTCCTCATTCAAATAATTCCCGCCCAAGACATACTCAGAATAAAGGGGCAGGGACATTTTCCAAACACACTCAAAGTGGTTGACCAATCACAACACACTGCTCCAGCCGACCAATCAGAGCACATTGTGCTTTTTAGAATGAGGGGCTTCATAGAGACAGGAACAAAACAGAGCATTACTGACAGACTGAGAAGAGATGTTTCAATAATGACAAATATGGAGAAAATAATGTGATAATGAAACATACAAGCATGAAAACCTATTCTAGTAGAGCCCAAAAACAAAATCAAGACTTAATAGGTCCCTTTTAAAGGGGTTGTTGATTATGATTTCACTTTTAGTTAGTGTGTAATGTTGCTGTTTGAGCATAAACAACATCTGCAAAGTTATGATGTTCAAAGTTTAATGCAAAGGGAGATATTTTCTTTTAAAGAATTCTCTGTTTAAGGACTACAACAAATGGCTGGTAGGGACTACAACAAGCTTCTTCCTGGGTTAGTGACATCACTAACCCTACAATTTACATAAACCCCGCCCCAGAGAACACACAACAAAGGGGGTGAGGTCCTGTTGGGCTGCTTTAGAGAAGAGGAAGAGTTGTTGTAGTAGAGTGTTGTTGTCATACCGTCATTTTTCGCTGGACTGCTTCACAAACGAGGGTCAATTCAACGCTGGATTTGCACAAAAGATTGACATGACGACACATGCTAGTCGATGAGTTGAATCAACTCCACAGCAACTACATAAATTTATCCGCTAACTATTCAGAAACGTCCAGTTTCATTCTAAAAGTTGTAACTTCTTCCTGAGTCTCTCCATCAGTGTCCGACTCCGGTTTGAACAATGTAAGGCTGAACACTGTTACTGACAATCCTCATTTTGGCTGCGTGAGATTCTCCAGCTTTGTTGTTGTTGAGCAACCGAAGCACGAGCTGTTAAAGCTCCGCCCTCTTCTGGAAAGGGGTCTGGGAGCAGCAGCTCATTTGCATTTAAAGGGACACACACAAAAACGTGTTTTTGCTCACACCCAAATAGGGGCAGATTTGACAAGCTATAATAAATGATCTGTGGGGTATTTTGAGCTGAAACTTCACAGACACATTCTGGGGACACCAGAGACTTACATCTAAAAGGGGCATGATAGGTCCCCTTTAAAGAAAAGCTGGATGTCATGTCACTATGGTGCATTTAATAAACAGAATGTGATTAGATGCTTTTGCAACCTAACTAATGAGGAATTACATCACAGAAGTTCATCCATCTAGAAGAGTAGCTGCACCTCAAAGAGGATTTAAAATTATAGCTCAATATAAACAGGCCTTAATTCATGTAAGTGCTTTGACAAAAGAATGAGATTCACATTTCTGCTTTTAAACTGTCTAGATCCAAGACAAGGAATAAGGGTCTTATCTAGCAAAACAATCTGTCATTTTCTAAAAAAAAAAAAAAAAAACTTTTTAACCACAAATGCTCATCTTGCACTGCTCTGAGATGCGCCATGCATTACGTAATCACGATGGAAAGGTCACAAGTGACGTAGGCGGAAGTACCGAGCAAGTGTCTACAAATCGAACATGCAAAGACTAAGCCAAACACCTTTGCAAAAAAAGGTAAAACAGCGATGTTGGACGATTTTGAAGTTGGAGGAGAAAATGAGATGGAGTTTTTCGCCCTACTTTTCCTCAAAAACCTTGATTTCTTTTCGACTGAAGAAAAGACATGAACCTCTTGGATGACATGGGGGTGAGTAAATTATTAGGAAATTTTAATTCTGAAGTGAACTAATCCTTTAACTTGTACTGAACCCGGAAAACATTTCTATAATGTCATGTTTTGAAAATCTCTTAAAAAACACATAGATCTGTTCACCGATGCCACTGTGTAAACAAGCATGATGTGAGACGCCATAAATTTGCACACGTTCGGCTGGTGTCAGCGTGATGTTTAAAGTGCCGCCGTTGAGGTCAGTCTGCGCTGAATGAGTGAATGGAAATGGAGCGTTTGCGGTGGATGTTATGGCAGCCGTTTACTTTGCGTCGCTTACAGGAGAAGGAAAGAAAATACCTGAAGCTGGAGTCCAGAGCGCCTGTGCGGTGACTTTTTTTTGGCCAAGTCTGCTGGATCCTAGTCAGTGTTTGATCTTGTGCAGCTCTCAGCCAAGTCAAACAGCAGGAGACTCAAAGGTTATTGCGTTTTAGTGTGTAAGGTATGTTTCCATATAAACCGCTGTTCCCCTGTAGAAGGCTTTAGCTCATCTCCAAATGGACAATTTGCAAGCCTTAGCACAGTCAAGGGAATATTTGATTTATTTATTTTTTGTACTGTGGTTGTTATTAAAAGGGGTTTTAATTGAATACTTGTGTTTTAATCAGTAATTTAATGACAAGGCATTTGGAAAAACTTTACAAGTAAATGGAAATGTTTGTTAGGAGGAAAACACTAGCCTAAATGACAAAAGCATTAACTAGTTTAGTGTTTTCTAACTTGTGTGTGTGTGTGTGTGTGTGTGTATATGCGTGTGTATATATCTATATATATATCTATATATATATATATCTATATATATATATATATATATATATATATATATATATATATATACACTCATATACATATACATATATATATATATATGGACCTCTATATATTATTTAGTTAATAAAATACTTGAAAAGTGTTTTATCCCATTTTGATTATTTTCTCTCTTTGGAACTTGGAAAAGATGAGATTATTCATAATAAATTTAGGATGAGTCTGACATAAGTGCAAAAATAGCTTCACATTATGAAACACTTGAGTTCAAAACAGCCAAACTAATATTATAAAACAGTATATCATACCATCATACCACCACACCCCTAACAAAGTATATTTGAAAGTGAATAATAATGTGTTTTGTGGCTTTTGAATTAGTTTTGCAATACAGATTGTTCATAAGTCTCTGATTGATATTTCTGCTTGTGGTTTGTTTCAGGAGACTTTAAACTGTTCCTGTGACATGCTATTCTGAGCCATTTGATCACAGAAAAGCCTCCTTTTCTTTGTTCAGGTGCTGCAAACAGACACCCAGGCACATAAATCTGATCATTTGAACTCAAAGCTGGTCGGTTTCAGACTCTGTTAGCACGCTGTATCGGTGTTTGCTTATGCAATATTGTCTCAAAGAGATTCCTAGAGCCTCTTTTGTGAAAGCCTCAGAAACCTCATCCTTTTTCCACATTCCCCCAAGACCGACGGCTATGGACAGACACCCTAAACCCAGTTTCCTGTCTGCACGCTAAACAAACACTGGAACAAGAAAGAAACGGAGAGGAGAGGTCTGTTGTGCATTTTGACACAATGCGACTTTTTGCCGAGTAGGACAACTTGAAGGCGCCTGGAGTGCTGCACGTTGTTGCATTCATAAATGCAGTAAAAATGGCACACTTTTGTGAAGTTTAAAAGTTTGAGCTGCTCAAAAACTGTGAGAACTGGCTCATATTCCTGTGACATAAGAAAAACTGAAGTGAGCGGAAACACATTTTTCTCTTTGAGACTCCCTGTTCTGGACCTCTAGGTATCACTATTATCGTCCAGTCCAAGACGTGAAACATAAAGGGTTAGTTCAGCCAAAAATGAAAATTCTGTCATTAATTACTCACCCTCATATAGTTTCAAACCCATAAGATGTTCGTTCATCTTTGGAACACAAATGAAGATCTTTTTGAAAGCTCCCTCCATTGACAGTCTACGCAACTACCACTTTCAAGCCCCAGAAAGATAGTAAAGACATCATTAAAGTAATCCTCAATTTTATGAAGCGACGTGAGTGATTTGTTTGTGCAGAAAAAACACCACTTTATTTACAAAATATAGAGAGCACCACTATTGTGTTGATACTATTTTAATGATCGAAGCGCATGGCGCAGATGCATTTAGGGAGTGTCCGAATCCACTTTTGCTAGTTTAACGACGGGAAAAATGGTCGGCGTGCCTGGCGCATGGTCCGAAAAGGGTTGTACCTAATCTCTTAATGAGTCATGGGTGTGTTTTGGGTGTAACGTGCAATAAACCAATCAGAGTCATCTCCCATTCCCTTTAAAAGCCAAGAAGCAGGTTGTCCTAAGAAGAAGGACAACTTTGATGAAAGGTTTTGATCCACTTCAAATGTTGACTGGTGTATTATGACATGTAGGCATTTTTATCTTTATGTACACAATAATCAATTTTTTCTGGTTAACACGGAGTACAGTATACAGTTCTTGCATCACTTGTATTTCTGTTCTAAAAATAAAGACTCAGACAGGAAATAAGTTGTTTTATGTTTGTTAGCGAACCTAGCGAACAGTCATGGTATATGCGTTAGCCCAATGCAGAAACGTATTGATAAAGCACTGCAGTTGTACACCAACGTATTGCTCTATTCTTTATCATAACTCCAAGTAATAACCATGAAAAACATTTGACACATTTCTAGACAACTGCGAGCGAACACATATTGCTGTTAGCTGGTTAGCCGGAGATCTACAAGCTGCGCGGAGTGTACACAACACAAACAACTAACGTATTGTGCATGCTACAGAGAACATAACAATTATTAATCATACTTACAGGTTGTAATTCGGAGGAGGAAGAAACTGGTACTGACCCATCCTTCAGAAACAACCGGCTTGCGAATCCCTCGTTGAACGCATTTAGGTTGAAGAAGCAGTCGTCAGTAAAATGATGGGAACACAGCACAAGGTTCGGGCTATACTGCTGTGGTTTCGTTGTAAAGATGAACTTTAAACACTGATTCTTCACGTATTGGCAGTGTTTGACGGGTTTCACGTTTTCCCTGGTGTCTGCGCATGCAATAAGTGGGGGGCAATATGCTAATGTTTCGTTTTGACGTCACTACGAAACGGCTTGGGATTCGTTTTACAAGCAACTCGTTTAACTGACTCAGAGTCGACTCTTACTTTTGAGAGACAATAACTTTTAAAACAGGATGTTTTCATTCACTTAAAGCTATGTTACACACTACATGAAAGGTAATAATAGGGGCACTTTAAACAACGTGGGCGCTGAAACCGATAAATTTCATTCAGATTGAGCTCAGTTGAATTGATTGAGGTGTTTACACAAAGACCTTTTAGTCCAATTGATCCGTTTTTTTTTTTTCTTCTGTAGTTTAAAAGTTTGAGCTGTTCAAAAACTGTGAGAACTGCCTCATATTCCTGTGACATAAGAAAAGCTGAGTGGAAGCACATTTTTCTCTTGTTCGGAAAACCATTGAGACTCCCCGTTCTGGACCTCTAGCTTGCACATGTGTAGGTATCGCTATTATTCAAGCCATAAAACTACACGGCCACATCTGAAAGTGGTTAGCTGTCGAAACACACTGGCAGCTTCAAAGCGGGCTGCAGTCGGAGCGGGACTGAGTTCCTCTCAGATTGGGAATAGCTGCAAATGGGCCTTTGTTACTTGGACACGCTCTCTCCATCAAAAGCCACTTCCAGATGTGGCTCCACCAAAAGAATCAAATGTTTAAATCATTATCTTTCATGAGGCATATTTGGGTTGATGCAGCAGTCCTTGTTTGAAGCGAAGCGCTCTGGTTGGTCTTTGAAATTTAGGCGCCAAAGAAATTTAATGCGACTGTTTATGAAGCACCGACACCCTAAATAAAACATTGCTATCAGTGTTGGGGAGTAACTAATTAAGTAAACAGCGACTCTACTAACTTGTCTACATTTTGCAGGATGGATCATTGGGAAATGTGTTTCATTTTTAGTGAATGAGTTCATTTACTTGTTTGACTTCATTCAAATAAAATGAATTCAAAAAAAGATTCACTGATTCCTTTGAATCACTGCACAGATGTCATCTTTTATCTTGTAGTATATATATATATATATATATATATATATATATATCTCATCAGTATTTTAATATTTATATTATACATAAGATAAATTTTTTTTATTTATATAGAATAAAAATATATGTAAATGTGTATAATGTATGTAAATATATACATATAATAATAAATACATATTTACATTTATTTATATATTTTTATAAATATAATTCAAAATGTAAAAATATATGTAATGTAAATACATGTTTATATATATAACATTATTTATATAACTATATTATAAAATATATGTAAATATCTAAATAATAATAAATATGTGTATGTATAAGTCACACATATATTCACATGATTTATTTATATGTTTATATAATATATTCAAATAAATACATGTAAAATAATACTGGTATAAATGTAAATATATACATATATATATATATATATATATATATATATATATATATATACAATCTTATCAGTATTTTAATATTTATATTTTACATATAATTTTTTACATATATTTTTATTTATAAATATAGAATAAAAATATATGTAAATTATGTCAATATATACATATAATAATACATACATATTTACATTTTATGTATATATTTTTTATAAATATATAATTAAATAAATGTAAAAATGTACATATATGTAATATAAATATGTTCATATATATTACATTATTTATATAACTATATATTTAAATATATAAATAATAATAAATATATGTATTTATATATTTACATGATTTATGTATATATTTAAATAATATATTTAAATTAATACATGTAAAAATAAATTTTCTTGTGTGTGTGTGTATATATATATATATATATATATATATATATATATAATATACACATACATCCTATTTATTTATTTACTTATTTACATATATTGTCTATTAGTAGCTTGCAGTGTAGTGGACTACTTTCTGAAATGAGTATTCTGACTGTAGTTAAATTAGAGACTAGAGTTTCTTTCCCGACACTGTTGGTTATTTAGTTGATTACCGTCTGTTGCGGTTTTCAGAACAGCCACATGGCTCTTTTCTAAGGAACTCCAGGATCTCATCATGAGATGAGGACTGCATGAGGGTTTGAAATGCCTGAAAGACGCCACTGTTACGTTTTCTTCCTGAAAGCAAACTCTTTTCTCTCACCCACTTCCTCCATAGGCAGCATGACTTCAAACGGTCGGAGTCTGTCTGCTGTTTAATGCTCCGTTGACCTGCAGATTCCTCTTAAATAAACAGGCAGTCTCGTGAAACTCACCCTCGATTAGTGATTTAGGCTGATATTTCGCCCCGGTCCGAAGGCGTCAGATGGAGGGAACGTGTCTTTTGAGCACCGAGCGTTTTGTTCACGGTACACTTGCTCTTTGATGTTTGGGTGGTTTTTAGACTTTAGAGGAATATGGCCATTTTTATTTCAGAGGTGCTTGGAAACTCAAGATGCAATAAACCTGAACTTTTACAATTTCCATTGACATTTCAGAGGGGTTTTTTTAGGATTCATTTCTATGGTTTCTCCTTCTCCAGGACTCTTCTAGTACGCCACCTCTACTGTATGTTGATAGGGGTTTGGCTGATCATATCTGCCCCAAAAACATCACTGTATCACTACATCTGAACTTTTCACCCCATTCTCATTCCAGCGTTTTGCATGGCTGGGAAGTGCTCAGTTTTCCTGTTTCTTGTCAAACGTCACTTCATATCATTGGAGCTCATTGTTTTTGTGCCAATTCTACCCATTGGTTTCTTATATTTTCTGTCTGCCTGTTGCAGCTATTGATGTTTTAAAGCTGAAGTGTGTAGTTTTATGTAGTTTGTGCATTTTAGTTTTTAATTTTATTTTCAGAATTTCAATCTATGACGAGCTCAGTGGAACAGAATTTCAATCTATGACGAGCTCAGTGGAACAAAATGTTGGGACGTTTTTAAATTTGAATAAAATGAAAACTAAAAGACGTTCAAATCACATGAGCCAATATTTTATTCACAATAGAACATAGATAACAATTTTACAATTTTATGCACAAAATGAGCTCATTTCAAATTTGATGACTGCTACAGGTCTCAAAATAGTTGGGACGGGGGCATGTTTACCATGGTGTAGCATCTCCTCTTCTTTTCAAAACAGTTTGAAGACATCTGGGCATCAAAGTTATGAGTTTCTGGAGTTTTGGTGTTGAATTTGGTCCCATTCTTGCCTGATATAGGTTTCCAGCTGGTCGTCTATGACGTATTTTTCTCTATAGGTGAAAGATCTGGACTGCAGGCAGGCCAATTCAGCACCCGGACTCTTCTACGACGAAGCCATGCAGTTGTCATAGCTGCAGTATGTGGTTTTGCATTGTCCTGCTGAAATACACAAGGCCTTCCCTGAAATAGACGTAATCTGGAAACCATTATATACCTTTCAGCATTCATAGTGCCTTCCAAAACATGCAAGCTGTCCATACCGTATGCACTTATGCACCCCCATACCATCAGAGATGCTGGCTTTTGAACTGAACGGTGATAACACGCTGGAAGGTCTCCCTCCTCTTTAGCCCGGAGGAGACGGCGTCCGTGATTTCCAACAAGAATGTAAAATCTGGACTCGTCTGACCATAGAACACTTTTCCACTTTTAAACAGTACATTTTAAATGAGCCTTGGCTCACAAGACACAACGGCGCTTCTGGACCATGTTCACATATGGCTTCCTTTTTGCATGATAGAGCTTTAGTTGGCATCTGCAGATGGCACGGCGGATTGTATTTACCGACAGTGGTTTCTGGAAGTATTCCTGGCCCCATTTAGTAATGTCATTGACACAATCATGCCGATGAGTGATGCAGTGTCGTCTGAGGGCCCGAAGACCACAGGCATCCAATAAAGGTCTTCGGCCTTGTCCCTTACGCACAGAGATTTCTCCAGTTTCTCTGAATCTTTTGATGGTGTTATGTACTGTAGATGAGATTTGCAAAGCCTTTGCAATTTGACGTTGAGGAACATTGTTTTTAAAGTATTCCACAATCTTTTTACACACTCTTTCACAGCTCTTCCCATCTTTACTTCTGAGACTCTGCCTCTCTAAGACATCCCTTTTATAGCTAATCATGTTACAGACCTGATGTCAATTAACTTAATTAGTTGCTAGATTTTCTCCCAGCTGAATCTTTTCAAAATTTCTCACTTTTTCAGCCATTTGTTGCCCCTGTGCCAACTTTTTTGAGACCTGTAGCAGGCATCAAATTTGAAATGAGCTCATTTAGTAGACAAAACATTAAACAGTTGTTATGTTATCTATGTTCTGTTGTGAATAAAATATTGGCTCATGTGATTTAAAAGTCTTTTAGTTTTCATTTTATTCAAATTTAAAAAAACGTCCCAACATTTCCGGAATTGGGGTTGGTTGTGTATGTGTGTGTATGTGTGTGTGTATATATATATATATATATATATATATATATATATATAATAATGAAATGTAAATATATATACATATACAGTATATGTAAAAAAAAAAAGTGTGTATATATTTATATATATTTTAGCAGAATTTCAAATTATACAAGATCCGTATGAGTGTGTATATATGTGTGTGTGTATATATATATATATATATATATATATATATATATATATATATATTTATGTATGTATGTATGTGTGTGTGTGTATATATAACATTTATTTATTATTTATATAAAAATAAATCATTCAATTGTGAATATGTATGGATAAAAATAGTTAAATATAAAGTATTTTTGTGTGTATTGTGTTTTCAGTACTTAGTGAAGTGTCACGCTGTTAGCTTAGCAGCGTTCTGATGTCAAATTCTTTTGAAATTGGTAGTCGACTTTCTTCCACACAAAGTTGACTGTTCCAGTATAGTCAGTTATGACATATAATTATCTGCATTTGAATGTTGTATAAGTGGGCTGTAGTCAGAAAGTCAGCTCAGCTAGGTTTAGCCTCAATCTTGTCACGGTCTTGTGTTTTATAGTAAATACCTCTCGAAAAGTGTTGCAAATACGGGCAGTAGGAGAACAGGAAAGGAGGAGACCTTTGATCTTTGTTTTTTTCTTTTTCCATGGATGAAAAGCACTGCAGAATTTCACACAGGAGAGTCCTGGTGGAGACGCCCACAGCTGGGCTCCTCAGGGTCACCAAAGTGCAGGCCAGGATGTTTGTGGGTTGAAATGCTCTGGCATGAAACCTTCACTGTAGACGAGCACAAATGGTGTAGTCGTCCGTGGAATCTTAATCCAACTTTTTCCAGTAAAAATAAATCTAATATTCTTCAGACATTTACCTGACAAGCAGATTTGTGTAAGATAAGACTTGTTTTCAGAGTACAGTATATATTTGAATTATATTTTATTATTAGGGCCGTAACCACAATAGGCATTGAGAGGGTCAAGTCCCCCCCCCCAGTAATTGGAAATGTCCAAATTGTCCCCCTCAATATTTGATATTTCTTAATGCTGCTCTCCATTACACACCACTCTGTTTGTTGTTAGGATGATAGACAGTTTAAAAAGTAACATTTTTAGGCTGGTCCTAACAGCGCTCGTCAATGTCAAAATGATGGCCAATCAGATCAAAGAAGGCGGGGCTTACTATTCACTGAAAATGAGTGTGAATTCCAACGCAACACGTTTAGTTTTTTTTAACAGTGAAAGTGTGCGTGCGTGTTAAGATATAAGTAGCTAAACATTTAATATTTGACAACTGTTTTACGATGGATATGTTTAACGACCCACAGTAACATACAGTGACGCAAACTTTTTTATGGAATTTCTCCATTTTGAATTGAAAATATGCTATCATTTAGGCTAAATGATGTCATTCATAACTGAATGTGACGAGACAAGACTTTTTTTTTTTTTTTTAGTACGTATTTTGACATATTAGACATACAAATGAGTGAATGTGTGCATATTTTTAAATATAAAACTGCCGATGATCAGGGCCGATGATAACCTGTCAATCAAAAGGGTGTGGAAAGACGTGTTCAGACTGCAACTCATACATACTGTGTGTGTAGAAAATCTCTCGTGTTGAATTTTAACGCATTAAAGTTTAAAAATAGTGACGTTAAAGCAGGCTTAGTTCAATCATCCATAGTTCAAACCAGGATTGCCAGGTCTGCGTTTTTTTTCCTACATCAAATATTATTTGTAGTGCCTCCTATCTAATAATCGCAAAAAGATTTGTGTTTTATTACTTCTGATAAGAATTAAAGTTTCAGTTTTCAAAATCTGTCCATTTTATTATTAAATTCAAACAATAAATGGCGTTTTGACGCTCTTAAATGTGACGCGTCAGATTGCTGTAATGCCTCAGTTCAGGCGGCAGTGTGGAGCACGAGTCTTTTCTTCCTCTTTAATACAAGTTATATCTCGAAAAACATGAATGAACATCAAATATATGTTGAAATATATTGTACAAATTACCAGAATGTATCATATCTCATGGAATCACTTGATTTGTGTTTCAACCGCAGAAAGATGTCAATAAAACAGCTGTGAACAATATGGACTCGTATGTCATGTTTTCTAATGTTCACAGTTCCTTAGCTATCTACATATTAAAAAAAAAAACACTAGAGAGGAGCTTATTTACTGTTAATTATATGTTTGTGCAAATTTGCCATGAAGACAAGTGCTTATGAAAACCACCTTATGTGATACTAAGTTTTATACATTTCAGTTTTTATTTGAGTGTAATTATTATATCTGAAAATAAACAGCAGCTGAATATAATACCTCTGCTGTTACTTGTAACCTCTAATATTGTAGTGTACCAAATGAGAGGGTTCCCTGTATAGTTTGCAACATTATTTGGGAGAGATTTTTTTTTCCTTAAGAAAAAACAAAATATCTGTATCGACCGATATCATTCTGAATCATTCTGTCTGTGTGAGTGGTTCATTTCAAAACTGGCTTAAAACAATTCACTGATTCATTTGAATGTCCATAAGAAATAATTTTTATTTGTAAATTATCATATAAAGTATCTTTTTAAAGTATAAATTGTAAATTATGACATAAAAATTCATAATTATGACATAAAATGATGACGATATGACAACTTTTTATGTCATGATATACTGAATTATGTCATAAATTCAAATGAATCAGTGAATCTGAATCAGTTTAAAAAGATTCACATCTCTTTTTTTTGTATTGAAATGTTTTGTCAAATTCTGCTGTTCACTATGGCTGCGAAAACTTTGCGCATGAAGCTACGTGACAAAACTTCTGAGGCAGCATAATGGTTTAATGATCTACAGCAAAATAGAAAGAGCTTTGGTGAAAACTAAGCAAATATTTAATTACTACAATAGTAATTTCTCACTAGAAATGACATCTGAAGTTAAAAACTTTGATCAAAAACGTACATTTACACATAAACCGCCACTTTCAGATGCCATCCTTATTTTTTAGCTCCACTGTCACAGTGTAATGCACAGGATTGTGGGATATCAAAGGCAGCGAAGGATACATCTATGCTGCTTTCAAAAATCAATCAGCTGAAGGTATCTCAAGAGACAGGAAGTGAAGCTAACATTGGATTCGGACATGCCTTGATGCCTTTTTTTCCCTTGGAATACATCCTCAGCATTTTTTAAGTTTTTGGACGCAGCCTATGATTTAAGCTGGCATAAATTATGCCGTGTAATGTCATCACATGCATTGTTTCTGTGCCAGTTAAACAGCCCTGCTTGCAAAAAGAAATTACGTTGCGTTATTTGATGGTTAAAACTTTATTGTAATAAACTGCAGTTTAACTAAACTAGAGTTTAAGAGTATCTTCCTGCTAGTGATCTACATGAAGAGGTGATGGACAAGATCCTTCACCTTTAGTGTATCAGGAAGCCACCGCAACAATGAGGTGTATATACATTCATATACAGTCCCTTCCTCGTAGTCTCTGTTTATATTCCTGAGGTGCATTTCATTGTGTCGAGCCTGTCCGTCCGTTTGGCGTTAACACCAGCGGTCCGCTGGCTCCGGTCCATTATATGTGTTCCATCTACGCCCTCCAAACGCCTCCACTTCCCGTGGTGGAGCAGGGGGGTATTTTTAGGTTGAACAAGGAGCACGGTCGCAGTTGACCTGCCAGTGACCCCTGGCCGATGTCATGGCTGTGAGGAACTTCACATCTTGGCTTTAAGCCTGTTCCTGCACGAGCGTCAAGAATGTCTGTGGCCTAGGTGGGTCTGCCAACTGCACCGCTCATGGGTGGGAGAAGCGTGCGCGGCGTGTACAAAAGAAACCGGTCTGGTAAGGTGGCGACAGAGAGATAACACTCGTATGTCAGACACTATCCGGAGTGGATACGGGGCAAGCTCTTAAAGGGCTTTTAATCTGCGGGTGGAATCAGACGCCATGCGGTTGGATTTCATGATTAAGGTAGGGCTGTAACCACCATAGACATTGAGGGGGACAAGTCCCTCCTAATAATTAGAAATAGCCAAATTGTCCCCCCAAATATTTGATATTATTGATGCTGCTTTGCTGTACTCCATTAGGGAGTAACGGAATCCACGCCATGTCCTCCGGGCTAAAGAGGAGGGAGACCTTCCAGCGTGTTATCAGCGTTCAGTTCAAAAGCCAGCATCTCTGATGGTATGGGGGTGCATAAGTGCATACGGTATGGGCAGCTTGCATGTTTTGGAAGGCACTATGAATGCTGAAAGGTATATAAAGGTTTCCAGATGACGTCTATTTCAGGGAAGGCCTTGTGTATTTCAGCAGGACAATGCAACACCACATACTGCAGCTATTACAACAGTATGGCTTCGTCGTAGAAGAGTCCAGGTGCTGAAAGTCCAGATCTTTCACCTATAGAGAAAGATATGTCAAAGACGACCACGAACTCTTCAGCAGCTGGAAACCCATAACAGGCAAGAATGGGACCAAATTCAACACCAAAACTCCAGAAACTCATAACCTCGATGCCCGGACATCTTCACACTGTTTTGAAAAGAAGAGGAGATGCTACACCATGGTAGACAAGCCCCCGTCCCAACTATTTTGAGACCTGTAGCAGCTCATTTTGTGCATAAAATTGTAAAATTTCTCAGTTTAAACATTTGTTTATGTGACGAGCAGGGCGGGCGAGAGCCGTGAGGGAACGGTGCGAGGCCGGTGGCGCGAGTGTTAATCTCGAATGGAGCTCCCGAAGCATAAAAGGGGAGCGACGACAGTGAATGATGAGAGAGGGCCAGGCCTGGACTTATTTTATGGTTTTATGATGTTTGTGTGGCCGGCATTACTTTCGTTTTGTTCTTTGTTTATTTTATATGTTAAAGTTGTGTTTAACGTTCGCCGGTTCCCGCCTTCTTCTTCCCGTATCTATGAACTACGTTACAGTTATGTTATCTATGTTCTATTGTGAATAAAATATTGGCTCGTGTGATTTGAAAGTCTTTTAGTTTTCATTTTATTCAAATTTAAAAAAACGTCCCAACTTTTCCAGTTGTATGATTTACCAAAGTATGATTTTTGTTTTCTTAAGTGGCAAACATGGGTTTCCATACATAAAGAAGAAGCCATTGAGACTTTTAGCATTTACACCCAGTAGCACGTTTCTTTTGGTCATACTTACTTTGATACGCACCTCTTCATGTCTGCAAATATCCACCATCAGGCTCAGAAAAAGCTTGGAATAATTAGACCAGTGTAGTTGTTTGACGTTCTAGAATAACTAAGCTGGATTTACTACATTTTAACCACACTGTCTCACTGAACTCTGTGTCTTGTGTTCATACTAACCTTTAAATATTATACACAAACCACACTGAAGGTCTGAGAAAGTGTTCTGCAGCTCCCTTTTAAGAGCGGCCTGTAAAAGCTGTTTGAAAGGTGCTGCTGAGGTTCAAGTGTGTGGCACATTTGTGCTCCCAGGAGAAGCGTACATCTGTTAGAGGTTTCAGAGTGGGTCTCTGGATGTTTCAGGATTTAGAGTTGGTTAATTGTAGCTGTGTGTCAGTTGCTCAATAATAGCCAAATATATTTAGTTACACATTAGTTATGTGAAAATGAAAATTAAGTGAACATAAACCACTCTGGATATACTTGATTTTCATTTTCACAGAATTTCAAAGCACACTGAAACTGAATTAGGCACGTGACCGTATCAAACTTTCATATCACGATAATTGCTTAAGCTTTTATCACGGAAGTGAATTAAGTTAAAAAAACGTAAGTGTTGTCCTCCTGTACAGGATTAAAAGCTCTTTTTCTTAAAACAAAAAGAACTCTGAACATGTAAATACAATAAAACAACAATAAAACAAATGTGTAAGATTAAAGTAGCACAGCCTGCTTTGTTTACGGGGGTAATTGGATAACAGCTGCATCTGTGCGAATAAACAACACTAATTCTGCATCCCAGTTCGCATACTGTCTGTCCTAAATCAAATTCGAAATTACAATTAGTGTGTCCCAGTATGTTAAAATTAGTGTTCCAAAGATACCTGTCCCAAATGAAGCCCTAAGCCCTTGTGATCTTCCTCAGAGTCCACACTTTTATAAAGTAACGCCGCTTTGACTGTAAGGTTGAAGTCGGGCTTGTGGGCTCGGTAAAAGTGTGCATCGAGGGTGCATATCAGCCACAAAGGGGGCGCTCGCGAGCACCCTTCTGAAACCTAAAATGATGAATGAGACACACTCCATTCTTGTGGACTTAATGGACGCATGTGCACATGGTGGCCGTTGTACGTCCACAAGACCTCAAGTGCAAATGAAGTGTGCCATTTGGGACAGGCCCTCTAATGGCTAACATTACCCACAGCCCATTGCATGTTGGAAGAGGATTCAGTTAGAACTACAAACACGGATAAAAAGTGTTAAAAACTACAAACATGGCGGATGTGCGAAACTGATGGTTAAAGGGTTAGTTCACCCAAAAATAAAAATAATGTCATTAATTACTCACCCTTATGTTGTTCCACACCCATAAGACCTTTGTTCATCTTCAGAACACAGATTAAGATATTTTTGATAAAATCCGATGCATCGCCAGCAATAACACTCCCTTTTTCAATGCCCAGAAAGCTACTAAAAACATATTTAAATCAGTCCATGTGACTACAGTGGTTCAACCTTAATGTTATAAAGCAACGAGAATACTTTTTGTGTGCCAAAAATAACAAAATAGCGACTTTATTTAACAATATCTAGTGTTGGGCGATTTCAAAACACTGCTTCATGAAGCTTCGAATCTTAACGAATCATTTGTTTCGAATCAGTGGTTTCTCTTCGATACAGTAGGAAATGAAATGAAAGGTGTAGGATGTTAACTGTGACAAGATGACTGACAGGGCAGTTTAAACTTTGACAGAATGCACTTAACAAAATAACAGAGCTAGGGGTGTGACGAGACAGGTAGCTCATAAGACACGAGAAGAGATTGAGTTCAAAAGAAGATTTTTACACAGTATTTTTAAGAAATCCTCAATGATGAAATACATGACTAGAAATATAGTCTTAGTCTTAAGTTCAAACAATAAGTGCAACCATAATCAAAGTACTCCCTCAATATTGATATATATCATATCTTCAAGCATGAGACAGAGCTGAGAGATGATTACAACTACACAGCCCAGCCTAAGATAGCTTTCATATTGGGAGATATGTGCATCTATCAGGGACCGGCTTTCAAAATGCGGGGTATTGAAATCGTGTTTGAATTTGCGCTTGCGTTTTACTTTCGCAATCGCGCGTACTCTGTGAATAGGGAGCAGCGGTGCAGAGCCTGCATTCTACAAGATAAGACGTTTATCATACACTGTTGTAACGAATCCTCCGCCATGGTCTTGTCAGTCATCTCGTCACTCTCATCACGTGATCAGTGAACTCCGATTCCTGCTGCACCGCGTATGACTCTGCTGCTCTTGCTGGATGAGCTGGATTGAAGTGACCATTAACCAACTGAATTAAATGGTTTTTATTTCTATAAAAAGCCTAATGACAGTGGAGGCGTAATGTAAACGTAGCGGTGGCATATTATATCCTGATTTCACCCTTACACTCCCTCATGGCAATTTTGTAAGACAGCTTTTCACCTCAACAAGAAATCACATTTTAATCTCGTGGCACGAGATCTCGTCACACCCCTAGACAGAGCTGTCCATTAATGACGAAGTAGCATGTCCCAAAGCTTGCCTACTCTTCTGCTACACATAATTTCTTCACAAAAACAGTACATACTTTTGGGGCATAGTATAAATAGGACGAACTGGGATGCAGCCACATTCTTAGTGAATTCCTCATGAATCTAAACTCTAGAAGCATTTGGCCCATAGCTCATTCTGCGATGGGTTTGATGAAATGAGTCTAATTTTCTACAGCAGCAGATGCTTATCAGTGTGTTACACTTACAGAGGAAGCCGATAAGAGCGGTAATGAACGAGCTGAAATAGTCGATCAGGACGCTGGTGTTCCAGCAGGCTGAGATGTTCTGTGATTTACAGGCCTGGGGAACTTCAAATGTCTGGCTTGGCCTCTGACGCAGATGAGCGAACAGACTCGCTCCACAGCTGTTGTTTCTGAAGTCTCTGAAGCGCTTCATGTCCTGCCAAGAAAACACTGTGCCTCACATCTGACCTTGGGGTGAAAAGTCTCTCTGCGCTGGGGTGGAAACCCTTCGGCCATCTGTGGTCCGCTGGTACCGTGTTGTTCATCAGCACATGCCTTGAAACAAAACTTATCAATGAAACCTTGTCAGCTCATAATATAGAAAAGTCGCTTCTTGTTATGCATGCTTAAATGCTATAAATGAGCATTTTTGCAACAAACTTTTCGGTGTTAAATCGTTTGAGTAAACTAGATCTAGAAGTGAGAGTCTCCTGTGTATTTTTCTTAGCTAGAAGCCAAGACCAAAGCAGAGATTACAACATTAGTGAGATGCTGTGGATGGTTTGGCACAGATTTGACCGCTGGATCTGAGTGTGTTAATAAGTCTGGTCTGGACGTGAACAGCATCAGGGACGTTACGGACCAGCTCTCACTACACAGCCAGATGTACGTCAGCTACTGTCTGTCATAAACTAGCAACATGTACAGTTGAGCTTTAAAGTTTACATACCCCTTGCAGAATCTGCAAAAATGTTAATCGTTTTAACAAAATAAGAAGGATCATGAAAATTGCATGTTTAGTACTGTCGTGAATAAGCTATTTCACATAACAGTTGTTTACATATATTCCACAAGACAAAAAAATAGCTGAATTTATAAAAATAACCATGTTCAAAAGTTTACATACCTTTGATTCTTAATACTGTGTGGGGTTACCTGGATGATCTACGACTGTTTGTTTGTTGTGTGATGTTGTTCATGAGTCTCTTGTTTGTCCTGAGCAGTTAAACTGAGCTCTGTTCTTCAGAAAAATTCTCCAGGTCCTGCAGATTCTTTGATTTTCCAGCATCTTTTGCATATTTGAACCCTTTACAGCAGTGACTGAATGATTTTGAGATCCATCTTTTCACACTGAGGACAACTGAGGGACTCAAACACAACTATTAAAAAAGCTTCAAACATTCACTGATGCTTCAGGAGAAAACACGATGCATTAAGAGCAGTGTTGGGTAAGTTACTTCAAAAAAGTAATTAATTACTAATTACATCATCATATTTAAAATACTTTTCTAATTACTCTGTCTGAAAAGTAATTTAATTACTCAATAAGTAACTTACTAATTACTTCTTAAAATCCCTATAAACCTTGACCGGATAGACAATAGAAAGGAAACTCTTTTAATAATTTAGTCAGACATGGAATAGTTTAGCCTTTTATAAAACATTTTAACTTTATTAAAACATATACTATAATACTTTTATTTATTTATAATACTTAATTTTTTTTTTTTTTTTTTTTAGTAACAAATAGGGATGTCACTATACCAAAAATCTAGTAATCGGTACCGATACCACCAAAAGTGCACAATACTCTATACCAAAGTCGATACCACGGTAAGATATATAAAAATACAAATAAAACAATGCTATATATATATTTTTTTCCAGGTAGGTCTAATAGTAGTAAGTAAAAATACCACAGAAATTGAATAATCACATATAAAATAACTCTGCATAGTCATAACTGTATAAATTAAATATAGATTTATCCTTAATTAAGCTTTTCTTTTGTTGTTTGATTATCATTTATAATACAGTAGCATGTTTAAAAAGGCTGCTAAGACCTAATGGATGGAGACAATACTGTTACACATACTGTCACATAACCAACGCGAATATACGCCAAGACGGGCATTTTGACATAACTGTGTGTATTTGAACGTTTATGTGTAATAAACCGCGAAAATTTGACACTCGCGAGAGGCGGCAATGTGTGTGCGCTTTAGTCGAGAGCGCGCTGACTGAAGACCGTCTCTCAGAGAGCGCGCAGTTTTTTCTCTCTAGGACATATATCGCTTACATTTTACCGTAATGTTCTTGCCTACCTGTATCAAAAAAGTGAAGTGATTGGATTATTTCCATTCTGCAAAACTCGCCACTCGCTTCTGCCGACATCTTCAGACAGTTGCGAACTCGCGAGCAAATCACTACAGCTAACGATTTTAAAGAGGCAGCGTTCACTTTTACCTTTAGAAGACAAATTTATATTTTAAATTCAATATTGATTTAAACAGAACTGTTGAGCTTATTTACAGTATGTAAAGTACATTATAAGTAACTGTAATTAAATTACCTAAAAATGAACAGTAATCCCTTACTTTACTTTTTCAGTGGATAAGTAACTTAATTACAGTAACACCCAACACTGATTAAGAGTCACCTCATTTCCCAGAATGCATGTGTTTTTCTGAATTGTAATTGTAAATTCCTTTTCCTGCCATTCCAATTCAACTTCCTACTAATACTGGTTATGCCAACAAACTTCTGTATTCTGTAATTTAGGTTGCATCGCTTCTGGTTCAGATCTTTTGAACGTGTTTCTTTAAATATTGAGCTGTTTTACTCAAGATGCCTTAAAATAATCGATGTCTATCGCATATGCAGATTGATATCTAAACGTTTTTTTTTTTTTTCTTCTTCTTCTCACTACTATTCAGATCTTACAATTGAATAAAATGGAAACAATAAAAATAACTAGCTAGGCCAGCCGATTACCTTAAAAGTTTTTTTAAGGTAAGACTTTCTCCGACAAGCGGATGCAATGAGATCTTTTTTACTGTTTGTTCGGCATAAAGCCTATTCAGTTCAAATTGATTGAGTTGAAATGAGCCAATTCTTCAATTCAGATTTTTGCAGAACTCTGGTTTACACGCATCCATCATGCTCGAGGTCTGTAGAAAGAAAACCAGAATTGCTTGACGATGTAAATATGTGTGTTTTTTCTTTCCTCACCGCTGCTTCCTCTCTGTCGTCTGGAGCGTGTTAAAAACACATCTGTTTTTGAGTCCAGACTGAGAATCTTCTGGAATTAAGAGCTTTTGTTTCTTCATAGAGCCACTATTTTACACGCAATAATTCATATTTTAATAATGAATTGTGTAGTTTTCATCTCGTTGAGAGAAGCTGGGCGTCACGCAAAGGGATCAGGCTTTCATTTGTTTTTAATGTCAGAGCTTCATGAGTTCACGTGTGAAAAATCAGATGCCTTCATTGTTTCTTTACACTTACTAGGCCTGAAGAATAGTGTACAAATTAGTGGTGTTGATTAAGTCGCTATTGCTCATACTTTATTTGATTTGAACACCTCTCTCATGATGAAGCAGTGTTTGTGCTCCAGACATGAATGATTCCTCAATCAGTCATTCCACTTCACAGACACATTCTGGGGACACCAGAGACTTATATTACATCTTGTGAAAAGGGGCATTATAGGTCCCTTTTAAACTAAAAAATAAGAAAGTATACTTCCAGTCTACTTTCTATGTACTTCTTAGAATATACTTAAAATTACACTTCAGTACACTTGACTTATACTGACAGAAAAGTCTAAGTATACTTGGCCTGTACTTGTAACTCAATCTTTTGATCAAGATGTACTTAAAAGTATAATTAAGTATTCTAAGTTGACTTAGTTGTGTGTACTCTTTTGGTTGAGTAGCCTATTAAATACTTTGTTTTCCACAAAATAATATATAAATAGTAAAATATAAGTATGTTAATTTTAAGTATAATTCTATATAAAAGTATAATTGCAGTCTAAAACTACTAAACTAGTAGTATACCGAGAGTATACTTTAAAGTGTACGTTCATAAACTAAAAAATGTGCTGCACGTATTTAACAAGTAAACTCTCAGTGTACATATAAGTTCACTTGTAGTATAGTTGCAGTACAAAAAAAACAACGTAGTTGTAAACTAGTTGTGTACTCACAGTTTACTATTGTTACACTTAAAGTACACTTAAGAGTATATTTTTTATACACTAAAAAGTGGGCCAATTCATTCCTAAGTAGTATTGAAATAGTATACTTACAAGTATACTACTAGTACGTTGATATTAGCATACTTACCACATACTTAGGTATACTTAATAAAATGAACTTGAAGTATACTTATTTTTTGTAAGGGTAGTAGTGAGGCTGGCAGGTGAATCTGTTCATTATGGCCTCGTTCAGTTGTGGAATCACACATGAAACTCTGCATTAAGCAACAAGAGCCGCAATACTGAGATCTGATATGCCACAGACACATTTTAGAGTTGTCATGCACTTACTCCACAAATATAGGCTGTCAGAACACATGAATTTGCCTCCAGATGCCCTTTCAACACACTTACAGTCTTTGTTGTGATTTAACTGGGGAGTTTGAGCTCAAAGCGTCAGAGATGGAAGGCAGGGCAAGACGATAAAGAAACTATAGCCTGTTTTTTCTTCAACTGTAGATTGGAACCAGCTCTCTCTTAATTAACCATATGGCCCACACATTGCTGCTTAAAAAGGGCCTCAGTGGGTGATGGCATTATGGGTAAAATACCATGTGTTAACCTTTAAAATGCAGAGGGCGGTCAGATCCTGCATGCGGCTCTGGGATGCATCTGTTGCTCTGGGTGGTAATGAGTTCACTGGGCTTTCATGCCTCTCAGACACGTGACTTTAAAGAAAACATGGCCGTCCTGCGGCTGGAAATCATCTCAGTGTTGCGTTCTGTGTTTAAACTGGGAGGTGGATCGGTTTGAAATCAATACAGCTAATTGGATTCCTGAAAACACATTTGGACCCGCCTCTCGGAGGCTCTCATTGGTCGATGGATGACTATGTCAGAGTGTGTTGCGGAATACTCAACTTTTTTGCTTATGCATTTATACTCTACTGTTCAAAAGTTTGGGGTCAGTAAGAAGTAATTAATACAATTAAAATTCTATTTCAAATGTTGTTTTGAACTTCCTGTTTATCAAAGAATACTTAAAAATGTTTCACAGTTTCCAAAAAAATATGAAGCAGCAAAAACTGTTTTTAACAATTATAATAATAAGAAATGTTTCTTGAGCAGCAAATCAGCATATTAGAATGATTTCTAAAGGATCATGTGACACTGAAGACTGGAAAATTCAGCTTTGCTCACAGGAATAAATTACAGTTTAAAATATATTCAAATGCATTACAGTTATTTAATATTGTAATAATATTTCACAATGTTTGCAACAGAGAACATGATTGTAATTGAGGTAGGTGTTGACTGCTTACCTTACATGTGTAATAGTGAGCAGGTTCGGATTTGTACACCATGTACCGTGGTGCATTTTTGTGGTTCAGACGTTGTGGTAGCAGATGATTTAGTCTGTTTCTGATGGTGTTTAATCTCATCTGCTCCTGTCTCAATGTCAGCCATATTCCTGGATTTAACTAGTTCCATGTGATACTTTAACAACAAAACCCCCAAATGTTTCTGTTAATGATAATGTCTCAAATCATCAAAGAAATTCGTCGTCTCAAGGAAATGTGGTAGATAAGACATACTTGGGCAAATATGCAAGTATTTCTGTTGCTTGAACAGTAAAGTATGGAAGCTTGTTTCCGCCATGAAATACAAAAATAAAAAAGGTAATTGCGACTTTTTATCTCATAATTCAGATTTTTTTCTCGCAATTGTGAGTTTATATCTCATGATTCTGACTTTTTTCTCAGAATTGCAAGATATAAACTCACAATTGCAAGTCATAAAGTCAGAATTGCGTGACAAAGTCAGAATTGCGAGTTATAAAATCAGAATTGTGCGCTATAAAGTCAGAATTGCGAGTTATAAAGTCAGAATTGTGAGTTATAAAGTCAGAATTGTGAGTTATAATGTCAGAATTGCGTGATATAAAGTCAGAATTGCGAGTTATAAAGTCAGAATTGTGTGATATAGTCAGAATTGTTATAGTCAGAATTGCGAGATAAACTCACTGTTGCAAGTTATAATGTCAGAATTGAGAGATATAAAGTCAGAATTGCGAGATATAAAGTCAGAATTGTGAAATATAGTCAGAATTGCGAGATATAAAGTCAGAATTATGCAATATAAAGTCAGAATTGTGAAATATAGTCAGAATTGCGAGATATAAAGTCAGAATTGCGAGATATAAAGTCAGAATTGCGTGATAAACTCACTGTTGCAAGTTATAAAGTCAGAATTGTGAAATATAGTCAGAATTGCGAGATATAAAGTCAGAATTGTGCGATATAAAGTCAGAATTGCGTGATATAGTCAGAATTGTGCAAAATAAACTGTTGCAAGTTATAAAGTCAGAATTGTGAAATATAGTCAGAATTGCGAGATATAAAGTCAGAATTGCGAGATATAAAGTCAGAATTGCGTGATATAGTCAGAATTGTTATAAAGTCAGAATTGCGAGATAAACTCACTGTTGCAAGTTATAAAGTCAGAATTGTGCGATATAAAGTCAGAATTGCGTGATATAATGTGTTTTAATGTCCAATTGTGAGGGGAAAAAATACTTTTTTTCTCAGAATTGCGAGTTTATATCTCACATTTCTGACTTTGTAACTCACAATTGCATGTTATAAAGTCAGAATTGTCAGAATTGCGAGATATAAACAATTCTTAGAAAAAAAAGTCTGAATTTTTTTTTTGACTTTATAAGACGCAGTTCTGGCTTTATTATTCGCAATTATGAGTTAAAATCTCGCAATTTTGAGAAAAAAAAATGTAAGATAAAAAGTTGCAACCTTTTTTATTTTTTTATTTAGTGGCGGAAACAAGCTTTCATAGTAAAGCATGGTGTTAGAAATACCAAGGTCATACGTTTGCATAAACTGATCAAATGTGTGCCTTGAATGAATTTTAAGTCACTTTAGATAAAAGCGTCTGCCTGCCAAATGCATAAATGTAAATATGGTCAGCACTATTACAACACAGAATAGCAAAACTGGCATAACCAATAGTGTGAAATTCTCTATGGAGAAAATGAATAGGATTTTTTTTTTTTTTACCTCAGGAACTCAACTGTTTCTCTCTGTTACTTTTGGGTCCAAGATATTAGGTATTTTGTAGTGAGATTTAATCTTATGTGACACTATATCATTGCTTTTCCGTCCCTGAGGAGGAAATGCTTGAGATGGAGGCGTTTATTTTTTCTGTGGTTACTGGGTTGGATATTAAACTAACACCTCTCTTGATCTCCTCTTGTGTTTTTTTCCCCCCATGTTTCTCCTCCAGGAGCTACAGAATGGTGAGCTGAAGGATGGACACTTGACGGTCCACCGCTGCCCTCTAGAGGGTGTGTATTCACATTCACCCATCAGACATATATCTGTGTCTTCTTTTCCAGTACAGATATCTAAACATTCTTATATTGAGACTGGAGATATTAAATGACAAGATAAAGTGTCTTGTTTTCTGAAAGATTCATCAAAATTAAGTGAGTTTATGCTTAAAGTTGGCATGAAACAGAAGTTACGATCATCTTTTCTTCCCTATTGTGATGTATAACTGAGTGAAACTGCTTTTTGAACAAGAAAAACTGTAGGGTGGGACTTGATTTTGTCCATTAGGAATTGATTGGATGGTTGTGGTTTGCTATTGGTCGATAGTAATATGTTAAGTCATTTTGCTTCTAAAGTAATTGTATCTTGATATAAGAATGTTTAGATATTTGTACTGGAAAACAAGACATAAATACGAAGTAAAAACCTTTTTGCAGTGTGTCTCATACTTTTGGATCCTACTGTAAAGTGTGCTGTTAGTTAGGTACTCACTGTATTTGTGTGTGTGTTTAGTGGTTTTGCCTCCAGAAAAGGCTGAAGGATGTGAGAGTTTTCTTCAGTATCTGCCATCTGAGGATGGAGAGAGAGATGTGAAGGAAACCTGCAAAGGGAAGAAGCGCATCAGTCTAGATGTAAGTTCACACCAAGCAACAAACAATAGCTAAATACAAGGACATCATTTATGGAGGACATCTCTGTAATCATAGAAGTTTTATAATTGATATTTATAATTGGGACACTCAAAATACACTAATAAAAAATAAAAAAACAGTGATAATGAGCTGTATTTTACATATTTTCATTTATCATTAATACCTAAATATTTATTTCTCTACAAAATGACATACATGTATGGGAAGTCTATTAAGTGATATATTTTATTTAACTGATTCATCATCCGAATAAACATAATCATTAAAACGGATTAGACTTTGCAGCTTTATTTTAGAAGACATATACTACCCAGTAAAAATATCTCTAAAATATACTATTTTTTAATAGCTGTAGTAATTTTACCTTAATGCATTTAGCAGATGATTTTATCCAAAACAACTTAATATAAAGATAACGACAAGCAACAATGATAAAAAGTCTTGTTTCCTGAGAAAGTGATCAAAATTAAGTTTATGCTTAAAACAAGAACAAATATCTGCGGTTAGTGTGGTTAGAAACGTCAACTTGTTTTTCTTTTCTGACCACATTGGCTGATATCTGTCGTTTTTCATTGTTTTAACCCCATTTGTACCATCTTATGTATCTTGATTTTAGTCCCTAAACTAACTCAACCAGGCCCCACCTCTTTATTCTGCGTATGTCTTAAGCAGGAATTATTTAAATGAGGAATATTGTGATGTGTTCCTTCCCGGAAGAAAACTCAAGACTATAATGGAGGTGTTTCAGGGAGTTCAGAAACAGTGACACTGATACAGAGAATAACTCCCGCTGGAGGGACTTTGTGCTTTGTGACTTTGCAGACATTTTTCAAGCTCAAACAGCAACATTACACACTAAAGAAAGCTGAAAATATTAAATGACAATAACACAGAACTGTATATCTGTGTTCACTGTAAAAACTCTGCTCTGATAGTGCAGTAAGAACGAACGAGACAGTGATAATCCGAGCTCATTGCCAAAGGCCTGAAATCATGCCAAATACTGTAAAGTCTTCTTGCTTTACTTCACCATCCATTTGGATGTCGTAAGAGTTTGCCCGCTCTGCATCCCCACCTACAGACGCCGGCAGCATCTCCAGACATGTGCTCGTCCAATTATCATCCTTGTTACCAGATACCCATGAATTACATCTGCTGCCAAAAGCTGTAACTGAGAATTGTGGTTAAAAACTTACACATCCTCTCTGAACAGATCAAATGGCATTTTAAGAGTTGACCTGAAACATAATACCTGTAGATTACTTTTTTTTTTTTTAATCAAAATTTATATTAAGTTCATAGTAAAAGCCTAACCAGGGACAAGAGCTGCCAACCCTGTGCAGTCAAATTAAATAAATTAATTAATAAAATGACATGTAAATGAAGACAGTTTTCATTTTTGAGTGAATGTTTTCTTTCCTAATAGGCAATGACAGTTATTGGCAGCCTCCTGCTGGTCATGTGTGTAACTGCATGTTTGTGTGTTTGATCTCCCAGGATCTGGAGTGTAACGTGTCGCTGGTTGATGACAACAGGCAGGAGTGGGTCTTTACCCTCTATGATTTTGACAACAGTGGAAAAGTCACGAAGGAGGTAAAAAAAATAGCATTTTATGTATTTCAGTTTAGCAGTCCTGCAGAGGTGATGTGTCTGCACCTTTAAGTGAAGCAGCAGTGTTTCATGCACAAGTGTGCTTGTTCATATTGTTAATATACTGCATGCAAATGATTATGTGCTGCAGATGTATGAAACAGGCCTGCCGTAAACAAACATGCTATGCAACTGACATTCATTCCCTTCATTAAAATGCATGAGAATGTTTTAATGATGTCGGTGTGTGTTGTGCGTTAGGACATGTCCAGTTTGATGCACACTATCTATGACGTGGTGGATGCCTCTGTCAATCACTCGTGTAACAGCAAACAAAAGACCCTCCGAGTCAAGCTGACGGTCACTCCAGAACCTGGAGCTCGCAGGAGGGACGGGACACACGCTGGGACCGGTGGGATTCTGCAAAACACACATACAAATATAACCACAGCGGACGGTATGATCAAAATATTATATTTGAGAATGAGTAACCGTATATAGATCATGATATAGTATTCCTGTTGCTCAAACAGTAGATCAGGGCACTTGCAACGACAAAGTCATGTGTTCGTTTCCCTAGGAATGCATGAACTGATCAAATGCAATTTAAGTCGCTTTAGATAAAAGCATCTGCCAAATACATAAATGTAAATATAGTTATTTCATCTGGAAATACAGCAAAAATTGTTAATATTAGCACACTATAATTTATGGGTGCACACAAAAACAATTGGTTTGTGTCTAGATGGGACTCAAAATAAAAGATCAGATGATTCATAAACAAATGAATCAGTTAAAAAGATTCAAAACTATAAAGATTCAAATAAATATATATAATAAATACTATAATTTACAAATAAATAAACTAAGATCAGATGATTCATAGCAAATGAATGAATCAATCAACACTTGAGTGAAAAATAACAGTCGAACTGTTATATAACAAAATAGTTCACGCTGTAATTTCTGATCGAATAAGACATATTCAAAGCAACAATAATCAACTTAACTTCACTTTGTTTGTGCCTAACTTTATTTGCTCCCTCTTCAGAGAGAGATGCTAGTCGTTTGAGTCGCATCGAGTCGACTCACACGGAGGAGAGCCGCGGTGGTGACAGACGGCAGCCCACACACATCAGGTGAGCAGCTAATGTTCATGTGTCCTTCTGCACAGCAAAAGAGTCGTGTGTGGCTTTGTTGTGTTTTCTTTGGGTTCCATTGTTGATTATAATGTGAGAGGTCTAGTTTTGTGTTGCATCAAATGTAGTGTATGAAACAATTTCAAAAAGTAATCATGTTATCTAACGTGCAGATTAGACTATGCCTAAACTTCACTGTACTGTGTATTTGTTATGCCATATATGTCTGCATGTGCTGTATTAAAGCATGATGGATGTTTTTTTCTGGTGATGTGACAGAGGTCAGCCTGCTGAAGCTCACGAGAGGAATCACTACTGCGTGGATGAGAACACAGAAAGACGAAATCATTACCTGGATCTGGCTGGAATAGAGAACTACACCTCCAGATTTGACAGTAAGATTTTTCTGAGCATGTGCATGATAGCACTAAAAAACAATCCTTAAAGGGTTAGTTCCCCCAAAAATGAAAATTCAGTAATTAATTACTCACCCTCGTGTCATTCCACACCTGTAAGACCTTCGTTCATCTTCAGAACACAAATTAAAATATTTTTGATGAAATCCGATGGCTCAGTGAAGCCTCTATTGACAGCAAGACAATTAACACTTTCAGTGCCCAGAAAGCTACTAAAAACATATTTAAAACAGTTCATGTGACTACAGTGGTTCAACTTCAATGTTATAAAGCGATGAAAATACATTTTGTGTGCCAAAAAAACAAAATAACAATTTTATTCAACAATATCTAGTGATGGGTGATTTCTGCTTCATGAAGCTTCGGAGCTTTACGAATCTTTTGTTTCAAATCAGTGGATTGGAGCATGTATCAAACTGCATTTGATTTTGTAAAGCTTCAAAGAAGGGCATTTCTGGGCATCTGAAAGTGTTAATTATCTTACTGTCAATGGAGGCCTCACTGAGCCATCTTACGGGTGTGGAACGACATGAGGACGAGTAATTAATGACAGAATTTTCATTTTTGGGTGAACTAACCCTTTAACACTGACACGAGTGTGTTGTGCATTTCTGGTTTAGATGGCAAACACTATTCACAGAAAAACCTGAGCTGTTTGAAATGATTAGAGATTGAAGGGAGAATCTCATGGCCACTTTTCACTTCAAAATCCCTTCAGAAAAATACTGTAATATTTTACAAACACTGAAGGGTCAGTCTCACAAAACCTATCAGGAAATGTCATATTTCACCACAAAATTAAAGAAATTTTAAGTGCATTTTAGGACCCTTAAGACATTAACATTTATTTACTTTTTATTTGACATTATTTTCATACATTAAGCTCATCCCTCCAGATTCTCATAAAAATCTCATCACTGCAATGCAAAAGAAATAATACAATATTATTTTAATTGTAAAGTCATCATGGTAGTATTTGTTGTGCTGGGTTTGAATTATGCAGATTTTTTTCATTAATTTTCTTAAAACAGGCTTAATTTTCTTTACCTATTATATTATTCATTAAATATGTGTTTATTGTGCTGATCGTTTAAAAATATATATCTCTTAATTTTGTTCTGATCCTTTATAAAATATTATTCCTTAATTACTGTATGTTAATTGTGCCGATCCTTTATAAAATATTTCTTAATTTTGTTTTGATCCTTCATATTATTCCTTAATTATGTTTCATTGTGCTGATCATTTATAAAATATTATGGTAACACTTTACTATAAGGTCTTATTTGTTAATATTAGTTAATGTATTAACTAACATGAACTAACTATGAACAAAACATTTGTTCCAGTATTTATTAATCTAATGTTAGTTAATAAAAATACAGTCGTTCATTGTTTGTTCATGTTAGTTCACAAAGTATTAACTAATGTTACAACTTTTGATTTGAATAAATAATGTTAAAATTAACATTCATTTAGATTAATAAATGCTGTAGAAGTGCAGTTCATTATTAGTTAATGTTAAGTAAAGTAGTTAACTAATGTTAACTAAAGAAACCTTATTGTAAAGTGTTACTGATATTATTTTATATATTAATAATTTTCTCTGTTTTTGCAAGGTTCCTCTTCTCCTGTGGCCCAACAAGAGCCGCCCTTACGGCCCTCACACAACCAGAGTCGTTCCCGCTCCCATGAGCCTGAGACACACGCCCATCAGCGGCGGTCACAGGTCATCACCGACCACTGTGTGGCCCTGGATCCCCGTGTGCGCAACGCCCCCCAGTCCATCAAATCCCCCAAGGGGACGTCCAAAGGAGCAGGTGGCGGCCAGGCTGCGGCCAAAATCAGCAAGTGCCATGGCTACTATCCCTCCATGCAGGGAATGCATGTCACAGGGGGTCAGGATGTGTACCATCTACCCCAGCAGAACCAGCCGCAAGCCCCGTCGGGTCACCAACACCCTCTCCAGCACAGTCACAGCAAGAGGGTGAGAGCCAAAGCCAGAGAACAGGCCCTGTCACCTTCAAAACAACCCTCACCAGCGCCGGACCGCGAACAGACAGCTGGCTTTGTGCTTCCTGTGGTTCAGCGACATGAACACCATCATCATCACGAACATCATCATCATCACCACTACCATCACTACCATCAGACATGAGTTCGCCCTGGACGATTCTTAAGTCATTTTATGGAGCGGAAACTCTGCTTTCATAAAGCTGTGGATTTTAGTTGATCATGTAATAGAGCTTTCAGGTAAACAAAGCAGAAGACCGTGCCTGTCAGGTTTGTACGGGTCATTCCTGTTCTGCAGTACGGATGTTCAGAAAGTATTTTTATATAAAAGCATATATCCAGTGTTGGGGAAAGTTACTTTTAAAAGTAATGCGTTACAATATTGCATTACTCCCTTAAAAAATCGAATTGGGTTAGTTACTTTTTTATGGAAAGTAATGTGTTATGTTACTTTTGCATTATTTTTTCTGTCCTAGGCTGGGCTTGCTTGTACGGAAGAGGATTAGGGCCAAGCAATAATAAAAAAATAAAACCATCTCAAGATTAAAGTCATTATAATGCGAGATTAAACTCGTTAAATTTCGAGAAATAATATGAAATACAATGTTGAGAATAAAAAAATTACATTTCGAGAATAAAAGTCAAAACAGAATGTCGAGAATAAACTCATTACAATTTGAGAAAAAGTTGTTATTCGAGAAAAAACTCATTCAATTTTAAGAATAGTCGTTGTGTTTAAAAAAAAAAACCTGTTAAATTGAGAAAATTTCTTAAATAAAATGTTAAATTTTGAGAATAAAGTCAGTTTCGAGAAAAAATCGTAAAATTTCGAGGAAAAAAGTCAGAATACAATGTTGAGAATAAAATCATTAAATTTCGATAATAAAGTCGTGTTTTAAGAAAAAAATCATTAAATTTCGAGACAAAAAGTTGAAATAAAATGTTGAGAATAAACTCATTAAATCTTGAGAATAAAAATAAAAATTTAATGAGTTTATTCTTGACATTTTATTTCAACTTTTTTTCTGGAAATTTAATTCGTTTTTTCTCTAAACACGACTTTATTCTCAAAATTTAATGATTATTAGAGAAAATTTGAGTTTAATCTCGAATTATAATGATTTTAATCTCGAGATGGTTTTATTTTTTTATTATTGCTTGGCCCTAATCCTCTTCCGTATGCTTGTTTGATTTTTAATTACAAAAAAAAAAAAAAAAAAAAAAAAGTTTTTGGCAAATGTAAAGGCCCTTTCACACTAAAAGTCAAATGAATAAACCTCAGGCTAAAGGAAAGGCAAATTCACTCCTGTACAGTAGAGGGCGTAACAAACCGTTCAGCTGTGCTGCTGTTCAATTTGCAGAAGAATAGGAACTTGCATTCCTTAATTGAAAAAGTAACTCAGATATTTTGTTTGTAAATTTAAAAGTAATGCATTAATTTACTAGGTACTTGAAAAAAGTCATTTGCGTTACTTGTAATGCGTTACCCCCAAAACTGCATATATCAGATATTCAGAAATCTGCTCTGGTCAAACTCAGGCACTTATTAAGTTTATTAACTATAATGTGATCATTTACACATTAGAAAGAACATGGAAATAGAGCTAACGTTAGCCATTGCTGAACGTTTACATGAGGACGTCAACTTCATTTTTCTTCATGTTTTGATTTTGTTTGTTTTTGTACGGATTTGTGTAATTTCATCAAGTGTTATGGAATGTTTTAGAAAGACACAAACCAACTAGTAGCAAAAAACACTTTGAAACTTTTGTTAAAGGATTTTTACAAACTACTAACAGGATGCAAAATAATATTGAGGACCTATACATCTATTATCAGTATAAAAATATATCATATCAGTATATAAATATCATATTTTTTCCCCCCATAGCCTAAATAATATATACCCAATTAAACATATTTTCACATTCCAATTAGAGAGCCAAGGAAAATGAATATTCATTCAAACCAAATTAAATTAAAATATTTAAATTTAGTTTGAATTAATATTAATTTTCCTTTTGTCTCTAAATATTCACCCCTCTGTTCACTTAAAGAAACTTATATGATTTGCATATTTAAGATTTTGTCGAGTATATTAATACATATATGATGGGGACATGAAATGTACTGCATAGAAGGAATGACCCCATATATTTAAAATGATCATAAAATTTAGCCATGATGCTCTGCTTGGTCACTCAGATGTGGTTTTGTGTATTTTCTCTTAAACATGGATCTCAGGTGAATGGTGCTGCTCTGTAGCTTTTCAGAAAAAAAAAGAAAAGAAAAAGAAAAAGGCTATTTCTCCTTTGGGAGACCTGCCATGGACTGAACGTCTCCCTCTTGCCAGAGGAAATATCACCACTGCCAGTTTGAATGCTAAAATATTCTTTATGTTTAAAAATAAAAACTATATGAATATAAACATTTTACTGTATGATTATACTGCATATGCATATTTATCATGGTTTATACATATGCATTTGTTTTTTAAAAAATATTTTAATAAAATACATCTACAGCATTTGACATCTGCCTTTCATTCGCTGTATAAATTGATTAAATGGAGTCGAAATCACGTGACTTTGGCGGTTTGATACCAGCTCTGAGTCACTGGTTTGAAACATTATTCGCAAAGGTTTTGATTATTACTCCTACATTTCAGGGATTTTTTATTTTATTTTATATATATATATATATATATATAAAGAAAATACACGTAATTAGTGAGTGAGTTAACGTGGATTAACATGAAGTTAAACCATGGTAACACACTAGTGTTTCGACGATGCTAGGTCAAAGTCCATCCTCAAGTCTCTGATATTTTGGTCTCAAGATCTCCTTCAGTGTAAATCTGTGGGTTTTTTCTTCATAGCTGGTTTAAAATGGTACGTCTGATCACTTTGTAAAGTAATAGCTCACCTCTCATCAATAACACACATGATTTGATGATTTGGTCATTCATTCTGTGGGAATCAAACGGCGCGGGGCGAATGTTGAAACCGTTCGTTTGTTTTTATCAATACCCTGACAATGAATAAAGTAAACACTACAAATAATCGTTTACAGTACCTTCAAACCGTTATAAATTTGGATGTGAATTCTGTGCATTCTGCGGGCTCCAGCGCCACCCTGCGGCGAGATCGCCAAAGTATAGCTCCATATTATTATTTTATTTTTATATTATATATTATATTGTATTAAGTTATTTTTATTTAGTTAATTTTTATATTCTATTATTATCATTATTTTATATTTATATTATTATATTTTTAAGCAAAGTCATGTCAAGTGTTGTCCTGCAAACACATGCTATACTTCTATTTTATCTAAAACTATTTCAAAGAACTTTTGCTTTTTATTCTATTTATTGTGCATGCAGTTTAATGACATCGTCATAAAAATATTGTACTTTTATAAATTAATCTGTTATACCCCTTTATCTAAAGTAAATTGCAAAAAGGTTGAGAAATATATATATATATATATATATATATATATATATATATATATATATAATTGAAAAATAAAATAAGAAACATAAATATTAGGGTGATATCAGGCAAAGTGGGACACTTTTGGGTTAATCGCTTGGGACACTAACAAAAAAAATATGAAATTTAACTGTGTTATTATGATTAATAAGTACTGATTTTAATATGTTTGTGTTGAATTGATTTAATAAAATATAATTGTTCAGGACCTACAGGTTTTGAAACATTGGCTGTCCCACATTTTTTGAGATGAGCAGTGTTCAGGTAAAATGGGCCGGCTGATCAGCAAAAATGGGCCATTCAAACGGCAAAGTGAAACAGACATTTCTGATATAACATGTTTAATTATTTTTAATTTTATAATGTAACAGTGTAACGTTGCATTTAAATTACATTAAAACATCAATTTAAATTACATTGAACACTCATTTCAATCAGTTTCATCAATAAATCAGATTTCATGAAAAATGTAACCATAACCTGGAAAAAAAATAAATAATAATAATTCCATGTCCATGTTTTTAACACGTGAGGATGTCGACTTCATTTGGATATTTTTTAACTATCTTTTGATTATTTTTGTTACAGGTAGGACTATGTGTAATTTTTTATCAAGTAGGATGGAATGATTTGTTGACATGCTGTACTTCTATTTTATCTAAAACTACATTTTGCTAATTCTTCTACAGGCTATTTATTATTCATGCAGTTTAATGACCTCTTCATAAAACATTGTCCTTTATGAAATTCATCTGTCACACCCCTAAGAAGGCTAAACTGAAAAAAGTTTATATTTTCCTCTGGAATCTTCTCTTAAAGGTGCAATGTGTAGGATGATCTATTGACAGAAATGCAATATCATATACATAACTATGTTTTTAGTGGTGTATAAAGACCTTACATAATGAACCGTTTTCATTACCTTAGAATGAGCCATTTCTATCTCAAACACCGCGGGTCCCCCCTCCATGTCAAGTCGCCATTATGCGCCGGCATGTTTCTACAGCAGCCCTAAATGGACAAACACTCTACAGAGCGTTTAGTCACTATGTTGTTCTTCTTCTAAATCATTTGTGTTTTTACAGGCAGCTTGAATTGTCACTACGTTTAATACGCACAAAGTAGTAGTAGTAGACGTCTGTTTTATTAGACTATTCTGTGTTAGAAGTAAGAAGGCTACACACAGGCTACTCTGCTGTCTCAGACAACGACATCTTTGTGTTGTGTCGGCCAGACGGCCACCGTACTTTCTCCGAAAGGGAAGAGTGCGAAGGGTGTGCGCCGTTAGTTGCAGTTCGCAACCTCACCGCTAGATGCCGCTAAAATTTACACATTGCACCTTTAAGAACCCTTAAGTTTCTTAAAGAACTTTAACGCCATCAGTAACCGCATTATAATGGAAAGACTTGAGATGTATAATCAAGTTATGTCGGTATACACAACAAGATATCTGAGGATATCTGAGAAGGACATGTTAGGCTATCCAGAGGGTTCTGTCAGTCTGAGGAACCTCAAAATGGGGCGTCAAGTGTCTTTTCCTTTTTACTATGACACTTGTTGCGCCAAAACTTTTTTGTAACAACATCTAAAGCTTTTTGTAAACTCGTGTTGGTGCATTCAGCACATTTCAGAAGAGCATATAGGCCTATAATACAAGGTCTTAACGCGATGTGTCAGACTATAACTGGTTATAAGTCGTTTTTCAGTGCAGGCCAGTGAGGATTTAATCGGGGGCCAAATAAGGACCCCAACCGCGCCACACAATGCCATCCGTGAAAAGCGAGGGGAGGGTCGGAGAAATGCTAATGTACCTACTTTGTGCTGCGCGAGAGAACCTCCTCTGCCATTGACAACTGGCTGTTTTCATTCGGAGTGGGTGGAAGTTAGAAAATAATGCCAGTTAAGCGTTGCCACTTTCACACGGTCACCCACATTCCTTCATCTGCGCTCAAACGCGCAGCGCGACGGAGACGCGCGGAACTGACGCGACGCATCGCTGCTCTGCACTTGCACCTCACATAGAGAAGGTAAGAGAGCTCTTAATACATTCTGGCTCTGGATAATCTCTAACTCAACATGCAGAGTGTGAAACAAGGGCCTAAGATGAAAAAAGAGAACTTAAACTGAACTGATGCTTAAGGGGAAAAAACACACACTGTATCATCTTTGTATTTTTTTTTTTTTTTCCCCCAATGTATCAATGTATTATTTTAGCGGGGAAACTTTCTTTGTAGTTACATTACATACACATGCATGTTGTGAAGGAGCTTGGTTTTAATGTATTTGGGTGATATACTAATGGTTAGAGCAATATATTGTATTGTATATTGTATTGTAATATATAGATGCCTGATGTCAGTCCCAAAAAATCTACCTTGCTGCACTTTTACTGTTTTCAAATGTTATATTGTTTAAAATAATGTTCATTTCAGAGCTGCAGTTTTGTGTGCACCTCTTATGCTAATATATATATATATATATATATATATATATATATGGGCCATTCTACAGAATTGGTGCAAACTGCTGTCCCACAACCAAAATACACATTTAAAAAGCATTTAAGTATTCAAATTTTAGATGTTTACTAAGATCCTTCTGTTATCTATTGAATCCCACAATAATATTTAAAATATCAGTTAATATATATAAATATATTTATAATATATAAAATTATCATTTAATGGGTACTTTCAATTGGGAGGCGGCTGTCCTAAATCCTAAATTTGTAAAATAAACTTATAAAATAAAATGTTATTGAAATAATTTTTGCATTTTTTTCCATTGTTGTTTTTAAAAATATATTTTTGTTTTTCTTTAAGTTAAATATATATATATATTTTTTTATTATTATTATTTTATTTTTTTTTTAAATCATGAAACTTTAAGTAAAAAAATGTGTCCTGCATTTTCATGTTACTACCGAAACAGTGTATGTTTTAGTCCATTGGCTGAGACTGATTTTAACCACACCCCTGTTTTTTTCATCACAAAATATTCCTTTGTCCCTCCCTCTCATAGCCTCTTTTTCACAGTAGATAGGTACCATCATTTGAGTTAAATGTGTTCAAAAGTACAACTGTGCTAGCTAACCATGTACTAATTATCATCTTTGAGCTAGACTCAAAAGTATCTAAATTTGTCACTACCGAAACAGTCACGACTGAAACAATAACATGTGGTGAAGTTTCGGTTGTGACATCATTGTTTTTTGAGTGTTATTTGATAAAATTTAGTTTTTTTTCTGTGTACAACTGTTCAGAACTGTGCTAGCTTACCATATGCTGATTAGCATCTTTAAGCTAGACTCAAAAGTATCTAAAATTGTCACTACCGAAATTGTCAACGACCGAAACAATAACATGTGGTGATGTGACATCACTGTTTTTTGAGTGTCATTCAATAATTTTTTTTTCTGTGTACAACTGTTCAGAACTGTGCTAGCTTACCATATGCTGATTAGCATCTTTAAGCTAGACTCAAAAGTATCTAAAATTGTCACTACCGAAATTGTCAACGACCGAAACAATAACATGTGGTGATGTGACATCACTGTTTTTTGAGTGTCATTCAATAATTTTTTTTTCTGTGTACAACTGTTCTGAACTGTGCTAGCTAACCATGTACTAATTAGCATCTTTGAGCTAGACTCAAAAGTATCTAAAATTGTCACTACCGAAACAGTCAACGACAGAAACAATAACATGTGGTGATGTGACATCACTGTTTTTTGAGTGTTATTTGATAAAATTTAGTTTTTTTTTCTGTGTACAACTGTTCAGAACTGTGCTAGCTTACCATATGCTGATTAGCATCTTTAAGCTAGACTCAAAAGTATCTAAAATTGTCACTACCGAAACAGTCAACGACAGAAACAATAACATGTGGTGATGTGACATCACTGTTTTTTGAGTGTCATTCAATAATTTTTTTTCTGTGTACAACTGTTCTGAACTGTGCTAGCTAACCATGTACTAATTATCATCTTTGAGCTAGACTCAAAAGTATCTAAAATTGTCACTACCGAAACAGTCACGACCAAAACAATAACATGTGGTGAAGTTTCGGTTGTGACATCATTTGTTTTTTGAGTGTTATTTGATAAAATTTAGTTTTTTTTCTGTGTACAACTGTTCAGAACTGTGCTAGCTTACCATATGCTGATTAGCATCTTTAAGCTAGACTCAAAAGTATCTAAAATTGTCACTACCGAAACAGTCAACGACAGAAACAATAACATGTGGTGATGTGACATCACTGTTTTTTGAGTGTCATTCAATAATTTTTTTTCTGTGTACAACTGTTCTGAACTGTGCTAGCTAACCATGTACTAATTATCATCTTTGAGCTAGACTCAAAAGTATCTAAAATTGTCACTACCGAAACAGTCACGACCAAAACAATAACATGTGGTGAAGTTTCGGTTGTGACATCATTTGTTTTTTGAGTGTTATTTGATAAAATTTAGTTTTTTTTCTGTGTACAACTGTTCAGAACTGTGCTAGCTTACCATATGCTGATTAGCATCTTTAAGCTAGACTCAAAAGTATCTAAAATTGTCACTACCGAAATTGTCAACGACCGAAACAATAACATGTGGTGATGTGACATCACTGTTTTTTGAGTGTCATTCAATAATTTTTTTTTCTGTGTACAACTGTTCTGAACTGTGCTAGCTAACCATGTACTAATTATCATCTTTGAGCTAGACTCAAAAGTATCTAAAATTGTCACTACCAAAACAGTCACGACCAAAACAATAACATGTGGTGAAGTTTCGGTTGTGACATCATTTGTTTTTTGAGTGTTATTTGATAAAATTTAGTTTTTTTTCTGTGTACAACTGTTCAGAACTGTGCTAGCTTACCATATGCTGATTAGCATCTTTAAGCTAGACTCAAAAGTATCTAAAATTGTCACTACCGAAACAGTCAACGACAGAAACAATAACATGTGGTGATGTGACATCACTGTTTTTTGAGTGTCATTCAATAATTTTTTTTCTGTGTACAACTGTTCTGAACTGTGCTAGCTAACCATGTACTAATTATCATCTTTGAGCTAGACTCAAAAGTATCTAAAATTGTCACTACCGAAACAGTCACGACCAAAACAATAACATGTGGTGAAGTTTCGGTTGTGACATCATTTGTTTTTTGAGTGTTATTTGATAAAATTTAGTTTTTTTTCTGTGTACAACTGTTCAGAACTGTGCTAGCTTACCATATGCTGATTAGCATCTTTAAGCTAGACTCAAAAGTATCTAAAATTGTCACTACCGAAATTGTCAACGACCGAAACAATAACATGTGGTGATGTGACATCACTGTTTTTTGAGTGTCATTCAATAATTTTTTTTTCTGTGTACAACTGTTCCTAACTGTGCTAGCTTACCATATGCTGATTAGCATATTTAAGCTAGACTCAAAAGTATCTAGAATTGTCACTACCGAAACAGTCACGACCAAAACATGTCATCATTGTTTTGGTAGTGACAGCAAGGAACACATAATCATTTATTTGGAGGAAATAAACAACATTTTAGTACAGTTATGCAAATCATTAGTATTTTAATATGTTTTAGTAGTATTTTAGTATGTGAGTTAAAAGTCTGTGATGTGGTGGCTACCAACACAGTACTGTCACTACCGAAAATGTGCAGTCACAACCGAAACATGGGATGTTTTGTCAAAAATAAAGTATATTGAATTATCAACTAAGATGTAATAGTGTTTGGTTCAATGTATATTCAAACTAATTAATTATTAACTTTGAAATCAGTATGATAAACTTTATGCCTTTTACAAGGAAAGATTGGATCCAAAATACAACAAATCTCATAAATTACACTTGAAATATTGTTAAAATTGTAATTGTTATGGTTTTACCTGTGAATACTTTTTTTAAAAAAATAGCAAAAAAATATACTTAAAAGGTAGATGTAAACAAAATCTTAATAGGTCAATGTAACCCTTTTTTTTTTTATAAATTATTTATTATTGTGTTTCGGTAATGACAAATTTGGGGATAGGATAAGTATTCCAAAACTTTCTGAAAATACAATATGAGAATTAACTGCACAATTACTAGAAATGTGTACCTTGGATATTATGCAATTTGCATACATACAAAATTTGTGGAAAAATACACATTTTTTTCAACACGTTTCCAACTCTGACTTTGAACCAATTCTGTTGAATGGCCCACATATATCTCAGCATTACTTCAGCCACCTGCCCACATCTGCATCAGCATTGGCTCTATCGACTACACTTGTTCCCAGAGCACTTTTGCTGAAGATGTTACGCTGCAGGTCCTGTTAATGCATCCCTTTACTCTTATAGAGACACTTGCGCTACTTTGCACGACTAAGCCTTTCTTAGGAAAATGTGATTATCTGCAGCCCTGACTCGCATTCAGACACACGCATGAGAAAAGCTCTGCAACACAATAGAGGCACTGGGAGTTTGTCTGCGTGCTTTCTGAGATGCTGAAGGGAGAATTACGTAGAAAAAGAACAGATTAGATATAACAATACATACATCTGCCTCATAATGGCCTGTCTGAAGAGAAGAGAATTCACTTACAGTGCTGATGCACTGCTGGACGGCGACCGAGGCGTGATATTTTGGATTTGTTTGTACATATAGCCCGCATTATCCTTTTAATCACACAGGCAATCATGCACGTGATTCGTTTATGTTGATTTTTCTCAACTTGCGAGCGACAGCTTGGTTGCGCCTGTATATTTTTGTTGGGGCTCATTGCTTTGACATCAAAGAGAGAGTTGAACAATTGCCTCATTCTGCCCTTCTACCCCCACTGTCTCTCCCCAATTTCCACTTGATTAAGCTCCAAGCCTCTTGAGTTGAATCCACAGGGAAAATGGTTCACTAATTTTGGAACGGGACTTTGGAACAGCGCAACTTTTTCTTTCCACACTAATTTGAGTCTAATTGAATCAGGTACGATTTTCCTTCGCTCAGAATCTTGACCGCCGTATTTGAGGAGCATCAGGAGTGTGTAGGATTAATAAAACCACAGAAGAGAGTCAAAAGAAAGGATATGTTGTGCATAAAAGTGGCATTTGTCCCTGTTTGCTCATGCTTGGCCTGATGGGTTCTGTTTCTTGACATGTGACCAGTTTGCATCTAGATTTGACTGACTGCAGTGTTTCATTTTTGACACAATTATCAATCATTATTCAATTCATATTTGGAGACCAGGATGCCATATGTACTTACAGTCAAACCAAAAATTATTCAGATATTTTTGATATATTTTTACTAGTGGGTGCAGGGCACTATAGTTCATTTATGTAAGTGAGGATAGCAAAATTAAGTAAACTGTGACATATTATACCCAAAAATTCTTCATACAGTGGACTACCAGTAAAAAACTCTGAGATCTTATCATATTTTATTACATTTTTTTTTAAACTATAGTGAAAAAACTGTATCAATGAATGAAATGTTCAAGGTGTCTGAATAAATTTTGGTTTGACTGTATATTACACTAATTATTACAAAATTATTCACACATTTTTGAAAACAGAAAAATGTGCATCATGGTAGAAGTTGATACTGTTTGATTTTGGTACACACTACAAAATGCTGGGTTAAAAACAACCCAAGTTGGGTTGAAAATGGACAAACTCGGCGATTGGGTTGTTTTGACCCAGCGGTTGGGTTAAATGTGCTGGGCAGTTTTATTTAACCCAACTATTGGTTAAAAAATTACTATATTGCTGGCTTAAAATGAACCCAAAAATCATGTTTATTATTTAATTATTATTCATTAAACATATTAATAAATGTTAATTTCCAACATATTTTGGGTTCATTTTAAGCAAGCAATACAGTCATTCTTAAACAATAGTTGAGTTAATTAAAACTACCCAGCAGGTTGGGCAAACATTCAACCCAATCGATGAGTTTGTCCATTTTCAACCCAACTTGGGTTGTTTTTAACCCAGCATTTTTAGAGTATACTGTAGATGTTTGCTAATTAGCCAAGAGTGTGGGTTATCATGACAATGTTATTTTTAAAAAAAGAGCAAATACACTGTTCTAAATTATTATGCAAGTGACGTATCAGTACAATAAACATTCAGATTTTAGTTTTTCTAAGAAAGTGTTTGTTTGTTTATTTATCCATGTCTTTTTAGATAACTGGTATCAATCTCAGACAAAATAATTTGCCAGGTCTACTTATGTAAATGGAAACCCTACTTAAAGATGTTGTTCCACATTATTAAGCAAGTCACAGTTCTCATGCAATATGGGGAGGATGAAAGATCTTTCTGAAGATGAAAGCATGAAATGGTGCAATGTTGTGCAAAAGGCATGAAAACAACTAATATTGTGTGAAAACTGAATGGAGATTATGGAACTATCATAAGATTTGTGAGTGATTTAGAGCACAGCAGAACTCGGTCAGATAAAGGCTTATTAAGGAAGGTTTCTGTCAAAAAAATTAATTAAAAGGGCAGCTATAAACTGTTGAGCAGCAAACAGGTATCTGAAGCTCCTGGTGTCTCTGGAGTCTTGAGAAGCTCTCCATGCAGGCTGGCAGTTGTGCATAAAGATGCATTTCAGCCACCTCTAACCAAACCTCACAAAGAGAAACATTTACAGTGGGTGTAGAAGTAAATGAAGACTCATTTTTAAATAGTTTTATACACTGACGAATTCCGTACTACAATGGATGGTCTAGATGGACGGATTTCTGGATGGTCGGTGAATGGTCACCACGTTCCAACAAGACTGCGACGTCAGCAGGGAGCTGGCGGGTGATGATTTGGACTGGAATATTGGGAAGTGAGATGGAAGGTCCCTTTAGGGTCTCTGAGGGTGTGGAAATGACTTCATCAAGATATGTGGAGTTCATAACTGGCCATTTTCAGCTATGGTATAAAAAGAAGGATAGTGCCTTCTGAAATACAATGCACTATGCACTATCCCATGCTGCAAAAAACACCGCAGCAATAAAACTGTTTGAAAATGTATTTCTACACCCATTGTAAATGTTTCTCTTTGTGAGGTTTGGTTAGAGGTGGCTGAAATGCAATTTTACACATAACTGACAGCCTGCATGGAGAGCTTCTTGAGACTCCAGAGACACCAGCAGCTTCAGATACCTGCTGCTCAACAGTGGCTTTTTTTAAAATTAATAAACTTGTTTGACAGAAACTTTAAGCCTTTATCTGACCGAGTTCTGCTGTGCTCTAAATCACTCACAAATCTTATGATAGTTCCATAATCTCCAGTCAGTTTTCACACAATATTAGTTGTTTTCATGCCTTTTCACAACATTGCACCATTTCATGCTTTTCATCTTCAGAAAGATCTTTCTTCCTCCCCATATTGCATGAGAACTGTGACTTGCTTAATAATGTGGAACAACATCTTTAAGTAGGGTTTCCATTTACATAAGTAGACCTGACAAATTATTTTGTCTGAGATTGATACCAGTTATCTAAAAAGACATGGATAAATAAACAAACACTTTCTTAGAAAAACTAAAATCTGAATGTTTATTGTACTGAAATCCTACTCATACGTCACTTGCATAATAATTTGGAACATGTAGGACATACAGCGTAAGCTTTTTGAAGAATATGAAAGTACGGTTTTGGCGGAAGCACTTGGAAAGGTGATCATTTGTTTATATAAAGCATATACATTTACATTTTTTTTCAAAAATGACCGATCGTTTCTCTAGATAAGACCCTTATTCCTCGTCTGGTATCGTTTAAAGCCCTTTGAAGCTGCACTGAAACTATAATTTTGACCTTCAACCGTTTGGAGGCCATTATAAGGAGAATAATCCTGAAATGTTTTCATCAAAAACCTTAATTTCTTTTCAACTGAATAAAGAAAGACATGAACATCTTGGATGACATGGGGTTAAGTAAATTATCAGGAAAATTTTATTTGAAAGTGAACTAATCTTTTAAGTGAATGACTGATGGCTGCAGATCTCACGGTACATTAAATGCAGATGTTGTAAATGTGCTTTTCTTGCTGCGTTTCACATCATTCAGAGCTTTTTAAATGCTGTTATAAACTCTTTCAGTGATCATTGATGTGGGAAATTTTATTGCTATGTTAATGCAATTACATTGTGTGTGTGATACACCCTTCATTTGCAGTATCTGCTGTGACACATTACAGACAATTTCTGCATTTGATAGCCGTTGTGCAGTTACTCAGAGAAATGCAATTAGTTTCTCTTCATTTATTGTGTTTTGCGTGTATTTTATTACATGACAGCTTCTGAAATCAGTAAGAAACTTTTCTAAGTGACAAATTTTGACATGCAGAAGATGATAAAAAGCAATGCATGAAATAAGATTTCAAGAGTTTTCAAGAACCATTTTGCAACTTTTTCACCAAACACTACAAATTCTCTGTTTCTTCAAGCAGTTGCTTAGCAATGTGCAGTTAGAAGTGGACGGGCATCCCATTGCAGCCAGTGACACGATGGGCTGCTTTTCTCCACCCACCTCCTCTTGCTCTTTTTTTGGCCAGTGCAACTAGAATACTAATGCGCTACAGATGAGAATGGAGGAAAATGCTTGTAAACATCAAACTAGCCCTCTCTGCAAATTTTAGTGTGTAGTTTGGAGTAGAATTTTCCACTTGAGTGTTAGCTTTTGGTGCCGGTGTATTTGCATCTCCCTCAGATTTGGCTTTTTTTTGTGTGAGAAAAATCTTAGAAAACATTGCAGAGCCATTAAATTATATCTAATGCCCCTCATGAACTTTTATATTTACTGTAATATTCTTGCCCACCACTTGAAACTACTTTGCCACTCAGTCCTTTTGTGAATTCACAGGCATGTGTTTGAAACCAGTTTCAGACTGTCGTCCAAAGCTGATGATAAAGAACATATGTAGCGCTAAGCAAATGTTTAATGAATACTTATAACTCATATTTTCTACAGACTGAATCCACCGAAGAATGTAGGCAAAGTTTTTTTTAGGTTTTGTACACAAGGATTTGTGCCTCAGTTGTCATAGTTAAAGGTGAAGTGTGTGATTTCTGTACCAAACTCAATATTAGCGACTCAGGCCGCTCAAACAAACAGATCAATGTTTTGAAACCGCCACAGAGTCACAATGTTAAACATTTTGCCGTCTCAACAAACAAATAATATACTTATTAAACTGGAACACGAGAAAGTATTTTAACATGAAAAATAAATTACACACTTCACCTTTAAAGGGGACCTATAATGCCCCTTTTACAAGATGTAATATAAGTCTCTGGTGTCCCCAGAATGTGTGAGCTTTAACAGCTACGCTTCGGTTGCTCAACAACAACAAAGCTGGAGAATCTCACGCAGCCAAAATGAGGATTGTCAGTAACGGTGTTCAGCCTTACATTGTTCAAACCGGAGTCGACACCGATGGAGAGACTCAGGAAGAAGTCCTGAAGAGACTCATTCTAAGAAACTCTTAGAATGAAACTGGACGTTTCTGAATGGTTAGTGGATAAATTTATGTAGTTGCTGTGGAGTTGATTCAACTCATCGACTAGCATGTGCCGTCATGTTAATCTTTGTGCAAATCCAGCGTTGAATTGACCCTCGTTTGTGAAGCAGTCCGGTGTAAAATGACGGCATGGCAACAACACTCTACTACAACAACTCTTCCTCTTCTCTAAAGCAGCCCAACATGACCTCAACCCCTTTATTGTGTGTTCTTGGGGGCGGGGTTTATGTAAATTTTAGGGTTAGTGAAGTCACCAACCCAGAATGAAGCTCGTTGTAGTCCCTACCAGCTGTTTGTTGTAGTCCTTAAAAAGCGATTTCTTTAAAAGAAAATATCTCCCTTTGCATTGAACTTTGAGCGTTGAAACTCTGCAGATGTTTATGCTCAAACAGTAACATTACACACTAACTAAAGTTAAAAAAGTGAAATCATAATCAAGGACCACTATAAGTCTATTAAAATGGACTCTCTCTCTCAATCGTAAATCCTCAGAGGTGGTTGTAGTATTCAAATACACGTCATCAAGGGTATTTTTGGCATCAAACTCTACAGCTTAGGGATCCATCTTGGACAAACACTTTACCAAACAGGAAAGAGCCATTACAGAGATAACGGCGCAAATGATCTAGTTTACATAAGAACAGCCATTATGTGACATTGTGCTCCTAATTTTTGATTATAAAGTTTGTAAAGTTTTGTTTGGTTGCAGCAAATCAGCATATTAGAATGACTTCGTGTGACACTGAAGACTGGAGTAATGATCCTGAAAATTCAGCTTTGATCACAGGAATAAATTACACTTTAAAATATATTCACATGGAAAACAGTTATTTTAAATTGTAATAATATTTCAAAAACTATAAAAAATTGTAATGATTCCAAACTTTATAGCGTATAACCCTAACTCTAACTGAAACCATGTGGTTACCTCCTAAAGTCTGACAAATTACGCCACATGCAATCAGCACAGTACATTTTGTAGAGCCATTAAAGCCTCATTTGGCAGTTGTCAGTTTGACGTCACTGTTACTTACGCTACAATCAAAATATGTTTTTTTTTTATATATATATATTTTTTACATTTATGCATTTGTTAAGGAAAAAAACATCTGCCAACTTGCATTGCATTCAAGTTATACATTCCATCAGTTCAAAGCATGTGAATTATTATTTATAAGCGTGATGTTTGTCTCTGATTATTTTGTGTATGTTTGGACGCATTAGCAGTGCTGCTTATGCCACAGTCTTGAAGAACTTCTCTTTAGATATGAACCATCCTCTGGAGAGAAGTATAATTAACCCAAATGAAAACAGGAAGTACCTCGCCCACGTGCTCAATCTTCCCTCTCCATCCCTCCCTACGGGTGTCTGTTTACTCCTCTTGCCTTTATGTTGCGATACAGGATGAACTCAAGGAAGCGTGTCGTGTCTCATGACTCTTGCTCATTTCTGAGCTTTACTGGAAACAACGAGGGGCTGGTTTCCTGAAAAACTCTTCAATTATCTCCCAACTTCCACAAGTGGAAATGTACATGATTCTTTCATGCTTTTAAATATTTCAATGTGAAACAAATTCAGGTAACAGTCTCAGGGGATATTCACACACAACTCATTTTTGCAAGCAGTGGAAAGGAAAAGAGATTAGAGATTGACCGATATTGATTCATAACCGATAGCAATACTGATTATTTGCATGTTTATTTGCCTGATAACCGTTATGCAGAACCAATCTTTATTTATTGTTTTATTTCTCCGTCCTTGCATAAAAAACAAAACATACTTCTACATCAATAAATAGGAGTCTGAAGGAGTGCAAAAAAAGTGCACTCTCACTAAAGTGAATCCGATATTACAAAACTGATATCCAATTATGGAAAAAATGCTTAAATATCAGTAAAACCGATTAATGGTTGATCTCCAGAAGAGATGCATTTTTCTAAAAGTTTAAGCTATTTTAATTTTGAGCACCGCGCTTTTAGAACGGCATTTCATGCACGAGACACTGCAAAACACGTGAAGTGCGAGCGCAGCGGTCAAACCGTCTAGAAAATCAATGGAAATGTAGTGCAGAGGAATGCAATAATGGCCCCTCAGATTAGTGATATCAATATTTTATAAAATGTCTAAAATATCCTCAAATTTGTTAATGTTTTTGATTATTTTTTTAAGCATATTTTTTACTAGTGCGCAGACAGATACGCTCTTACTTCAAATTTTGCATCAGAAAATGTCGAAATGTTTTTTTTAATTATTATTTGTACTTTATTAGAAATATTTGAGAAAGGTGATAGTTCAGCTTTTTTTTTTTTTTTTTTTTAAATATCCACAATTTTGTTAATGTTTTTGATCATTTTTGCTAGTGCTTATAATGATTTGAGCAAATATCACCCTAGTTTTGCACTGGAAAATGTCACATGTAGTTTCTTTTTTTTATTTGTCCTTTATCAGAAATATATAAGAGAAGGATGATACTTCAGCTTTTTTTCTTTTTTTTTTAAATATCCCCAAGTTTTGATCATTTTTGAAGCACTTCTTTTACTAGTGCTTACACTGATTTGAACAAACATGTCACCCTAGTATTAGTTTTGCATCAGAAAATCTCAAATGTAGTTTATTTGTCCTTTATCAGAAATGTCTGAGGAAAAGTTGATACCTCAGCTTTTTTTTTTTTTTAAATATCCCCATGCAAATTTGTTAATGTTTTTGATCATTTTTGAAACATAAATTTTACTAGTGAACAAACAACACTCTGAATGTTGAATTGTAGTTTTTTTTTATTTTATTTCTCCTTTATAAGAGAGAAAGGTGATATCTGAGCTTTGGTAAAAACGCTGTGTTAGACTTTGCATATAGGTCAACAGATGAGTCATATCCACAGCTTCTCTAAACTACTCCAAACCACACTGACATTTTCTTTGACCTGCAGAAAACGCCCATCTGAGATATTTACAGTCTTTCTCATATGAACGTGGAACTGAAGCTCTACTGTCTAAAAATCTACCTGTTCATTCATCCATCACTGACTCACTAGCTGTGAATGTTTCAAAGCCTTTAGCAAGTTTGTCCTGCATAAATTCTTCTTGCACTGGCCTGTAATTTTTGTCCTTTCCTCAGTAAATGAAAGACTCGACTAACCCTAAGCCTAACAATCCAGGTGTTTGATATACAGCTACCATTAGCCTCTCTTCCTTCTCACCGTAATCGCAGCCTTTGAAAATCGTATACCTGGACTTAACACTGTATTTCACCCCTGTTCATTAAAGGGATAGTTCACCCAATTACTCACCCTCATGTCATTCCAAACCCGTAAGACTTTCGTTCATCTTCAGAACACAAATGAAAATCTTTTTAATGAAATCTGAGAGATTTCTGTCCCTCCATTGACAGTCTATGCAACTGAAACTTTAAAGTTGGCTGTTTACAGAACAATATTTGTTTGAATGATTTGTGAGCTGCAACAGAGGGGAAGATTTTGAGTGAATAACAAATATTAATAAGCATTTTGTCACACAGACCTGAAATATACAGCGCACAGGTCGTAATATGAGGTCTGATATGATGCTATTGCCCTTTTTGTTTTTGGACAGACATGGTGGTTACTATGAAGTGAAGATTCATGAATGTGTTCCACGGGTTTGGAACGACATGAGGGTGAGTAAATAATGACACGGTTTTCAGTTTTTGGGTGAATTAGTCCATTACGCCACTGACTGGTGGACTCTGATCTCTAAAGCTCAGACAAGATTTTATTGATATGAAGGAGGAGTTTTGTCTAGTTTTGCCCTTGTGTGGAATGCACACCTGCAGGTGTTTGCTGAGTGTTTCCTGTAATCCATTTGACAATACAGCCTGACATCTGGTCTCATCTGGGCTCAATGAGGGCGAGCTGCTATGTGTGTGTTCCACTGTTCATTCTACTGTTCAAAAGCTTGGGGTTGGTACGATTTTTTTAATGTTTTTGAAAGAAGTCTCTTCTGCTCACCAGTGAAAAGTCTTTTGCTGCTTAATACTGTTGTGGAAACTGTGATGCATTTTGTTTCAGGATTCTTAGATGAATAGAACATTCAAAAGAAAAAAAAAAAAGTCCTGAATTTTGTCATATTAAATACAAAATATCAAACCAGTGGCATCCGCAAACACTTGATGCTAGAGGTTTTCTCAGAACAGAGCCACTTTTTAAAATAATTTCTAATCAACTGGTCTCAAGGTCATTTTTTGTGGTTGTCTGAAGTCAGTTCACACAAGCAGAAGCCGAATAACCACAGGTGTAGTTTAACTATCGAATTAACTATCAACATGATCCAAAGTTTGACAATTAACCAGAATAGAAAGTGTCCAAGACATTCAGTGCATCCAAAATCTCATACTGTCTCAAGTAGTAGAGCTGCACGAATAATCGTAAAAGGTTTGCGATCTTGATTCAATTCAGTAATGAAACAAGTGAAGTATTTATGAGTGAGTCATTGAATCATTCATTCAACAGATTCATTCAAAAATGCTGATTTATCCAATAATAAAACAAGTAAAGTCTTTATGAGTGAGTCATTAAATCATTCATTCCACAGATTCGTTCAAAAATGATGATTCATCTAGTAATGAAACAAGTGAAGTCTTTATGAGTGAGTCATTGAATCATTCATTTAACAGATTTGTTCAAAAACGCTGATTTATCCAGTAACGAAACAAGTGAAGTCTTTGAGTGAGTCATTGAGTCACTGAATCATTCATTCAACAGATTCGTTCAAAAATGCAGATTCATCCAGTAATGTAACAAGTGAAGTCTTTATGAGTGAGTTATTAAATCATTCATTCAACAGATTTGTTCAAAAATGCTGATTCATTCTGTAATGAAACAAGTGAAGTCTTTATTAGTGAGCCATTGAATCATTCATTTAACAGATTCGTTCAAAAACGCTGATTCATCCAGTAATGAAACAAGTGAAGTCTTTATGAGTGAGTCATTGAATCATTCATTCAACAGATTCATTCAAAAACATTGATTCATCCAGTATTGAAACAAGTGAAGTCTTTATGAGTGAGTCATTGAATCATTCATTTAACAGAGTTGTTCAAAAACGCTGATTTATCCAGTAACGAAACAAGTAAAGTCTTTGAGTGAGTCATTGAGTCACTGAATCATTCATTCAACAGATTCGTTCAAAAATGCAGATTCATCCAGTAATGTAACAAATGAAGTCTTTATGAGTGAGTCATTAAATCATTCATTCGACAGATTTGTTAAAAAATGCTGATTCATTCTGTAATGAAACAAGTGAAGTCTTTATGAGTGAGTCATTGAATCATTCATTTAACAGATTCATTCAAAAACATTGATTCATCCAGTATTGAAACAAGTTAAGTCTTTATGAGTGAGTCATTGAATCATTCATTTAACAGAGTTGTTCAAAAACGCTGATTTATCCAGTAACGAAACAAGTAAAGTCTTTGAGTGAGTCATTGAGTCACTGAATCATTCATTCAACAGATTCGTTCAAAAATGCAGATTCATCCAGTAATGTAACAAATGAAGTCTTTATGAGTGAGTCATTAAATCATTCATTCGACAGATTTGTTCAAAAATGCTGATTCATTCTGTAATGAAACAAGTGAAGTCTTTATGAGTGAGTCATTGAATCATTCATTTAACAGATTCATTCAAAAACGCTGATTCATCCAGTAATGAAACAAGTGAAGTCTTTATGAGTGAGTCATTGAATCATTCATTCAACAGATTCATTCAAAAACATTGATTCATCCAGTATTGAAACAAGTGAAGTCTTTTTGAGTGAGTCATTGAATCATTCATTTAAACCAATTGTTTTTAAATATTCATTCTAATTAATTAATAATTTTTAAATAGACTGCAGCAGTTAATATTTTGTCAGAACCTCTAGTAATTTACATGTTATTTTATGTAGTTGTCTGTTCAGAATTTTGGGAGAATTGTGACTTCTATTTAAAACAAAAAATTGTGATTCTCAATTTATCCAGAATCATGCAGTTCTACTAAGTAAGTACTCCATTTGACAACTTAGTTTGCAACCGTTAAAAAAAGTATGTTCTATGTGGTATGAATATGAATTAAATTCGGACGTACTACATCGGCCATGTTGTTACTGTCATGTGACATACCAGCGCCACTCATCTCCATTCATAAATCCTCTCCCGTGGCCTCATGGGATAGTAAAATGTCCATCGAATGCGTATTTCAGAATCTCGCCGGAAGTAGTAGCTCATGTGAGTACTTTTCCCCTTTTGTTTTTCGAATATTATAAATTCGGACATACATCTGTTGGCATACTGTTTTTCGCATACTATACAGTATAGTAAAGTATTCTGTTTCAGATACAATGATTGTCTTCTTTTTGAACAATATATCTATTGCTTCATATTTTAAAACTTAAAAAACATAGTCCATCCCACCATACATGCTTTACTGCTATGATGACCTTATCGTTTTTCTCAAGATAATGTTCTATAAGGTGTGCTCACTTCAAGGCTCTGGCACAGATCCCTGCATACTGTGTGATAAAGTGCCGCAGCTTCCGGACAGTATGGAAGAAAGATGGAATAAACAGATTAGACGAGAGCGTCACGCCCCACTGAAGACTTATTTGAGGTTTCATGTTTTCCTCAGGCCAAGCAGATTGACTGATGAAACATGTGGCGTCTGTGTTCTGGTTAGACAGCTGTCAGCACAGTCCAGCGCTCCGGATCAGCCGTCTGTGGAGTCAAAGGACAGCGACAGAAGAAGGTGAGCGCTGGGATTCTGGGTTATTTTAAAATCGTTTACATACTATTATAGTTTTCATTAATATTTGGAATTAGTTTTTATCTTTATATTTTATTTTTGTTTTTAAATTTTAGCTGAGGTTTAAGAATTGTTGTTGTGTGTTTTTGTCATTTTTATTTGTTTTTTTTAAAACGTCTATATAGTTTTTATTCATTTTTATTTTAGTTATTTTAGTACATCAACCTAAACTAAAATGAGAAGTGTGGCTTTGGCGACTAGCTGAAATAAAACACATTTTTTAAAATATTTTATTTCATTTCAGTTAACATTTATTTTATTTCAAGTATTAAAAATGTGTTAATTAGAGTATAATAACCCTGGTGGGTTTCTGTGCTGGTTTGCTCCAGCATGTTTTAAATGTTTAAATGTCTACTTTTCAAGTTTCTAGGGATTTTCTTTTTTTTTCTTTTTTTCCTTTGGTTTTCATGTCTATTTTAGATAACTTAAGCATCTTTAAAACATTTTAATGTATTTTGGAACCACATTTTTATTGTGTCCACAAAGGGAAATTGTGGTAACATTTTACAATAAGGTCCCCATTAGTTAATGCATTAAATAACAAAGAGCAATACATTTGTTACAGTATTTATTCATCTTTTTACATTAGTTAATAAAAAATACAGCTGTTCATTAGTTCATGTCAGCTCAGACCCATAATATGGGTAATAATATTAACAGATACTAAACTTTTGATTTTAATAATGTTAGCAAATGTTGAAATTAAAATGAACTAAGATTAATAAATGCTTTAGAAGTATATTTCATTATTAGCTCATGTTAATTGATGTAGTTAACTCATGGAACCTTATTGTTCCATGAGTTAACAAATGGAACAAATGGAACCTTATTGTAAAGTGTTACCAAAATTGCAATTCAAATGTATTAGTTTCAACACAAACTTTTTTTTAACCTGCAATTCACCATTCACAAAGACCCGCCCCCTTTGACCGTGGAAAGACGTCAGTACACACCATTTTTCAGGTTTAAGTCCACCGACATTAATCCACTAACTCCCCTGACTGCTTTGTCAGACAAAATTGCGGATTCGGCGTTATGATTGGTTAGATTGCCTGTCAATCAAACTTCTGGCAAAGGTTACAAAAATGACAGCATTCTTCTGCTTTAAATTTTGCTGCACCAATATCCAAAGTATCTATGAATTGGCATGGTTTTCAGAAACATTGCGCATTGAGGGATATAGTTGCACATTGAGGAATATAGTTTATGCTTCTCCAAATTTTATGGGCAAGATTAAAGTTGCGCTCTTCATAGACGTTCATTTTGGCACTGTTATTTTGTGACCGCAGGCTGTGTTTACTGACCTTTAACCTCAAGTCTGAACTCTGTGTTTGGGTCAAGGTAGTTTTCCTTCTCCATTTGGCCTGTGTGTTGGATCACATTCCCAGAGTCAAACCTCAGCTGATATCACAAGAGTGTGTGTGTGTGTAACGTGAAGCCTCGGTTCTCCAGCCACCTGTGCTTACGCTATAGAGAAGACAGTGGTCTTTGTGTTCCCAGGTCTGTATGTCTGAACACACGCTCGGCAGGGGGCGGATGGATGACAGGTGCGAATGATCCCTAGAGTTCCTCTGCGATTAAATACAACTGAGCGCAACCGTGTACACTACTGTTCAAACGTTTTTGAAAGAAGTCTCTTCTGCTCACCAAGGCTGCATTTATTTGATCAAAAGTACAGTAAAAAATTGTGAAATATTATTACCATTTAAAATAACTGTTTTCTATGTGAATATAACAAAATCGTCACTTCCTGGGAAATTTACGCAAATTATCCTTAATAAAAATGGAAGTCGCTGCAATCGGGGAAGCCACTGTGGCTCTTTTTCCTACATCATAATTGACTTACGTCTCAGAGCACGCAGACCAAACACAAACTCAGTCATGTTATCTGGCAATCAGATACTTGGTGTTTGGAAACGCAATGTAAAACACTTCTCTGAGGGAATCAAACCAAATCATTTTGATGACAGACTTTGACCTATTTTGGGTTCATTTTAAGCAAGCAATATAGTCATTTTTAAACAATAGTTGGGTTAAATAAAACTACCCAGCAGGTTGGGCAAACATTTAACCCAACTGCTGGGTTTGTCCATTTTCAACCCAACTTGAACCCATTTTTTTTAACCCAGCATTTTTTAGAGTGTAGCATTTTTTTATGTGATATCTTGAAATTAGCATTAAAATAGGTGAATGGAAACATGGCTTTGAAGACCGGTGTAATGATGCTGAAAATTGAATAAATTACATTTTAAAATACTGCTGGGTTAAAACACCCCAATTGCTGGGTTTGTCCATTTTCAACCCAACTTGGGTTGTTTTTAACCTAGCATTTTTTAGAGTGTAGCATTTTTTTATGTGATATCTTGAAATTAGCATAAAAATAGGTGAATGGAAACATGGCTTTGAAGACTGGTGTAATGATGCTGAAAATTGATGATCATGATCAAATAACTGCAGCCTTGGTGAGCAGAAGAGACGTCATGAACATGGATGTAGTTGAGGTAGATGTTGACTCTTACCTTACATGTGTAATAGTGCGCAGGTTGGGATTTGTAGACAGGCAGTCTGGTCTGTTCCCCTGGTGGTTAATACTGTTACCACACCATTCTGGAAACAAAAGAAACTTTTTGCTACTTTTGAATGGCCATCAATAGAAATGAATTCAAATGAAAAAAGTGTCTGATCACAGTTTGTGGTTTAGGTTTGTGAGTTTATATGAAATAGTTGGTATCACAATAATATCATTTTTTAATTAGTGATAATACCTTACCATTATATAAGGTCTTTCTTAACTGAAATGGTCTGTTGCTGTACTCTAACAAGCACCTCAAACATTAAGATTAAGTAATATCATGGTGCATTTTAACTAGAATCTTTCCTCTTTTCTTAAATTAAAAATTTTGATTCAATTTAGGCAACAATGAGTGTTTAAAATGATTTCTTTGAGTGAAAAAAAGCCAAATATTCAGAACAAATATTTAAATGTCTAGATCTTGTATATATGGAATACTGTATAAATATCACAATATGACGTTTTCAGCCCTCTGGTCGGGTCCAGCTGTAGGACAGGGTGTCTGTTTTTAATGACCATCTATTAACTGCATCGTTGAGACTGATTGTTTGCGACTGAGATTGATGAATGTTTGAGTTTGTCCTCACCAAACACTGAAAGTGTGGTTAAATATAAACCCTTGAGCCTCTCCCATTATCTCCATGTGGTCTAAACACCGTTTGACTGGGAGGTCAAGTAGTTCCCATAGAAGGACATACTGCGGGTCGGTGTGTGTTTTCTGAATGTACATTCATCCTTGACATTCTGATTCCTAAAATACACAATACACACTCGGTTTGGACCTGGCTAGGAAGAAAAAAATCACCAATGCAATCTCTTTATTATCTCAGTTGTAGATATAAATGTGATTAAATACAGCAAATTGAGATTTCTCAAATGTTTCTCACGTCACATAAACAGATTCAGAAAATATCTTAAAATTGTCATGCAGTTGACTCCATTTGTTTTTGTTTTTATTTCTCTTAAAGCTTTGTAGGAAAAAAACATTAACTCTCTAGTTAAATCTCTTGAGCTACAAAAGAGCAACCTTTCTGTTTCCCAAAATACACAATACATATACGGATCGGCCCCGGCTATGAAGGAAAAATCACCAGTGCAATCTCTTTAAAATCTCAGTTGTTTCATAGATAGAAATGTGATTAATTAGAGGGCAAACGCTAAAGTCTTCTGTTTCTCATTCATTTGTTTCTTATTAAAGCTAATCAAGAGCAGTGAGTGATTTACTGTTTTTCTTCTGTTGTTTGGTTCATATCAACAGCATATACAGCAGTAGGTACTGTATATTATTTTATGCTGCTGTCACTTTAATACACAGATCTAATATACACATGTGATTTCTTTCCCTGCTGTTTATGTTCACAGACATAACCATCTGTGTTTATGTGAACTGACATCTGTGGGGTGTTTTGAGCTGAAACTTCACAGACATATTCTGGGGACACAAGAGATTTTTATTACATCTTGTAAAAGGGGCATAATTGGTCCCCTTTAAGCAATATTGATTTTTTTGTGTGGAGTCTGTTTCCCACAATACACACTTAAATTGACTCTGGCTAGGAAGGAAAAATCGCCAATGCAATCTTTTCAGTATCTCAATTGTTTCATAGAAATGTTACTAGATACTAGAGTCTTTTCTTAGATTTTCCCCCTAAAAAGCTCCAGTAATCTAAAATGTCTCTCTTGTACAGTTTAAAGGGGACCTATAATGCCCCTTTTACAAGATGTAATATAAGTCTCTGGTGTCTCCAGAATGTGTCTGTGAAGTTTCAGCTCAAAATACCCCACAGATCATTTATTATAGCTTGTCAAATTTGCCGCTATTTGGATGTGAGCAAAAAAACACTGTTTTTGTGTGTGTCCCTTTAAATGCAAATAAACTGCTGCTCCCGGCCCCCTTTCTAGAAGAGGGCGGAGCTTTAACAGCTGCGCTTCGGTTGCTCAACAGCAACAAAGCTGGAGAATCTCACGCAGCCAAAATGAGGATTGTCAGTAACAGTGTTCAGCCTTACATTGTTCAAACCGGAGTCGGAGACACTGATGGAGAGACTTAGGAAGAAGTTACAACTTTTAGAATGAAACTGGACGTTTTAAATGGTTAGTGGATAAATTTATGTAGTTGCTGTGGAGTTGATTCAACTCATCGACTAGCATGTGTCGTCATGTCAATCTTTTGTGCAAATCCAGCGTTGAATTGACCCTCGTTTGTGAAGCAGGCATAAAATGACGGCATGGCAACAACACTCTACTACAACAACTCTTCCTCTTCTCTAAAGCAGCCCAACATGGCCTCACCCCCTTTGTTGTGTGTTCTCGGGGGCGGGGTTTATGTAAATTTTGGGGTTAGTGATGTCACCAACCTGGGAAGAAGCTCGTTGTAGTCCCTACCAGCCATTTGTTGTAGTCCTTAAAAAGCTATTTCTGTAAAAGAAAATATCTCCCTTTGCATTGAACTTTGAGCGTCGTAACTTTGCAGATGTTGTTTATGCTCAAACAGCAACATTACACACTATCTAAAGTTAAAAAAGTGAAATCATAATCAACCACCCCTTTAAAAAAATATCTCAAAATTGTCTTGCAACTGACTCTATTTGTTTCTATTTTCTAGAGGAATTATTGGAGAAACATCTGACACATTTAAAATCAAACTGAACTCCATTAGCTACAAGAGCAGCTTCTAAGCAATAATGATGTTTTTCTGAGTCTGTTTCCCAAAATGCACAATACACACTTGGATCGGCGTCCTTGGTGGAGTTCATCTGATATCAGGCTTCTGTCTGTGCCGTTCACTCCCACAGCAGAGAAAACTTGATTCCCAGACCGACTGTGTGTGTGTGTGTGTGTGAGAGTGTGTGTTTTCTCAAGGCCATGTGAGGTGGTCAGAGCACTAATGTCTTTTTTCTGCATGACGTCTACAGACTCACATCTACAGGATCTAGAGAGGATACACACACTGACTGCTGGATATAGAGATTCACCTTTGTGAGTAAAACCTTTCTGCTTGATATTTTAGATTAATTGCATGAAATCTAATATTTTATTAGACTGATTGGATGAGTCCTGTTCAGAGATGTTGTAAAATGCTCAATAGACAATCTATAGAAATGCACTGCATTGCTTATATACCAGGTACTTGGCTTATGAATTGTGTATTCAGTTTATTAATATTAATACATTTAATGATTTCTTGAACATTGGTGTCTTATTGCTGTTGCCATTATTTTATGAAAACAAAGCTATACAATTCAGCTCTTGTGTTAAACTTTAAAAAGGATTGTTCATTGCCTGCTACTCCCTGGGAAACATAAAAAAACTTTTGAATTGCAGCGTGTGTGTGTGTTTATGTATGCACACACACTGCAACTTATGATTTAATGATTTTCAGCATCATTACTCCAGTCTTCAGTGTCACATGATCTTTCAGAATTCATTCTAATATGCTGATTTGCTGCTCAAGAAACATTTCTGATTATCATCAGTGTTGAAAACAGTTCATTCTTTGATGAATAGAGAGTTCAAAAGACAACACTTATTTAAATACAAATCTTAAGTAACATTATAAATGTCTTTACTGTCACTTTCAATCAATTTAATGCATCCTTGCAGAATAAAAGTGTTAATTTCTTTAATAAAATAATCGTACTGACCCTAAACTTCTTTTAAACGTCGTAATGACCAATGCTGATAACCTCAAATTGGCCAGTATACGAGTGCATTACTAGTTAAGTTCTCCTCTGAAACTCTAAAGAAATAATCAGTCTTAAAGAGATCTCGTGTGTGATGTTTCTTTCTTATAGCCTGTGTTGCATTTAGACGTATAACTTTTGGCAGTGGATGATTGACACCAGCAGTGAAGAGAACTTTTAGTGAATTTGCCATCAGGATCAGTCGAGGTCGTGCAGGAAGTGTTGCAGTAAAGCGCGGGTGGCCTGAAGTGAGATCAGGGTGTCACATTCCACAGCAGGGTGAGCGTGTGTGCAGGACAGACCCGGCCGGGCGTCCCCTCCTCAGCAAACACTGATGTCAAACTGACCCGCATCAGGCTTACGAACCATACGTCAGCACACTCCACATCTGTCAATCACAGAGCTCATACCATCTCAAAGTATGCGAAAAACAGGTGATAGCTTTGTTTATTCTAAGCATTTAAAGACAGATGGATTCTAATTGGCTGTCAACGTTTTTAGTGGTCATCAGGCGGAAAAAAATATTGCTCTAAAAGTAATTCCAATGATGTTGTTTCTCTGTGTCATTATGCTGATAGTTGTGGTGTGGACTTCACTATTCTGTTAGGGTAAGATTGATTTTTATTTATATTTAGTTGCATTTAGCAGACGGTTTTATCCAAAAGAGGAGCAAAAGCACTTCTTCAAAGAGCCAGTTATATTCATAATATAATACATTCAATGCAAAAGGAGATATTTCCTTTTACAGAAATCGCTTTTTAAGGACTACAACAAACGGCTGGTAGGGACTACAACAAGTTTCTTCCCAGGTTGGTGACATCACTAACCCTAAAATTTACATAAACCCCGCCCCCGAGAACACACAAAAAGGGGGCGAGGCCATGTTGGGCTGCTTTAGAGAAGAGGAAGAGTTGTTGTAGTAGAGTGTTGTTGCCATGCCGTCATTTTACACCGGACTGCTTCACAAACGAGGGTCAATTCAACGCTGGATTTGCACAAAAGATTAACATGACAGCACATGCTAGTCGATGAGTTGAATCAACTCCACAGCAACTACATAAATTTATCCACTAACCATTCAGAAACGTCCAGTTTCATTCTAAAAGTTGTGAGTTCTTCCTGAGTCTCTCCATCAGTGTCGACTCCGGTTTGAACACTGTAAGGCTGAACACCATTACTGACAATCCTCATTTTGGCTGCGTGAGATTCTCCAGCTTTGTTGTTGTTGAGCAACTGAAGTGTGAGCTGTGAAAGCTCCGCCCTCTTCTGGAAAGGGGGCCGGGAGCAGCAGCTCATTTGCTTTTAAAGGGACACACACAAAAATGGTGTGTTTTTGCTCACACCCAAATAGGGGCAAATTTGACAAGCTATAATAAATGATCTGTGGGGTATTTTGAGCTGAAACTTCACAGACACATTCTGGAGACACCAGAGACTTTACATCTTGTGAAAGGGGCGTTATAGGTCCCCTTTAACACTTTCTGTTGGCAGTAGAGCAATGGCAAATATTAGTTAAATGTGATATCTGGCCTTGAGATAATTAGTTTCAGTGTTATATAAGCAGCACAAAGTTATTATTGTTAACAAAATCTAAAACTGTTAAAAACATGTTTATTAAAAATAAAGCTGAAATAAAATAAAATATAAATATTAGATGAAAAGTTTGAAAAATGAAAATTGCCAACTAACTGAAATAAGTTGAAGCACTAAAATTACTAACTGGAAATATAATCTAACTAAAACTGAAGCTCAGTCAATCAATTAAACCTCAATATTAATGTTAAAAGGAAGGAAAAACAAAAAAGCTTATTCAAAATATTAATAAAACTACCATTCAAAAGTTTGGGGTCAGTAAGATTTTCTCTTTTTTTTTCCAACAAAACTTTAATTCAGAAAGGATGCATTAAACTGATCAAAAGTAAAAGTTGTAATGCAAAAAAAGATTTCACAGTTTCCACACAAATATGAAGCAGTACAACTGTTTTCAACATTGATAATAATAATAAATTTTCCTGAGCAGCAAATCAGCATATTAAAATGATTTCTGAAGGATCATGTGACACTGAAGACTGGAGTAATGATGCTGAAAAGGCAGCAACCCTAATTTTCTTACTTTAGATTTTAGTGTAAAATATGGCCTTGATCTGATTTTGATAGGTTTCATTAGATCAGAATCAATGTTGGCTAGAAATAGTCACAATCTTATTGATTCTTCCTTGTATTAGAGATGACATCAGATTTACAAAGTATTGGGACAGATGTTTGGCTCTAGAGTTGTTTTGCGTTCTGCTTCTGTAGGTCGCGGTGGACATGGGTTATCAGTCGCACAGTTGAGTTACGATTATGGGAAAGCGAGCAGGGCTGCTGTGCCCGACATTGGACTAATTTGTGTTGGTGGTGTTATCAGATGGCCGCTGTCACTGGGGAGGGTCTTATCTGTTTTTTAGCATCTCACAAAATGGACTTTCTAAGTCCGAAGAACATATTTTGAGATATTTTCAGCAGACGCTTTTGAAAAACAGGAAACAACGTGACTGATGTTGATGGCAGATGCTTCTCTTCTTGCTGCTTTGTGTTGTTATTCCTCATACCGTACCTGTCTGCATGGACAAATGTTCGTTATGCTGCTGTGAGCATCTTTTAATGAGCGGGAACATAACATATACTGATTTAGCAGGACTTTAACTAAGTCACCCGAGAGTGACGGAGAAAAACATCTGAGTTGTTTGTGCACAGCCTTGAATTGAACAGCTTGATGTAACAAAGCAGTGATTATAGATTAGACAGCTACTGTGTAGAGATACTTTAGTGCTACTTTACCTCTTAACCCAAGATAAGTTGTGCACTGCATGTTGGTCTGTAATACACATTTGAAAACCTGGATTTAAACTGAGATGGTCTGAGAATAATCAAGACAGGGTCATTGCAGACCAGTCAGGGTGTCCATGCTGACCCCTGTCCACCACCGAAAGCACCAACAGTGGACACGTGAGCATCAGAACTGGACCATGGAGCGAGGGTAGAAGGTGGCCTGGTCTGATGAATCACGTTTTCTTTTACATCACGTGGATGGCCGGGTGCGTGTGTGTCGCTTACCTGGGGAACACATGGCACCAGGATGCACTATGGGAAGAAGGCAAGCCGGCGGAGGCAGTGTGATGCTTTGGGCAATGTTCTGCTGGGAATCCTTGGGTCCTGCCATCCATGTGGATGTTACTTTGACACGTACCACCTACCTAAGCACTGTTGCAGACCATGTACACCCTTTCATGGAAACGGTACTCCCTGGTGGCTGTGGCCTCTTTCAGCAGGATAATGCGCCCTGCCACAAAGCAAAAATGGTTCAGGAATGGTTTGAGGAGCACAACAATGAGTTTGAGGTGTTGACTTGGCCTCCAAATTCCCCAGATCTCAATCCAATCAAGCATCTGTGGGATGTGCTGAACAAACAAGTCTGATTCATGAAGGCCCCACCTCGCAACTTACAGGACTTAAAGGATCTGCTGCTAACATCTTGGTGTCAGATACCACAGCACACCTTCAGGGGTCTAGTGGAGTCCATGCCTCGACGGGTCAGGGCTGTTTGGGCAGCAAAAGGGGAACCAATACAATATTAGGAAGGTGGTCATAATGTTATGCCTGATTGGTGTATATATATATATATGTATATATATACACACACACACACACATATATATATATACATATATAAATGTATGTGTTTGTGTGTAAATATATGTTATTGTAAAAGTTTACTTTAGCAAAATATTTCGAAATTTTATATAAATGTTCAGATTGTATAGTATGTACTGGAGTTGGGCGATTAAAACTTGTTGAAATCACACTGTGCTTCTATAATTTAACTGTATATCAGGCCTAAACAAGTTCAGTCCTGACCTGCGGTGTGAAGAACAGCCCCCTAGTGGAGAATAGGATTAATTATTATTAGACTGGATGCCTGAAGAGATAAAGGTTCAGTGTTTATTAAAACCTTAAATACCTCAATAAGATTTTTTTTCATGTAGAGCCATTTTAATATGCTGAAACATGATGCTTTACTTTTATGTATTTGGCAGACGCTTTTTTTAAAAGCGACTTACATTGCATTCAAAATCTACATTTGATCAGTTTGTGCATTCCCTGGGAATCAAACCCATGACCTTGGCATTGCTTGTGCCATTTTTTACTGTTTGTCATTATTTATCATTCTCATGTATGCTTTTTTAAGTGGAGCACAAAAGGAGATTTTTTTTAAGAGTCATCATGCCTTCTTTTAGCTCTAACTCTAGAGCAAAGTCATGGGTTTGATTCCCAGGAAATGCATGAACTGATCAAATGTAGACTTTAAGGCCCTGTTTCCACCTGGTATTGAGATGCGTTTCGGTCGATCCGATCACAAGTGGACAACGCTAAATACAAGTGTAAACAGGGTCTAAAACGTTTTAAGCTTGTCCACTTTCGACCACTTCCAGAGGTAGTTGAAAACGCATCCGATCGGATTGATTTCGCAGTGTAAACACTCATGTGGTTGAATGTGTTCAAACAGCCACGACTACTCTCTGTCTACTGCCCTAACGCGTAAACATTATGGGAAGCGCGCTAGCCAGACGGGATTTAAACTTTGTCGGCTGAAGACCCAAGTTTGGAGACGAAAAACATACCAAGCACAATGTTCTCTCACCTTTACTGATTTCTAACACACTTACCACGTATGGCCGGTCTTGCAGCTGTCAGAGCAGAAACGAATGCTCTCTGTATGTTTTTCCGTTGTTCATATGTAAATTGCGCAAGCTTATTTTGTCCATTAGATTGAAAGATCTGAAAAAAAAAAAAACATCTATTTACCCACCCATAGACCCTTCCCTTTAAAGAAATCTGGATAGAAGTGGTTGAAAGTGGACAAAAGAAACGGATTAAAATACCAGGTGTGAACGGGAACATGTCTCCCTCATCCACTTGTGATCCGATTGACCAAAATGCATCTTAATACCAGGTGGAAACAGGGCCTAAATGCAATGCAAGCATCTGCCAAATGTATAAATGTACAGTAAATGCGTCTTTTTCATATAACAGCAGTTCGTAGTGACCATGAATGTCAAAAACGTCAAAAAACACCATAAGTACATCATAACAGTTGACCATAAGACTTGTGGACAATATTCCAAGTCTTCTGAAGTCACACAACAGGTTTGTGAGGGGAACAGAATCCAATTTTTGACTTTCATGGTGACCTTTTTCCAGACATGGTCACTACAAACTGTTGTTGAATGGAGAAGAGCTGCATGAAGATTGCGGGTGAACTGTTGCTTAAATTGGCCGTTTAGATTCAGATGACATGGTAATTATGAACTGTGGCAAATATTTACACAACATATTGTGAGATCAGCTAAACCTGGACTTAAATCCTTGCAAATCTCTGAGATGTGTCACTGTGACTGCTGTGTGTAAAGAATTCAGCTCTTCTAAATATATCCTAACATGATTACCCGTACTACACTCGTTCCTCTGTGCACATACAGTCATTTCATGTGATTCTCTTGGGTTAACATGATCTCTCTCCTCAGTGTGTGGTTCAGGTCTGGCAGATGTTTAGGGTGGTAATGGATGACTCTGACATGTTTGGAGTTACACATTCCATCGCAGTGTACAGACATGTTCATACTTTCCACACGCTCAGCTCAGGTGTGGCACACAGCAAAACGTGCAAATATTCACGATTTATATTTTCATCAGCTTTTTTTAGTCTGCTTTCCAGTCAGATTGTGTACAAAAAAACAAAACAAAAAAAAGTTCAAAGTTCCACTAAGTGAATTGCTAAGTTTATTAGCATTTTTGTTTTATTTTTTTAAATTTCCGGGTAACTTAGGTTTAGATAACCTACATATGATTTTGTGTCAGCTCTGGTTTCAGGATTTAGATATTTTGATGACACTTTACACATTCATTAACGCATTAATGCCAACAGACAACTTCTGATCTTAAAAATATATCAGTAAAAGCTGAGATTAACACTGACTAAGATTAATAAATGCTTTAGATGTATTTTTCATTGTTAGTTCATGTTAACTAATGTTAACAAATGAAACCTTATTGTAAACTGTACTATTTCTCTGAAAATGCAGAAGCAAACTTGAAAGAGCTCAGATATTGGAATAAAAGCTCAGTTGTTGCTCTTTTATAGCTCATGAGATTTAATGGAGCTCTCAGTTATGACCAACTTTATCGGATTTTCAATATCCTCACTGTGAAAAAGAATTGTTGGTTTAACTTAAAAAAGTAAGTTACCTGAAATTCATCAAAATTACAAATTTGAGTTAATACAATGAAAGCAATTGGTTTAATCAACAGAAACTCAAAATATTATGTTATCTGAACCACTTTAAAGGATTAGTTCACTTCAGAATTCAAATTTCCAGATAATTTACTCACCCCCATGTCATCCAAGATGTTTATGTCTTTCTTTCTTCAGTCAAAAAGAAATTAAGGTTTTTAAGGAAAACATTCCAGGATTTTTCTCCATATAGTGGACTTCAAAAGTTGCCAATGGATTGAAGGTCCAAATGTCAGTTTCAGTGCAGCTTTAAAGAGCTCTACATGAGGAATAAGGGTCTTATCTAGCAAAACGATCAGTCATTTTCTAAAAAAAAAAAAAAAAAAAAAAAAAAAATGTCTATACTTTTTAACCACAAATGCTCATCTTGCACTGCACTGCAACGTAATCACGTTAGAAAGGTCATGCGTGATGAAGGCGGAAGTGCCGCGGTAGGGCGAAAAACTCCATCTCGTTTTCTCCTCCAACTTCAAAATCGTCCAGCATCGTTGTTTTACCTTTTTTGTAAAGTGCGTTTGACTTAGTCTTTGCACGTTTGCTTTGTAAACACTGGATCAGTACCTCCGCCTACGTCACACGTGACCTTTCCAACATGATTACGTAATGCATGGTGCATTGCAGAGCAGTGCAAGATGAGCATTTGTGGTTAAAAAGTATATAATTTTAGAACATTTTTTTAGAAAATCACTGATTGTTTTGCTAGATAAGACGTCTCGTCTGGGATCATGTAGAGCTGCACTGAAACTGCAATTCAGACCTTCAACCCGTTGAACCTCCACTATATGGAGAAAAATCCTGGAATGTTTTCCTCAAAAACCTTTAATTTCTTGTTTTTATATATAATTGTAATGCATTGTATCTTTTAATAAATAATAGTTAAAATGCATTATAAAATGTGCAGATTACTTGTTACTTCTGAAATTGGTTGTTTGTCATGTGTTTTAATGCATTGTACTTTCTAAAGGTGTAACATTGAATAGATATAAGTATTATAACTTAATTATCCGTGAAGGCATAATTAATGCGGTAACACTTTATTTTAGGGTTTTTTAACTAGTTGCTTATTAGCATGCGTATTACAAGAATATTAGCTGTTTATTAGTACTTATTAAGCACATATTAATGCCTTATTCTGCATGACCTTATTCTACATTCTTAATCCTACCCAATACCTAAACCTAACAACTACCTTACTAACTATTAATAAGCAGTAAATTAGGAGTTTATTGAGGGAAAAGTCATAGTTAATAGTGAATACATGTTCCCTATACTAAAGTGTTACCATTAATGCATTAAAACTGCATTTAAAATGCATTATATACAAAAGCTTCAAGTAAAGTGTTACATGAAATCCAAAGCAGTTTTTTTTTTTGTTTGTTTTGAACCGTTCTTGTTTGTGTCAGCTCTAGTTTTTGGATTAGACTTTCCCTGACAAGATTTAGAGCAGCACTATTGTAGCTGAGTGACCTGAGCCACCAATGGCATGCTGATGTCTTCTTTTTTCTTTTTTCCCCTCCTTCTTTTACAAAAGCGACAGCATAAGCTGAAACCCTAGTCCATTTGTTTTGTCAGGACAAAGAGGCAGGAGAGGGGGAGGCTTTGGCCACTCTAAAGTAGGGGGTAGTAAAGGTTTGTTCGCCTGCAGGGCAGTTGTGGACGGGGGTGTTGTTGTGGTTTGTGTGCAGCTCAGATCGTGTGTTTTCTCAGTGCTAAAGGAAATTGCATCAGTATGCATTATCCAGCTGGGAGGAGGGCCGAAGCCAAGCTCGCTGTCTGTCTCTCTCTCAAACTTCCCATTAGAGCGGAGAGACACCGGCAGACGTAGTCATGGGTGCAGCAGACCTGACACGCTCCGTGTCACTCAGTGCATGGACTTACACTGGATTAATGAACTAAATCTATTTATTTATTTTGCATATTTATGGTTTTTCTTCTATCCTGAGTGCGGACACTGAGCACTATGCACTCCAGAGTGAAGTCGCGGAGCTGTGATAATTACCTGAGTATAAAGGTAAGCACTGCACTGGTGCATGTTACATCCGATACCCTCCCTCCAAATCACAGGTATCATTATTATGCTTTTAAGATGATTGTTGTTATTAAACTTTCATCACTTTTCAATTGGGATCATGATGGTTCCATCAAAGAGGAAACTGTTTTTCCTTAGAGAAGCTGGTTTTGTACTTTTCTAGTGTTAAGTCACCTTTATACAAAGCAGCTTTACAGTAATAAACAGGAAAATAATGGTGCAAACTTCATCAGATATGAAACAAATTCAAATTCTGCTGTAAAGCAGCTCTAAAAAAAACAATAGTGTAGTTATTCAGTATCATGGTACATTTATATTCACATTTATTCATTTATTAGATGTTTTTATTTAAAGTGACTTACAAATGAGGAAATGTCATGGTGATTTATTGATATATACCATTACCATCATTACTTTTTGGTTGTTTTTTGTTAGTTTTGACTTAATTCAGGTCTAATTTTAAGGCTGTTTAGGGACACATAGATCCATGTTTTGTGGAAGAACTTATATGGAACTAGTTTAACAGCACAGTGTTAGTATAGTTTGACTCAACCTGCCTGGTAATGAGTGGCATTAGGACTAGGCCTGCAGTAATCCAGACATCATGGGAGCGGCGTCTTGAATTGATCCCTCAATTAGAGCACTTTTAACTCCTCTCGTAATTACCTCTGAAACGATCATTTGCCATATCACAGCAGGATCACGGTGTGTGTGAGCTCTAATGCAGGATTTGCTGTGTGTTTGTGTTGCCACGCTGTAATCGCTCATAGATTCACTATAGAACCTGTTTTAGAGCAGCTGCATGTCGCTTTTGTCTTCCCATGAGTCAATGCACATTCCATCTGTACACGTCAACCTGTTCGACAGCTGCCAGTCACATCAGGTGCGGTGTTTACAGAACTTGTCTTCTTTCAAACTGATGGATTTAGCGAGGGAGGTCACGATTATGACATTCCGGCTGATGACTTTTAAATAATTGCAATTAATAGTTGTAAGCTTAACACAGATACACTATGAAATTGATTCACATCAAACTTGGAAACAATGATATATGTTTTCTATAAGAAAGTATTAGTAAACACATATTGCATGGGATATAAAGATGTGAATAGATATTAATTAATAATTAAGGTGAATAATATTAAAATTATAAAAATAATAAACAATCATATATATAAAACATCATACAGAGCATATATATATATATATATATATATATATATATATATATATATATACACACACACACAATACCTGTCAAAAGTTTGGAAACATTATGCTTTTTTTTTTTTTTTTGAAAGTAGTCTCTCAATCTCACAAAGGCTGATCAAAAATACAGTGAAAACAGTAATATTGTGAAATATTTTTACAATTTAAAATAATGGTTTTCTATGTGAATGTATTTTAAAATGTAATTTATTCCTGTGATCAAAGCTGAATTTTCAGCATCATTACTCCAGTCTTCAGTGTCACATGATCCTTCAGAAATCATTCTGATATGCTGATTTGCTGCTCAAGAAACATTTATTATTATTATTAATGTTAAACACAGTTAATTATTATTATTATTGTTATTAATAAAAATAATTAAGCAGTTAAAACTGTTTTTCAACAATAATAATAACTAGAAATGATCTTAGAATGATTTCTGAAGGATCATGTGACACTGAAGACTGGAGTAATGATGCTAAAAACTCAGCTTTGATCACAGAAATAAATTATATTTTAAAATATATTACAACAGAAACCAGTCAATTTAAATTGTAAAAATATTACTTTTTTTTTTTTGATCAAATAAATGTCTTGGTGAGCAGAAGTATGTATTTCACACTTGAAATAGTTAACCCTGGGTTATCTTGCTTCACTTTTCAGATTGCTCATAATTTACCCGGGGTTAACAACTAATCCTGGGTATTCCTAAACTGTACATTCCTAAACCCTGGGTTAACATCCTTATTTGCATATTTTCACTGTCATTGTCATTGTTTGGATGAACTCGGCACACTACCTGTTTACATAAAGGCTTTAGAATTGTGTGTCCTTATATTTTATATTGCCAACTGTGCTATCAAGTTTATACTGAATGGACTGTACGGACTATAAAGATAAGAGTGAAGCGTTCTCTTCACTCGAAATGTCGCGTTTTCTCTCACCTTTTGACATTTTCCCCCTCAAACGCTTAAACTACTGTTACAACACGCAGTGTTTCAAGATTGTTAAAAGCATTTGAATATGAGGCACGTGATTGGTTGTCGGTTGCTAAGCATCCAGTTGTAACATTCTAATACTGCATCGTACACATTTGGCACCGCAATGCTGCGCAAATGCTGTGCTAACCTGAATTTAGTCTGAAACCAAAAGCAGTTTAGAATGTCAATAACCCAGGGTTAAGTGCAGCGTTAAAAGTCCTAATATGTTTTGTTAGCACTACCAAAAACAAAGCAGGTCTATTAGGAGTTCAGGAAGCTGTCTGATGATCTACATTGGTTTTCCTAATAATCAGTTCAGCATCATGTATCTCATTCGTCAAATCCATGCTGTTGACCCATTGTATTCTTCCTCCTCCATAATCATGCATTTGTCACCAGACAGCTCTATAGATGACACCTGCATATAGGAGGTGTGTGGCCGTGCTCCCAGTGGCCGCTGCTCCTCTCCTGTTTCACTCCCGCGGTGGCTTCATGCTCCACTGGAGAGCTGGTGCGCGAGGCCTTTGTCTTCCTGACCCACTAAACGCGCCTGCTGCCCTTCCCGTCAGACTGTCAGGAGTTCACACATGGTTTGTTTAGCGCTCTCTGCGAGGGCTGTCATTTAGAGCTGCTTCGTTTGGCAAATCACTGCTCCTGCTTAGTTACTGTATGTTTGCATTGCAGTAAAAGGTGGTTAAGTGGACCTCGAGTCTATTAGAGCATTAGTGGCACCACTGATGTCAATGATTTGTAAAAACAACATCTTTTGTGGTCTGTTCAGGTTCCCACGGTCTTGGGAAAACCTTCAAATTGTGGTTTCCAGGCCTGTAAAAGTCATAGAAATCAATGAAATCTTAAAAAGTCATGGGTAATTCTGTAGTGAATATCAGTTTTATATTTAATCATTAATCATAAATGTGTGTATCTATTATGTATTATAATTAAAAAATGTTTTATTATATTGTTTATTATATATATGTATATATATATATATATATATAGAGAGAGAGAGAGAGAGAGAGACAGATAGATAGATAGATAGATAAATAGATACATAAATATATATATAGTATTATTAGTTTTTTATTTAATCATTAATCATGAATGTGTATATATTATGTATTATAAATATTCCTAATGAAATAATATAGAATTTTATTATTTTTGTTTATTATTTATTATATATTAAATTTAATATATTTTAAATATTAAGATTTGTACATGTCCATATATATATATATATATACATATATATATGTGTGTGTGTGTGTGTGTGTGTGTGTGTGTATATATATATATATATATATATACATATAGTATTATTAAATTTTTATTTAATCATTAATCATGAATGTATATATATTACATATTATAAAAAATGAAATAATAGAGAATTTTTATTATTGTTGTTTAATATATATTATATGTTAAAATTTTATATATTTAAAATATTACCTTTTTTACATGTCCTTATATATATATATATATATATATATATATAAAATACAATAATAAATAATATAATAATATTAAATAAAAATGATAAACTATTATTATTATTATTATTGCTGTTTTATTTTTTATATGTTATAATTTTAAGGAATTAATAAAGATATTTACACGTCCTGCCATATATATATAAAAATGATAATACAAATAAATGGACATTCATTGATCAAAAGTTGTGGGAACCCTGTTGAATAGTAAATTCTTGTATTTTCAAACAGTTAGCATACAATGAAATTGCACAGCAACTTGATATATTTCCATTTTACAAAGAAAATGTGAATGGTACTTGTCAACACGATGCTAACATGTTCTGAGTGGTTGTTATCTTCTAGATGGTTGCTAGGTGGTTGCTATGGTGTTCTGTATGGTTGCTAGGGAGTTGCTAGGTGGTTGCTATGGTGTTTTTATTTTGGATGGTTGCTTGTTAATTTCTTATTGTCTCCGGGGGATTTTCTTTTTTCCAGTTTGTAAGTCTGATTACTTCAAAAGAAAAAAAGAAAAAAAAAAGTAAACAAAATTCTGCATGATTTTTAGATGTTAACAGTGCAAATGATGTGTTGCAGTTGAAGCAGTTGTGAATCCCTGTTGTGAATCCCTAAACTTGCTGTAATGGAGATGTTTGACTAAACAAAAGCAAAATGTGCGTCTTAGTGTGGCTGTACCTTCTGTAGCAGATGTCAGTCTGTTTTAATAGAGTACAGAGACACCTGGAATCCATGTCGTTTGGTTGCTGATATAATTACGGGTCCAGTTCTCATCCAGCACCTCCACCGTCTACCATAAACACCATCAAAGAGGGCGGATTCCTCAGCGTCCCGCTCTTACTCCAGATACCACACACATCAACGCTTCCTCCAAGCCCACACTTGTGCTTTGGCTGCTATTAAAAGCTCTTTTACTAGCTTCAGCCAGGTGAAATAACTTTTTCAAGGTTATGGAAATGCGTCAGAAGCTCTCCCTCTGCCCAGTCTTATTTATCTTTCATCTTCAAAGCCTCACTTATCTCCACCTCTCTTGAAGTCCTCCGTCCAGCGCTGTGTTCTAGCCATATGTTTAGTCTTCTCAGACTTTAAAAGTGGTGTTTTGGGTGGGGGCGCACTGATACTGATATGCAGGGCATCCTGAATACAGTTTTCGGGTTCAAACATCTTGTTCAAAAGATCTTCAAACCAAAGCCAGTCTTCAGACTCCACTAGTGACTCTTTGGTGGGTTTGAACCCCATTTATTCATTTTTGAATGCCCCACAGGAAGTCAGAATAAAAAGTTAGTCTGTGATATTTTTCAATTGATGCGTGAACAAAACTTTATTTGTAGCGCGCCTGTCATCCAGCAATCGCAATAATTTGTGCTTTGTTACTTTTGACATGAAACAAAGTTTTAAAATAGTTTTTTATTGAGAAACTTCCTGTGGATTTTTTCTTTCTGCGACTATCTGACTAATACCAATTTTGGTCGACTAAGCCTCTTCTAGTCAACTAACAATTAGTCGACTATTAAGGGGGCAGCCCTAGTCCGGACCAACAAAACAACAGAAAACATATAGTCCTGGTCCACTTAGCGTTCCCACTGGCATTTCTAACACTGAACCTAAAGGCATAGGGATACATTCACAACCTAAACTGGTCGGCTTTTATGACGTATATTTTGTGATGAACTTAGCGAACATCCTAAACAATGCTGTGTGCTGGGCTAAAAGCGCTCGTTGTATGTGCGTAGCCTACATATGATTGTATTTTGACCAGTTGAGAACTCGTGAAGAGCTTATAAAATGTCAAAACAGGGTTTAGACAGCAGTGTTCACACTCGCACGAGAGTTTGTTTTAATCAAACCAAACATGCCAAGTGTGAACACCCTTAGCTTTTAAATTCTGTCAGTTTAATTATGAAATACAGTTTTTGTGCTCTTTAATGTGGCGTGAGAGATGACTGTAGTGCCTCAGGTCAAGCAGCGCATTAACTGATCATTTTTTCCACTTTACTACTCGTTACAGCACAAAATAAACATGAATGAACATCAGAAGGTATGTTGAAAAATACAACTGCACAGTACAACCAAAATGTATCTTGTCTCATGTAGTCGCTCAGCTAGTGTGATTAATTAGTAGTTGGTAGTCTATATATATGATGAAAGGGCCCTTTGGTTCAGTTTATTTTGTCAGTCTTAGGTCACATGGCCCGAGGCTTTGGAGGCTCCTGGCATTCCGAGGCCTGAGGCACTGGTCCCACTGGACCAGTCTATAATCCTGCCCTGCCCAAGGCAGTATTTTGTAGCCTGCCACAATTACCTAAAAAAGTAACGTTGAACGATGTCAGAAATCATGTTGCCTTTCCTCCCATTGTTAGCCTTTCCTTTAAAATGCGGTTCTACTCTTCCCTGCAGTTTCAGTGCACTGTGATTATTTCTGGAGCTCTGCGAGCCACAGTGCCGCTAATGTGGGTGAGTGATTTAGTTTCCTAGAGCGTCAAGAAAGACTTTCTGCAGGAGGGATGAAACAATGGCCGCCCTGTGGAGTAGTCACGGCATGTGGACGACACATTGTCATTGTCTAATACAGGGCCAACAGAGCAGAACAAACAGGGAAAGTTAAAGTGAGAGCTTTTGGTTACTTTGCCGGGGATTTTTCCTGGGCTTTTCCCCTGTCATGATGTCTGATCCATTTTTTGTATTCTTGCACCCAAGTGTTATTTTAGTATCATTAAGATACTTTTATAGTTTTTATGAATAGTTTATTATTTTAGTAATATTTTCCATTTTCATTGTAATTTCAGTTAATGTTTTAGTAATTTTGTTGTGTCATTTTTACTAGTTCCCGTTTTTTTATATATGTATGTATATTTATATTAATATATTATATATATTTATATATATATATATATATATATATATATATATATATATATATAGTTTTTATCCCGTTTTGTTTTATTTTTAGTTATTTTCCAAAATATATTGTCTCTCTCTTTTTTCCTCTCTCTCTCTATATATATAATATTAATTTTAATTTATCATTTAAATTATAAATGAATTATATATAATTATGTGTGTATATGTAATATTATATAATATAATAATGTCTATTTAGTTTTTATTTACTTAAGTTTTTATTTACTCAATATATATATTAATAATTAAAATTGTAAATAAATTACACACGTGTGTATGCATATGTAATTTATTTATATATTAAAAATTCATTTAATAATAAATTATACATAAAATAAATTACATATAATTTTGTGAACTTAATTTTATATATAGTTTTAGTAAAAAACAAAAAATTCATTTTTATTAGTTTTTATTTTTTAATGTCTATATATTTTAAATATAAATTTTTATTTCAGTTTTATTTAATTTATAACATGAAGTTAAACTAAATTAAAATGAGAATGTTGAAATAAAATGTTTATTTATTTTAGTATTTATTTTTTTTCAACTAACAAAAATGTTTAATAACCCTGACTCAGACGCATTCATTTTCATTTTGTCCTCTACCCTGCCCATTTAACCTAAAGTTGACTGTCCCAGGTCACGGTTTTGTTTGTCTAGGAGGATAGTGTGAATCATATCCGTCTGGAAAGTCCTCTACTTCACACATATCATGTAGTTCTACATTAGGGACAGGATTTTCCATCCTGCCTGTTATTGTCCAGTCAGTGACGTTACATTGACAGGTGTTTCCTGTCTCATCAGTGTCCCGCGACCTCCTGACATCCTGCTGTTTGTGCTTGTGACTGGGAACTGTGGAATTGAACTTGCGACCACTATGGGTCAGAAACCCCAACAGTCTAACTAACTAACCAAACCAAAAACAACATGCTGACATTGTTTACTTCATCACAATGATTTGGTTTGATTCGGTCTATAAATCCAGAAACATGTGTCCTAAATGTTTAATGACTCTGTCAATGTGTGATTTGTTACAGGACTCAGAGTCGTTGGACCACTGCATTCAGAGTACGCTCTCTGCACTGTACCCTCCGTTCAGCGCGAGCGCGGCGACCGTGCTGTGGCAGCTCTTCAGCGTGGTGGAGAGACAGTACCGCGGCGACGGCCTGCGCTGTTTCATTGACTTCTTGCTGCCCACCAAGAGGATCCTGCAGATAATAAAGCAGGAGGCCTGTGTGAGTACTGGGAGTTTCATAAGATGCATTTTAACAAAAGCATTTCGAAGTAAAAGAAAACACAGGGTGAAAAACTTAATACCTGCTAACAGTGTTGGGGGTAACGCATTACAAGTAATCAGATTACTTTTTTCAAGTAACGAGTAAAGTAACATATTACTTTTATATTTACAACAAAATATCTGAGTTACTCTCGCAATATCTCCCATGTATTGACGGAAAGCTCTCCTATCCCCATGTTGAGAGAAATCACGCAATGTTGTGTGTAAACATGATGGTTATTGTAGTTCTAGACTAAATATGAACATGCATTTATTCATCTCACATTTACTCTTCGCATAAAAACAGAATCAGCATTCCTCAATGAAATATGTTAAATAATACAAATATACTTTATGTATTTAATCTCACTTTATTAACCAATGTCTTTGCTGCTGACCTTTGATGATCTAATTCATCCAACAATTTGGTATGAAAAGGCCTTTACATTTGCCAAAACTTTTTTTATTAAAAAAACAAAACAAAAAAACAAGCAAGCCCAGCCCAGGTGAGGAAAAGTAACTCAAAAGTAAAGTAACGCAATACTTTCCATAAAAAAAATTATACAGTTAGTTACTTTTTTTAGGGAGTAATGCAATATTGTAAAGTAAATTTCCCCTAACATTGCCTGTGCTATTACATAATATTTTAAACATTTTAAATAAGAAACTTATTTATACAAAGCCACTTAGGGGATGTTCACACAGCATTTGCTTTATTAATAAATATTTATATATATATATATATATTTACAATATAGATATTATTTATATATAGACTGTCAGTATAAGGATCAGTATAATTTTTTTAGTGTTTTTGAAAGAAGTCTCTTCTGCTCATTAAGGCTTAATGTATTTGATCAAAAAGACAGTAAAAACTGTAATATTGTGAAATATTTAAAAGAACTGTTTTCTATATGAATATATTTTAAAATGTAATTTATTCCTGTGATCAAAGCTGAATTTTCAGCATCATTACTCCAGTCTTCAGTGTCACATGATCCTTCAGAAATCATTCTAATATGCTGATTTGCCGCTCAAGAAACATTTATTCTTATTATCAATGTTGAAAACAGTTGTGTACAATTTTTGTTCAGGATTTTTTGATGAATAGAAATTTTAAAAGAACAGCATTTATCTGAAATAGAAAGCTTTTGTAACATTATGAATGTCTTTACTGTCACTTTTGATCAAATTAATGCACCCTTGCTGAATAAAAGTACTAATTTCTTTCCAAAAAATAAAAAATAAAACTTTTCAATGGTATAATGTTACAAAAGATTTCTGTTTCAGAAAATGCTGTTCTTTTGAACTTTCTATTCATCAAAGAATCCTGAAAAAAAATTGTACTGCAACTGTTTTCATATATATATATATATTAGATTTTATTATTGTTTCTTATTTCTTCTTCATTTTTCTTATTGGGCCAGCATAGAAATTTGTCATGCATCATGCAGTCTTTAAACTCGATATTGTGCATTAATGGGCTAGTCATTCATTCCCTGATTATTTCACTGCTGACAGTCTCTACTACAGATATTGTTGTTGAAATCAGTAGCGCTGCAGCTAAACATGTTCAATCCATTTAAATTCTCTCAGAGAGAAATCTTACGAGAGTGGGAACATGAGAGGGAGGATGAATGCTTCAGGCTGAAAGAGGGTTCAGTATTGCTCTGAAAAACAGCCCAAACAGAGAGTGTTGTGAGCTCACTGGGGTGAACTTGGCAAAGAGGATCAGGCTGAAATGAAAGACTTGCTCAGGGAGGCTTTGTATTTCTGCAGGTTAGCGCTGTGTGAGCACATACCTGAAACCTTATGCTCCTGTATTAATTATTACTCTGAGTCGAGGGCTCTCAGCAGGCTCATTTAACTCGGCCATGATCTTTGAGGGAGTCACAGCATGCTGAAGCTTACATGTTCCTGCTGCATCATCAGCAATGTCAGAGAGTAACTAACAACTTAATAGTAACTAACAACTCTAATAAATTACTAGTAGCTAAATAATAAAGCTCTTTTTTTAATCAGTAGAGATGTATCATGACAAAATGCCTTTTTACTGCAGTATTGTCTGTGCAGAAATATCTTAACGGAAGGATTGTGAAGTCTGATTCATTGTATTGAATTGGTATTTGTTCACCACAAAAACAAAAACAAAAAAACATGATAAAAAAAAAAATACTGATTTACATTTTAAATAAATATGAGATAATATTAACAAATAACCAAAATCACTGAATCAGTTCCTGCATGGAATTTTACATTATCTTTTTTTTTTAATAATATTTAAATTCTGCTGTTTGCTGTTTTCATTACATTTTAGTAATTTTGGTCATTTTAGTCATTTTAGTAATTTTGTTGTCATTGTCATATTTAGTAGTTGTTGTTTTTTTTAATATGTATATATATATATATATATTTTTATAAATTTTTATTTCAGTTTTTCTTGGAGTTATTTTAGTAAACCAGTTAAACTAAATTAAAATGATAAACGTTACCTTGTCAACTAGTTTTTCATACTTTATTTTATTTTAGTTAACATTTATATTATTTGAAGTGTTTTTTTTTTATAATCATTTTACTTTGTTATAATTAAAACTTCATGTTATTGTGCCAGATTAAGCTCTTATTGCTAAAATATGTGAGTACGCCACCTGTTTTATGTTCTAGAAAGGTTTTGCAGTTCTGTTGGGTGATGCAGAAATTACACTTTTCAATATTTTCTAATTGCATTATGTTTTAGTATATTGCATTTTTGTACTTAAAGAGATAGTTCACCCAAAAAATTCACCTTCAAGCCATCCTAGATGTATATGACTATCTTCTTTCAGTCAAACACAATCAGAGTTATATTAAAAATATTCTGGCTCTTCTAAGCTTTATAATGGGAGTAACTGATAGTAACTGATAGCCCAAAAAGCACATCCATCCATCATAAATATAATCCATATGGCTCCAGTGGGTTAATAAATGCCCCAAAAAATGGGTTTTTATAAGAAAAATATTAATATTTGTAACTTTATAAACAATAATCACTGGCTTCTGTGCGTGAGTTGATTAGAACTTTGACGTGACGTATTGACGAACTCGGAAATGCAGAGGATAGAGCAAAACAAAACACCGGTCATGAATTAGAAGTCTTAGAAGAAAATTTTTATAGAGAAATGTCGGAGAAGCTTGAGTTTGTTGCCCAGCCCCATTTGTTTGAACCGCGAGAGGCGTCTAAGCTTATGATACTCCTACATTCTACGTCATACGCCAGAACTCAACTCTCTCGTTAACACGCGGACGGACGTTACCGGAAGCTAGGGATTATAGTCTATAATGTTGTTTTTCTCACAAAAACGCGTTTCTTCTCTTCAGAAGGCCTTCATTAACCCACTAGAGCCATTTGGATTACTTTTATGATGGATGGATGCGCTTTTTTGGGGCTTCAAAATCTCGCCCCCCTTTCACTCCCGTTATAAAGCTTGAAAGAGCCAGGATATTTTTTTAATATTACTTCGATTGTGTTTAACTGAAATAAGAAAGTCATATACACCTAGGATGGCTTGAGGGTGCGAAAATTATGGGATAATTTTCATAACTGAACTAAGTGAACTATGCCTTTAATGATTGCAAACTGCAAATAACTTAAAATTGTTGCTTATACATGCAAGGAAAGCATTACCGAATCTGATTAACTTGTCCTTTTTATTTTGCACAGCTGCGATTTAAAGGCCTGTTGCTGTACCACGAAGGATGGCCACTCTGTTTACATGAGAAGGTGGTTCTGCAACTCGCACCGCTGCATAAAGTACGTCTGCGGCAGGGAGATTTCTACCTGCAGGTGGTTCCTTTAGGCCGCAAGGCTGCCAAACTGGTCATAAAATGCCTGTCAGGGAGCGGGCAAGCCATCGCAGAGATCCCTGTGGCCGAGAGCATGTACGGCAGCATTTTTACACCGGACTTCCTGCAGAATGTAACGCGTGAGCGCAACTTGCAGCCTCTCCAGAACTGCCTCCTCAGCACCGGCACCGTGGTTTACCGCACACCCTGGAAGAACGTGGTGAATCCTTTGTTTGTGACCAGCACCGCCGACGCAATCATGCAGGCGCGGAGCGCTGGCGCGACCCTGCGTGGTCAGCTCAGCACATGCAGCACACATGGATCCACGGGAACGCTCAGTTCACGAGACTCTCTGGGTGGCGAGTCCACCGTATCGGAGCCCGTTCTCAGTCGCAGCCTTACGGATATGGGCATCGGCTCCCTGCGCTCAGAGGATTCACCCTTGCAAAAGAGTCCCAGCCCGGATCAAGGATTTATCCGAGGTAGAATCGGCCACAAAATGCTCTCATTCAGCACGGACCTTAGTAATCCCGGCCTTCGCAAGCGTCACCCTAGAGACTCGACAACCTTTGAGTCACGCCGGCTCTTCCGCAAGTCCTACATGGAGGCACTGCAGAACCCCATGAACATCGGTTCCAGCTCTGAATCCATTCTGGAGGAGGGAACGGAGTCGACTTCCGGCTCCGTCCCGAAGGAGCCGATCCCACGGAGGATCTGTGCCCGTGGATGGCTGGGAGGAGATGAACCTCGCAATGGTTCTCCCGCCATAAATCCATCAAAGAACGCTGAGCTCAGTCCAGAGGAGAGACGCTCCAAATCTCTTGAACGTATCAATAAGGCCTTGCAGGTTAAAGGCCACCGGGCACGCTCATCCTCCGGCGGCTCTGGCAGCGGCCTTCCCAAGAAACTTATGAATGGTTATACATTCCGTTTCGGAAAACTGGACTTGGAGGCAGCCTTTCCTGGCATTGAGAAACGGAGCAACAAAGAGAACTCAGGTAAAAACTTATTGTCAACTCTTTTATTCAAAACAATGTCCTAACTAGTGGTCAACCAATATATTACCAAGGCCGAAGTTATCGGATGATATTTGGCCATTTTTGATTATCTGCATAATTTGGGCCAACTTAAGTTTCAGAAGCGGGACTTTAAATTTGACACTGCTGAGAACCCATCGCTGAACATTCAAGGCATCGATTTTTAAAAAAAATTTTCTTGGTTATGCAAACATTATGGGAACATTACTTTTGAATGTTCTCTGAACATTCGGAAAAAAGTAGTACCATTTAAAAACATTAAACAAACAGAAAAAGACGTTCCCTATAAATAATGTTTTTATGTTAACATTTTGAGAACATTATTAAAGACCAACGGAAGTGCCTTGGAACGAGCAGCTTTATTCAGCGTGTTGACATAATTTCCACTGAAACAGGAAGACAGGGTGGGACATATCGAGCAGCACCTCCCCTTTTTTTAAAATAGCCAATAGCGTTTAGTTTATATCACATTTTGGCCAGAGCTGTTGAGCTTGGTAAAGCCTCAATTTCCTTCTAATCTCTAACTGTTTCTCCTCCTAATCTCCATATCGCTTTTGAAATACAGTTTACTCTCTTTATTTAACAGTTCTGTCTAATATTTGAAAGGTTTAATACTTTATTCATATACTGTCTGCATTCAGCACATTTTTTAAACACTTGCAGAGAAAGCCCCGCCCACACACTCTTCTGATTGGCTGTGATTTGTGATTGATTTTGCCACATCTGGTGTAAAGACAAATTGTTTATTGCTGGAATCTAATCAGCATCGCATTTAGTCAGGACACAGTGTGCAGAGCACCTTGTTTGAGCTTTTTTCCCATCAGTACTGAACCCTCATTTCTTCAGTCTATTGTACTCATACCGACAAGCTTCCCTTATCAAATCATGTCGCCTGAGGCCTTGAAAGCCGGCTCTGGTTCCAGACAGTTGTTCTGTTGTGCTCCGGTGTGTAATTATCACCTGCAGCAAAATGCGGGACCGTCAACGTGCTCATCTGTGTGCAGATTATCGGAGGAGACAGCTTGTCATTCCTTCCACTTGATTTTATGGCTTGCGACTGGCTGCATGTGAGGACTGATAGCGCGTGTGTTTTGGAATGTTTCAGCGGCCCTGCCCTGTTATAGAAGCTGCTTGTCTTTGTGACGTGTTTGCTGTAATGTGCAGCCATGTACCCTAAAGGCACGATACTACACTGAAAGCATTGCACGGTTTTATTTAGCTTTTCCTACTATTGAGTGTTTGAAAGAAAGAGAGCGTTTTGCCCTCCGTCTAGTGCTTCAGGCCAGGAGTGTGTTTGGCACCATCTCCTAAACGTACACAGCAAGATAAATTTATACGCAAATCCCCTATATTTTTATATTAATCTGAGTAATCTCACTGTGTCAAGTGGCATATCTACAGTCAAACCAAAATGTATTCAGACACCTTGAACATTTCATTCATTATTACAGTTTATTCACTATAGTTTAAAAAAATGGTAATAAAATATGACAAGATCAAGAGTTAAACTGTGTCAGAAAAAATTATCTTAATTATGTCAGATAACACTTGAGCAAAACATGGTCAGGTCAAAGTGTCTGAATAATTTTTGGTTCCAAATTTTTATCAGTTTTACTGGTAGTCCACTGTATGAAGAATTTTTGGGTATAATATGTCACAGTTTAATTTATTTTGCTATCCTCACTTACATAAATGAACTATAGTGCCCTGCACCCACTAGTAAAAATATATCAAAAATATCTGAATAATTTTTGGTTTGACTGTGTGTGTATGTATGTATATATATATATATATATATATATATATATATATATATATACTTGTATATTATTATATAAAATAATAATAATTATTATGTTTTTTATTTTAACATAGATTTTTTAATTTGTATTTTATTTAAAAAAAATAATAATTAGATTATTATTTCCACTATTATTATTTATTTCAAACTTATTATAATTTATGATATTCAGTGATTATTATTAGTTTATTATTATTAATATTACTTATTTTTATTTAATTTATTTAATGTGTTATGTTTACTGTTTATGCATTATTTTATTATATTTTTAATAATGATAATAATTATTATTATTGTTGTTGTTATACTAATATTTTATTATATAAAAGGATAATAATAATTATATTATAGTTTTGTATTGTTTTTATTTAATTTAATTTAATATGTATTTAATTTAATGTTATTTTTTAATAATAATAATTATAATAATGCATTTTATTTAAAGGCTCCTTTCATGACACCCAAGGTCACCTTACAAGAAAAAATAATATAAAAGTAAATAACAATAAACAAGACAACACCAAATAATAAAATACAAGCTCAAATAAACAACAGGTCATAAAAAGGCCTGAATAAAAAGGTGAGTCTTGAGATAATGATAAAAATGTATTAATAAGGTAATGATTTATGTATTATTATGATGATTATAAAATGTATTTTTTTATTTTAATTGACTAATAACCCATCAATCTCTAAATGGCTAACTATCAGACGATTAATCAGCCTGATGAGTGATATAATGATGTCTAAAGTAAGGACAGAAATATGACGTCACATCAAGCCTGGTTAGAAGTGGCTTTAGAAGTGAATTCATTCTCTATGGCTCTCATTTTACTTTCCTTTTCAGTCTAACACACACACACACACACACACACACAGAGTGGTTTAGGTAAATTCCCATCTGGGAATCTGCAGAGTCCCTCTGTTCTCTGGCTTTCTTTCCCACACATGAAAATCAGAGCCATTGAGTCTCGGCAGGAAGCCACAGCGGATCCGATGACCACCTGAGGGAGGATCTCTGTGCCGCTTACCTGCTCGACTCCCAGCGCTGATGTTAAGCTCCCATCCAGATGGTTCGCTCCGTCATAATGGGAAGCATTGTGTCCCGTTGGGCTAGTGAAGATGCTGAAGAGAGGCTTAAAGAGTAAAGCCCATCTCTACGTAATATCTGTTCTGTTACAAAGCCCGAGTGAAGCAAGGGTCAGCTCAGACTTTGTTCAAAAAACAAATGCCATTGACTTTGAGGCGGGATCAGATTACGGGTGATGTGGTTTTGCTTGGCCTTTGTGATACCATTAGGTCTTTTGCGATTATAGCCTGGTTCCCATGATACCACAGCGCTCGGTCTGCCTCTCAGAGACGTATGCAAAGTCAACCAAATGTAGTTGGGCTGCTTGTTACTGCAGCTTTTTGAACAGTGTTGGTTAGTGACTAACTAAAAGCAATGACAAGTTTTAGCTTTCCCAGTAACAATATATTTCAATTAGTAGTGCTGTACAACCAAGCAAACTGAAAGAAACTCATATGTAGCATTGGAAATCCTGATTCATTCCAGTGAATCAATTCGTTCAGATGATTCATGTAAATGAACTGATTCAAAAAAAGGTCTATTTGCAGCATTTTATAGTGTAACTGAAAGAAACTCATATGTGGCGTAATGGAAATCCTGATTAATTCCAGTGAATCAATTCGTTCAGATGATTTGTGTAAATTAACTGATTTAAAAATGTCTATTTGCAGCATTTTGAAATCCTGATTTATTACAGTGAATCAATTCATTCAGATGATTCATGTAAATGAACTGACAAAAAAAAAAAAAGTCTATTTGCAGCATTTTAAAGAAACACATATGTAGCATAATGGAAATGGAAATCCTGATTCATTACAGTGAATCAGTTCGTTCAGATGATTCATGTAAATGAACTGATTCAAAAGACTGATTGCAGCATTTTATAGTGTAACTGAAAGAAACTCAAACAAAAATGATTCTATATCATCTGTAGCTTAAGTTAGATACCTTTCCTTCAAAGTTGCTTCGCCAACAGTAGATCTGCATTGCTTGTCTTTGTTTTGTGCGAAAGGTTTCAGTGTCCATTTCAAGCTTCCTCTGCTTGCTGAGGAAGTGCATCACAAAAAGTAGCAGGTCTCAGATACACACAGGAAAAGAAGTCATTAGAAAGACAATAGTGGAGGAGGTGACAGGAGTTTGAAGTATAAAACTTCACAAACATGACTTGACATTGTTTATTTGTAAGTGTATGAGATGTGCTTATACTGTATATGCTGAAATTACACAAACATTTTTACACAATATGTACTTGAAATTGAATAAACATAATCTGACTGTCACTAGCCTTATTCAGTTAGATAAAAGGTCTTCATATGAACTCAAGCTTTCCGCTTTCCGGTCAAGGACAGGCTTATTTTTTTTTCAATCTATAGGAGTTTTAAAGGTGGCAGAGAAAGTACAGAAACTGTTATCAGTATATATTTATTTATTTGCTTAGTTTGTTTATTAATTTATTTATTTACACTCTAAAAAATTTAAAAAGAAAAATGCTGGGTTAAAAGTTGGGTTAAATATGGACAAACTCAGCTTTTGGGTTGTTTTAACCCAGCGGTTGGGTTAAATGTTTGCCCAACTTGCTGGGCAGTTTTATTTAACCCAACTATTGTTTAAAAATGACTATATGGCTGGCTTAAAATGAACCCAAAATCAGACACACAACAACAATAATAATCAAAAGGTGAACATTTATTAATAAGTAAGTCAAACATTTAACCCACCCGCTGGGTTAAAAACAACCCAACTTGGGTTATTTTTAGAGTGTAGTTAGTTTATTGATTAATTTTTTTTTAGTTAATTTATGTTTATTAATTCATTAATGTATTATTTATGAAAAATGCATTATATAATGATCTTTCTTTTATGGGTTGATATTCAAAAGTTCTTCCTCTGTGCCATTAAATGTTATATTAACATATAAATATTATATTAATTCTAGAACAGTGTATTAAGGGTGTTTAGTTACTCTAAACATTATTTGGCCCTTTTTAATTTTTTTATTTGGATAGTTTAACCCTTGAAATATTTGTCCATACCGGCGTGATGAATACGATCCTCAACTGGATGGAAATGGAATAAATACTTTGACTGTTGCAATCCCAGTCGGACTTATGATAGCTGCCTGAATCATAATCATGCACTGTTTGCTGTTCGCCAGAGGAGAACTGGCCCCCCGACTGAGCCTGGTTTCTCCCAAGGTTTTTTTCTCCATTTTAACACTTGTTTGCCACCTGATGTCACCTGTTGGAGTTTGGGTTCCTTGCCGCTGTCGCCTTTGGCTTGCTTAGTCGGGGACACTTGATATTTGATATTCAACAATGTTTTGATCTGCCTGCACTGACACCATTGTATGCGAACTGAGCTGAGCTGGATGATGACATCACTGTTTACTCCAGTGCTGATATAGATAAATTAACTAAATGAATAACTATTGATTCTTACAACGGAATGAATCAATACTCAATTTACTTAGATGGACAATGACACCATTTTCTTTAAGAGCTGCTGTGCAGCCAAAATTATATACCAGTTATCACTGTAAAGCTGCTTTGACACAATCTGCATTGTTAAAAGCGCTATATAAATAAAGGTGACTTGACTTGACTTAAAAGAAGTTAGTTAATGTATAATATTTCTTCGAGTTGTTGTTATATTTGTCTGTGGCATGTCTTCAGTCGCGGCCCTTTCCTCTCAGGATGAGGAAAATGAGCAATGTTGTGTTGTATTGTTTGGGTTGCTGGGGTTGGAAGAAACAGCCCGAGGGTTTGGATTCTAGAGAAAGTTCACAAACATCTGCTTCAGCTGGGAATGTCAGCCGCAGCATTCCTCAAACCAGAGCCCGAGGGCTGAAAAACTGAGCTGTGTGTGTGTGTTACAGTCATCAGAAGTGTGTGTTTGTGTCTGCCTCACACACCTGGTCTCGATCGTGACTCGACATTAATTCACTATATAGTTTTTGTCACACGTCTTCCAACCTTCCAGACAGTCTATTCAATATATGCACTATATCATGATTTGGATGTTTAACTTTGCAGTCAAATGTGCTAATTGTTCGCATCAGTTTATGCATTCTCTGCAACTGTTTGAGCTAGTTTTGAATCAGTGCATTTGAAATGATTCACATAAATGAATTGAACTGACCAACTATAGCTCTGTTTTTGCTGCTGAAGTTTAAAAATAAAATCCCACTTTTCACAATGTAGCTTAATTTTAAATCACAATCATCATATTAAATCAATATACAGTGAGTGTTCAGTATATCACACAGCCCTGGTGTTTGCGATAATGAGAGGACATTCTCTGATGTGTTCAGGTCTCTCTGATGATGGTCTGCGCTCAGGTCCCAGAAGGAACAGTAATAGCGGAGATGAGTGTGTTCCTCCCAAACCCTCCATCAGACCAGCAGTCTCTCCTGCCCCGTCCACGACGCCCCCTGCTGTCTGTTCCACACCGCTGCCATCACTCATGACCCAGGTCAACCAGGAGCTCTTGACCTCTGGTGCGATAACGCTTCCTGGTACGTGACAGGGGTCTTGCCTATCAGCTGAAAGAGAGAAACAGATGCTTACAATTTATATATATATATATATATATATATATATATATATATATACTTAATATGTTCATAAATTAATGCACTTTTAATGCATCACAAAATAAACCGTAGGAATGCACGATTAATCAAAATCAGTGTTATTTTAGTATCATTGATGTACTATTAAAGTTTCTGTTAGTATTCTGAATTTGATTTTTAAGTTTTAGTTTATTTAGTTTTAGTTATTTTAGTACTTTGTCTTAAACTAAATAAAAACGAGAAACGTTGGCTTGGCAGCTAGCTGAAATAAAACACTTTTTTATATATATTTTGTTTTAGTTCAATGTTGATTTTATTTAAATTAATGCATTTTTTATGTTTTTGTTAACAATAATAACCCTGATTAAATTAAGACACATCTATGGCTAATAAAAGCTTGAATGAAACTAAGCTAATTTGAAAATAAATACATTTTAGTATATTAGTATTGTAATTTTATTGTAAAATTATTATTGTTATTATTTTTCTTAAAAACTATTTTTTATATTTAATAATTCTTAATAATATTTTTATTATATTTTTTAGTAATATTTCTTATTTTATTTAGTAATTCTAGTCATAATTTGAAAAAAATAATTATTACTTTTTGTAACAGGGAAGAAGTAGGTGGGAACAGGCAAATGTTAAATGTAACTTTAAATTACAAAAACAACCCACAAATCGAAAGTAAGCAGCAGCCCCTCATGGACGATGGCCATCTATAAACAATAAAAAGCAACGTTAAAGGTGCAGTATGTAATATTGACAGCTAGTGGTTGAAATGGGTACTGCAGTCCAAATTCAAAATATTGGAGAGGGTTGTTTCTCCCTCCCTTCCTCCTCAGACCCCAGATTGAGGACACGTAACAGGAACGAGCACAATGAACAATGGAAGGCGACGGGCATTACACTGCAAGTTGATGAGTTGATTTATCCTCATTTTAATATGCCTCTAGACATAGAGCTTTTTAAATGGATGCCAAGGCATTTTAGGTCGGGTAGAATCTGTTATCTCTGACCTAGTTTGTTTGCTGGCTTCCATGGCTACAATACGCTGTGTTTTCCTCCAACTGCCAACCCGGAGTATTGAAATATTATTGGGTAAATTGGCAGCGGGCGGGATCAAGTAGAATAATTGGCTGTAACATTGTTTTTCGGAGAAACAAGAATGTGAACCTAGCCTGTTTCCTAATTATCTGCCAACATATTCTGGTATTTTGTGCTTTAGTACAGTCAAAAAAATTACATACAGCACCTTTAAGTCCCAGGCCTGGTCGTCACTCCTCCTTTTATCCTTTTGGAGCTCCTCTGCGAGACTCGAGACCAGTGTGTCGTACAGGTGTGTTCACCCCAGAATGAAAATTCTGTCATTAATTACTCACCCTCATGTCGTTCCACACCCGTAAGACCTTTCGTTCATCTTGGGAACACAAATTAAGATATTTTTGATAAAATCCAATGCTCAGTGAGGCCTGCATTGACAGCAAGATAATTAACACTTTCAGATGCCCAGAAAGCTACTAAAGACATATTTAAAACAGTTCATTTGGTTCAACCTTAATGTTATAAAGTGACAAGAATACTTTTTGTGCCCCCAAAAAAACTAAATAATGATTTTTTTAACAATATCTAGTGATGGGCGATTTCAAAACACTGCTTCATGAAGCTTAGAAGCTTTACGAATCTTTTGTTTCGAATCAGTGGTTTGGAGCGCCAAAGTCACGTGATTTCAGTAAACGAGGCTTCGTTACATCATAAGTGTTTCGCAATTTCAATAGTTCACGTGACTTTGGCAGTTTGATAGGCAATCTGAACCACTGATTCGAAACAAAAGATTCGTAAAGCTTCATGAAGCAGTGTTTTAAACCATTGGGTTTTATCAAAAATATCTTAATTTGTGTTCTGAAGACGAACAAAGGTCTTACAGATGTAGATCGACATGAGGGTGAGTAATTAATAACATTCATTTTTGGGTGAACTAACCCTTTAACATTTACTCCACTGACCTCGTTCCGTTCCCACAGCTCCCGCCCCCGCCCTGCTTCTTGCCACATTATTATTTTACATTTCATTATGATATAATCACAACATTTTGGGCCAAATTTTGCAACCCTAAAAACAACCACAGCAAACCTGGAACGTTTTTCAATGCATTTTAAATTGCAATAGTAAAATCCCAGTAGATTTCTCCCCCAAATGGTCCAGCCCTAGTGAACAGTGCAGTTTGATTTCTCAGGTTACTCATCTGACCTCTGCTGCAGGTAACCAAGACCGCAGTGGGAGAGCAGTGCTGCAGGTGTGCACCAGGAGCCAGGTGTGGGCAGATGCAGGTCGCACCACAAACGAAATCACCGGGCTGCTCTGCTACTACTGCAACAGACTGCGGTGAGAAAGCTGATGTCTCACTTCCTGTGTTTCCATCTCGAAATCTTAGCCCCATCTCTGTGGTGGCACGAGTGGGGACACTGTTTACTGAATCAGTCTGCTACGAGGCAATTGTCACAGGCCTCAGGCTTTTATTTGCAAGACAAACTTGATGCGCTAAGTGTCTTGCGCTTTTTTCTTTCAGGAGGGAGAAACGAGATCTGGGTTTGACAGTTCTCATTGACGCTCGCAGACAGCAGGCCACTTCCACGCTGTTCTCGGCTCTGTCTCAGTTTCAGGTGAGAAGAAGCGCTCTTCAAGTACAGATCAGCTGTAAATGACACGTCTCCACCCCTTGTTATTTTAACCCTGAATTTTAAAGCCTGACATATGAAATAATAGTCAGAATTTTTTTTGAAATGGAACAGTTTATTTAGACTAAATATTTTTTTTTAAATGTATAATAAATTTGCATATGTGTTTTATGTTAAGTATAATTTGATTTTAATATATCCAAAAAGAAAGATAAAATTCTGATAGCTTGTAATGTAAATCAATGAGATTTTTATAACAGTATACTGCAGACTACTTACATAAAATGCATATAAATATCAGTTGTCTCTCTATATCTCCCAATAATATGTCTTAGTAAGATTATATTTAAATGCTTAGTTTTATGATCAAAGCTCTGTAACTTTAAAACTTATAATGCAATGCAATATAATGGGGGCAGTCGTGACCTAAAGGATAGAGAGTCGGACCAAAGGTCATGGGTTCGAGTCTCAGGTCCGGCAGGGATTGTCGGTGAGGGGAGTGAATGTCCAGTACTCTCTCCACCCTCAATACCACGACTGAGGTGAGACCCTTGAGCAAGGCACCGTACCCCCAACTGCTCCCTGGGCGCCACAGCATTGGCTGCCCACTGCTCCGGGTGTGTGTTCACGGTGTGTGTGTTCACTGCTGTGTGTGTGCACTTGGATGGGTTAAGTGCAGGGCACAAATTCCGAGTATGGGTCACCATACTTGGCCACATGTCGCATGTCACTTCTCATAATGATGATTGAGAGATAAATAAATAAATGTTCCTGATGGATTATATTTGATACTCACATTTTAACAAGATTTTTCTAAATCATGATGGATACTCAAGTAAATTTGCAAGTTGCAAGACATTATCACCCATTAATCTATTTGTCACTTAAGCCAAAAACATAGCAAGTACGCATGCAAACGGCAACTGTATCAGCTTAATTTTTACACATTTTGGAAGGTGTGAATTGTTCACATTTTAGCCCTTTTTTCAGCATGCTAATTGTCGTACTCTGTATAGACTGTCAGCTTACTTGGTTACTTGGTTCATGTCAAATATCTAAAGAAAAGCCTGTCCTCAGGGACTGAGAGGCCTGTATTAGCTTGTCTCTTAAACCACTCTGAGAAAATGATCAGTCCCAACATGCAGACAAATACAGGCAAGATATGAGAGAATATAGTGATATAAATATATCTATAGATATATATATAAATATAGATATAAAGTCAGAATTGAGAGATATAAAGTCAGAATTGAGAGATATAAAGTCTGAATTGCGTGATATAAAGTCAGAATTGAGAGATATAAAGTCAGAATTGCGTGATATAAAGTCAGAATTGTGAGATATGAAGTCAGAATTGCAAGATATAAAGTCAGAATTGCGAGATATAAAGTCAGAATTGCGAGATATAAAGTCTGAATTGCGAGATATAAAGTCAGAATTGAGAGATATAAAGTCAGAATTGTGAGATATAAAGTCAGAATTGCAAGATATAAAGTCAGAATTGCAAGATATAAAGTCAGAATTGCGAGATATAAAGTCAGAATTGCAAGATATAAAGTCAGAATTGCAAGATATAAAGTCAGAATTGCGAGATATAAAGTCAGAATTGAGAGATATAAAGTCAGAATTGCGAGATATAAAGTCTAAATTGCGGGATATAAAGTCAGAATTGCGTGATATAAAGTCAGAATTGCGAGATATAAAGTCAGAATTGTGTGATATAAAGTCAGAATTGCGAGATATAAAGTCAGAATTTCGTGATATAAAGTCAGAATAAAATCAGAATTGAGAGATATAAAGTCAGAATTGAGAGATATTAAGTCAGAATTGCGAGATATAAAGTCAGAATTGTGTGATATAAAGTCAGAATTGCGAGATATAAAGTCAGAATTTCGTGATATAAAGTCAGAATAAAGTCAGAATTGAGAGATATAAAGTCAGAATTGAGAGATATAAAATCAGAATTGCGAGATATAAAGTAAGAATTGTGAGTTATAAAGTCAGAATTGAGAGATATAAAGTCAGAATTGGAGTTATAAAGTCAGAATTGCGAGTTATAAAGTCAGAATTGCGAGATATAAAGTCAGAATTGTGTGGTAAAACTTGCAATTGTGAGAAAAAAAGTCTGAATTGTGACTTTATATCTCGCAATTGTGACTTCAAATCTCGATATTGCAAAAAAAAAAGAAAAGAAAAAAGTCAGAATTGTGAGATAAAAAGTCGCAATTACCTTTTTATTGTTTTATTTAAGGGCAGAAATAAGCTTCCGTAGAGTCAACACTATAACTCTAACAATAACGGCACAGACAAACCATATCTTTGAAGTCTGCTTTAAAGAGCTTGACAAAACTGAGCGCACATTAATAATAAACAGAACGTTATCATTACAGTTAACTTTATAGTTATCGGTCTTGGTGTGGACAAGCCTTAAAATGGTTTAGTCTTTGTAATTGAAAATATGTTTTTTTGTTTGTTTTAATTTTTTATTTATTCATGCTCTTTGATTTCTTTTCTCTCCACCAGACTTCTATACCCAATGCACTTTATTCAGTTTTGTTTCTCGTGGACAAAGATGCAGCAGTAAAAGTGGAGAGAGACATCACAGTTCCAGTGAGTAAATGACTTCCCGTCGTTGTGTCTGTTTGATCTCAGTCTGTGTAAAATCGTGTTCATGTTAACTGTTCTGCTCTGCTCTTGTACAGTGTGAAGTCCTGACGTCTCTGAAAGCTCTACAGAAGCACATTGACTCGTCTCAGCTCACTAGAGACTTTGATGGCACCTTCCCATATGACCACAGCCACTATATTCACTTCAGACAGGTGCACAATTACAGCACATTCACTGTTGGTCAGCCGAACGCCTTTGTCCTAATATATATATATTGAAGTTTGTTTTTTTCACTGGCAGAAAATTGAACCGTTTGCTACGAGCTGCAGCGCTGCAATCTCTTCCCTTCAGAGCTCCATTGAGACACTAAACAGTATCGGCAATCTGGAGACGTCTAAGGTAATTCGGTGTATCTTGTAGAATTAATTACATTGAGTAGTAGTACATTTTATGGTCATTCTCCGGGAAATACTGCATTGTTAAAGTCCCAATGCAGCATAATTGAAAATGATTTAAATTGCCTTGATTACTGGCATTCGGTTTTAAAACTCTAGCTGCAAACGTTACTGACCAATCCTAGGTTAGCAACTGTTGCCTTCTACTTTTTTTACTTTGTAACATAATTTTTTAAATGTAACACAATTCAAATTCTGCAGTAACCAAGAGGGAAAATGTCAATTGAACATTAAAAGTTAAACACTGTCCTGTAGGAGGTGTCAGAGGTCATCAGCCAGCAGAAGAATCTTATGAAGAGCATTCTGGATGACACAAAACTAAACCGCCTGCGGCTGGAGGGCGGCACGTTTCTGGCACGGATCAGGAAAGAGGAGATGTGTGAAAACGAGAACTACAGGTACTGCCTTCATTAGAGGACTGATAAATGCTTATATTGAGTATTTAATCTTTTAATTGGTATATTGGCTGTCAAGATCAAAGGTGCATTAATTATTTTTCAACTTAAGGCAACACACCACCAGTGAATTTGTAACTAATAGATATCACTATACTTCCCCAGTTACTTAATCACAGTATGTTAAGACGTTCAATCTTGTATTCAATAAAATATTTCAAATCAGTATAGATAGTAATAAAACTGTAAGGCCTAGAAAAAGTTATTTTACTATGTGTATCCATTGTGTGTCACTGTGATAGTACAACACAAGGATGTAGAATAAACTGATGCTCCATCATGCAATCATTAAAGTTGTTTCAGTTATTTTTTACAAAATTAAAGTTGAAAACACTAATATGATAGGACTGTTCCTGTAGTGTTCCTATCTGGAGAATCTATCTGACTCGAGAACGACTACCATCGGATCATTGTTATATTTCCAATACGTTATATTTGTTATGCTTTTCAGCAAAAGCCATCGGAAACATACTTTTTGCTTTCTGATCTTTCAGACAGTTCATTTCAATGAACCTGTTCAAAAAAATGATTCACCAGTTCGTTTATGTAATCATGCAATGACATCACGTATATGCAATTCTATTATAAAAGCACCCAATAACTATGTGAAACATGTCTAAAGCATATAAAGTGAATAAACTAGTTTAAAGGGTTAGTTCACCCCAAAATGAAAATTCTGTCATTAATTACTCACCCTCATGTCGTTCCACACCTGTAAGACCTTCGTTCATCTTAGGAACACAAATTAAGATATTTTTGATGAAATCCGATGGCTCAGTGAGGCCTGCATTGACAGCAAGACAATTAACACTTTCAGATGCCCAGAAAGCTACTAAAGACATATTTAAAACAGTTCATGTGACTATAGTGGTTCAACCTTAATGTTATGAAGCGACGAGAATACTTTTTGTGCGCCAAAAAAAACAAAATAACGACTTTTTAACAATATCAAGTGATGGGCGATTTCAAAACACTGCTTCATGAAGCTTCGAAGCTATACAAATCTTTTGTTTCGAATCAGTGGTTCGGACCGTGTATCAAACTGCCAAAGTCACGCCCTCCAGTGGTGAACCATTGGAATTTCGAAACACTTGTGACGTAACGAAGCCTCAGTTAATGAAATCACGTGACTTTGGCAGTTTGATACACGCTCCGAACCACTGATTTGAAACAAAGATTCGTAAAGCTTCGAAGCAGTGTTTTGAAATCGCCCATTACTAGATACTGTTGAATAAAGTTATTTTGTTTTTTTGGCGCACAAAAAGTATTCTCGTCGCTTCATAACATTAAGGTTGAACCACTGTAGTCACATGACCTGTTTTAAATATGTCTTTACCTTTCTGGGCATTGAAAGTGTTAATTATCTTGCTGTCAATGGAGGCCTCACTGAGCCATCGGATTTCATCAAAAATATCTTAATTTGTGTTCTGAAGATGAACGAAGGTCTTACGGGCGTGGAACGACATGAGGGTGAGTAATTAATGACAGAATTTTCATTTTGGGGTGAACTAACTCTTTAAAACGTGAACTGTTTCAGATGGTTCAATATGAATTGGTGAGCTGGTTCAACCAGTTAACTAAAAAGAACCGGTTCAAAGGAACAATTTGTTCACCCTAAGTTTCACTAAGTTTAACCTTGTGTTGTGTTGTGTGCAGAGACGCTGTGGATATGGTCAGTGCGCTGTATAACCAGGTGGATGAGGAGGTCCACAAACTCGTCATTCTGTCTAATAAATCACTGCAGCAGCTGGAAACGCTACTGGAGCTGCGCACACTACAGGAGCGACAAGAGGAGGTGAAAAACACTGTGATTTATCATGGTAACACTTTAGTTTCGGGTCCAATTATCACTATGAACTAGTTGCTTATTAGCATGCATATTACTAGGATATTTGTTAGTTCTTATAAAGCACATATTAATGCCTTATTCTTCATGATTTTCTTTAATCCTACCCAATACCTGAACTTAACAACTACCTTACTAGCTATTAATAAGCAGTAATTAGGAGTTTATTGATGCAAAAGTCATAGTTAATAGTGAATATGTGTTCCCCAAACTAAAGTGTGACCTGAACCCACAAATACAGTGATGCACACTGATGAACAGTATTGCTTCTGCATGCATTCATTTTCTTTATAGGCATATCTGATCATTCTTCAAGAAAGAGCTAAATGTGATTAAAAAAAATAAGTCATTGTGGATTATGCAATCAAATCACTCAGGGTTTTGTGTTTTTATATCTGTTTTTGATGAAAAAAAAACACAACCACTGTCTTGTGTGCTGTAACACTACAACATCCCACATTAACTAATACTTATTAAAATACGTTAGCACTGAAAATCAGGTTGTCTGTGGTGTAAATGAATTATTTTTATTTCCTGACTGTTACTGTTTTATTCAAATAATAATTGTTTATTGGGAAAGACTGTGGGATGATGAGGTTTTTCTGTGTCTCTCCTCAGGTGAAGAGGTGGTTTTATGTGGAGAGTGAGAAACATTTGGCTCCTTTGGACTCGTATAGTCTCTCTCTGAGCTCCATTCAGGACATGAGACAGAGTCTGGCCCAGTTCATGGACGAGTCCACAGTAAGTGTTCATGTAGTTTCATATGTTGAAAGCAGGAAAAGAAAGAAAAGGGGAGCTGGCATGTTACTGTCCCAGGATGATCAAGAAAAGGCTCGACAACAACAAGTTTAACCTTGTCCTGGGCCACTGGACACAATGTTGACAATTAAAGTTTACAGGGAAACAGATGCCTTAATCCGACGCAATGCTCTATTGGTTTAGCTACAGGAATTACAATAATTATGAATTAATGAAATAATAAAACATTTGCTGCATCCGAAATCGCATGCTAAGTAGGTACTACATTTGAATTTGAATGCACTTTGCGACTATATTCTATATAGTATGAATAGGGGTAGTATGAATTAAATTTGGACAAACTACATCCACCATGTTGGTACTGTCATGTGACCTACCTACCTGCCTGCTTTATAAGTTTTGACGGTTTCAAATAGATGTGTAGGGAAACATTGAGGCGAATCGTGTGAAATGTTCTTGAGTTGCTTTGTATTCAAGGGTCAACTAAATGACCAACTTGTGTTCTTAATTTTGCTTCTGTAGGAACAGCAGAAGAAAGCTTCAGCGTTGTTGAGGGAGTCTAAAGCAGGTTCAGCCCTTCTAGAAGTCAAACAGCACATTAGCACCGTCCTGCAGCAGAGCGAGGCGCGCAAGAACGAACTGGAGGTCCTGCACAACCTCTATGAGTTCTACGAATCGGTAAAGAATTGTTTTTTGATTGCATTGTGTCTAGTTTGTTGCATCATGTCAAGTACTGTCATGATAATTTGTGGTCGACTGATATTATAATTTAATTTAAAGAGCTTAAAAATTGCTGCAGTTAAATTTATATTTATTTTACACAATGTTTACTAAAGTAAATTAAAATGAATTGTTTTAAAATGAATCAATTTGGAAAAAAGTAATCATTATAACTTGATAAATCTGTCACGGTTATTATAATGAACTAAAACCAAAACCATAAAAACATTACTTGAAATAAAATAAACATTCACTAAAATAAAGTAAAAAAAAAAAACATTTTTAAAAATGGCGTGGTGGTCAGAATTATTGGCACCTTTGGTAAATATGATCAAAGATGACTATAAAAATAAATTTGCATGGTTTATCTTTTTGATCTTTAATTCATAAAATTAGCAAAAATCTAATCTTTCATTCAGAACTGGGCCAGAAAAGAATTGAAAGAGGGGGGAAAATCACATTATAAAATAAATGTTTTTCTCCAAAACACGTTGGCCACAATTATTGGCACCCCTAGAATTTTTTATGAGTAAAATATTTCTGAAGTATATTCCCATTCATATTTACATTTGTTAGCACACCTGGGTGATCATGAACATGAAATTGTCCAGCCATGACTTCCTGTTCCACAGGAGTATAAACATGAGGAAACACAGAGGCCAAATTCCCGTAATCATTCATCACAATGGGTAAAACCAAAGAATATAGTTCTGATGTGCAGCAAAAGATTGTTAAGCTTCACAAAATAGAAAGTGGCTGTAAGAAAAACTCGAAAGCATTGAAATCCCCATTTCCACCATCAGGGCAATAATTAAGAAGTTCCAATCAACTAAACATGTTACAGATCTGCCTGGAAGAGGACGTGTGTCTAAATCGTCCTTATGCGCTGTGAGGAGGAAAGTTTGAGTGGCCAAAGACTCTCCAAGGATCACAGCTGGAGAATTGCAGAGATTAGTTGAGTCTTGAGTCTCAGAAAGCCTAAAAAAATGATCAAACAGCACCTACATCCCCACTAGTTGTTCGGGAGGGTTTCGAGAAAAATCCTCTTCTCTCATCCAGAAACAATCTCCAGCATATTCAGCTGTCAGACACGACTGGAACTTCAAACGGGACCGGCTTCTATTGTCAGATGTAACTAAAAAAAAAAGCTTTTTGGCCGCAAACCCACCAGATGGGTTTGGCGCACACATGGATAAAAAGTACCCCATGCCCACGGTTAGATATACTGCAGGATCTTTAATGCTGTGGGCCTATTATTCTGCTGGAGGTCCTGGACATCTTGTTCAGATACATGGCATAATGGATTCTAGCAAATACCAACAGATAAAAAATAAAAACCTGACCGCTTCTGCTAGAAATCCAATAATGGGCCGTGGTTGGATCTTCCATCAGGACAATGATCCAAAGCAAACATCAAAACCAACACAAAAATGTGTCACTGAGCACAAAATGAAGCTTCTGCCATGACCATCCCAGTCCTGACCTGAACCCTAAATAAAATGAGTGGAGTGAACTGAAGAGAAGAAGCACCAACATGGAGCTGGGAATCTGAAGGATCTGGAGAGATTCTGCATGAAGGAATGGTCTCTGATCTCTTGTCAGGTGTTCTCCAAACTCATCAGGCATTATAGGAGAAGACTCAGAGCTGTTATCTTGGCAAAAGGAGGTTACAAAAAGTATTAAATAAAAGGGTGCCAATAATTGTGGCCAATGTGTTTTGGAGAAAAACATTTATTTCATAATGTGATTTTTTCCCCCCACTTTCAATTCTTTTCCTTCAATGAAATGTTAGATTTTTGCCAATTTTATTAATTAAAGATCAAAAGGATAAACAATGCAGATTTATTTTTACAGTCATCTTTTATTCATATTTACCAATATATATATATATACTACAAAAATCAAAAAATAACTTCTTCTGTGCATCTATGCTCAGGTGCTGTCAAAATAAAAGAGGCACTGTCAAAATGAAAGTCCCACTTGCAACACTTGAAATATATTTATAAAAAATAACTTATCCGCTTCTGTGCATCTATGCTCAGATACTGTTAAAATAAAAGTCCCACTTGCAACAATTAAAATATATATATATATATATATATAAAAAAATAACTTGGCCGCTTCTGTGCATCTATGCTCAGGCGCTGTCAAAATAAAAGTCCCACTTGCGACACTTGTCAGCCAAACATAAAAAAGGGCCGATACAATAATTAAAAAATGCCAGATATACACCACTAATGATGATGTGTCGAAACATCTCTTACGCAGGCAAACCAGTGGATGGTCCATTGCCAGGAGTATTTCTGTCAGCTGAGGTTGGACGATAATGCGGTCAGTTACACACCTTCTGTGCTGCACGTTTTGCAGGATTACCACAGCGAGGCCACAAAGTTTTCCTTGGACAACTTCAGCACGCTCAACCAGATGGTGCTGAACCTCAACAGCCCACGGGAGCTGCAGCAGTGGAGCAGCATTTGGCAGAAGTGCCAGCAAACCAAACAGCAGCTGGAAGAAGCACTGGCCAAGGCTGCCGCTGCCTCCATGTCCTCCAAAGAATCTGCGCTTATGACATCAAAACTTTTGGAAACCCAAAACGGAGTAGGTTCCTCTGAGCTTCCCAGTCTGAGCTCTTCTTCCACGTTGTGTTTTGATTACGAAGATGAGAAGCCACATTCAGCAGGTCCGTTCTCCAGAAGCCAGTTCCAATTTCCACCGGAGAGTGGCAAGCTCTCGACATCCACGTTTGATGACACAGACAGTGACTGTACCGTCGACTCATTCGCCTCGTGTCACTCCGAGCCGCTGCATTCACCAGCGTCGCGTCAGCGTAAGCAGCCGCTCAAAAAGATCATGAAGAAAACCATGAGCTACGAGCTGATGGCGCGTGACAAAGCTCACCCGGATGCCGGTCATCATGGGTACACGGGCATCTACATTAAAGGACTGGAGGTCACCAACAACGTGTGCATAGAGAAGAAGCTCCAGCGGCCAGACGTGAAGAGTCCAGCACTGGGCCGCAGTCGCAGCATGTCGTCCCCGCCCAGGGCGCACTGCAGACACAGCGACGGGGACGTGAAGACACACAGCAGGTGAGTGAAGTCTTGTGGAGGAATGCAAACTTGTCACCTTTTGGGGAAAAAAATAGTAAAAAATGTGTAACAATAGTAAATAATGGAAGTAATTAAACATACATAATAATAATAATTGTCTGTATTTTTACTGTTGTTCTGTAAAAAGAATCATAATTATTATTATTATTAAATACTCATTTTTTTATTTATAGTATAGTATAAGTATAATATAGTATAGTATAATACAGTATAGTATTATTACTATAGTAATATATTTCTTTGTTTTATTTTTATAATTTAATATTATATATATATATAAAAATAATGGTTTATAATTATTATAAAAATAATCATTATTATTATTAAATACTATTTTTATTTTACAGTATAGTATTATTACTATATAATAATAGTAAATAATAAATTAATTAAACATAAATTATAGACATTATTTGCAATTTTACTGTTTTTTGTAAATAATAATAGTAATAAATAATAATAATAAACAATTTTATTATTATTATTATTATTATTATTACATACTCAATATTTATTTTACAGTATAGCATTATTACTATAGCAATACATTTCTTTATTGATTTGTTTAATTTGTATAATTTAATAAAATAATAATAATAATACATTATTATTATAATTAACAATATTATTATTATTGAATACTCATTTTTTTATTTTACAGGATATAATTATTACTATTGTAATATTTTTTTTAATTTGTTTTATTGTTAAAATTTAATAATATAAAAATAATGAAGTTTATAATAATAATAATTATTATTATTATTATTAAATATTCTTAATAAATAATTAAATAATATTAATTTAATTAAATACTATTACATATTATTACATCTATTTTACAGTACAAAATTACAATAGTAAAATATTTCTTTATTGATTTGTTTTATTTTTATAGTTTTATAAATAAATTAAATAAATGTATCTAAATAATATATACATAAAAATCATTATAATGTTAATATTATTACACAGTATGTGAGTGAAGCAAAAAAAGTGAGTGAAGCAAAAAAAGACCATAAATATTAGTAATAATAATAAATAATATAAATAATTACACAAAAATAAGACATTATTTGTAATTTCACTGTTGTTTTGTAAATAATAATAATAATAGTAATTATTATTATTATTACATACTCAATATTTTATTTTACAGTATAACATTATTACTATAGCAATACATTATTTATTTGTTTAATTTGTATAATTTAATAAAATAATAATAATACTTTATTATTAATAATATTATCCATCCTATGGAAAAACAACAGTGTGCATGTGACCCACTGATATTTAGGGAAATTTTTAAAAACTGTATAAGCTCTAGGGTGAGATTTTCCCTATATCCTCATGTTAAAATCGCCTGTAAATCCACATTTTAAAGCTGATAAAAGTTAGCGAATTCATAACATTTCATCACACTGCCTTTCAGCAAAATTCAGCACATCATGGATGAGATGATCTCCACAGAGAGAGAGTACGTGAGATCTCTCAGCTACATCATCGAGCACTACTTCCCTGAGATGGAGCGACTGGATCTTCCTCAGGACCTGAGGGGGAAGCGCAGCATTATTTTTGGGAATTTGGAGAAGCTGTGTGACTTCCACAGCCAGTACTTCCTGAAGGATCTGGAGAGCTGCGCCCACTCGCCCCTGTCCATCAGCAGCTGCTTCCTGCAACACGTGAGTTGTTAGAAAGAAGTCTCTTCTGCTGTCTGCCTCTATTTAAGATATAAATGTATTTCTTCATTGTTTTTGTCCTTGGGTAGGAGGAGCAGTTCGGTATGTACGCCCTGTACAGCAAGAACAAGCCCCGCTCAGATGCCTTGCTAATAAGCCACGGAAACAGTTTCTTCAAGGTGAGCGACCTCATTTTTCCTCCATGACATTATTCACACGAGCTGGGACAGACTTCTTTTTTTTTTTGACTGTTACCATGTCATCTTCAGAATAAGCAGGTGGAGTTGGGCGATAAGATGGATTTGGCGTCCTACCTGCTAAAGCCCATCCAGAGGATGAGTAAATACGCTCTTCTCCTGAAGGATCTAATTAAGGAGTGCGGTCACTCTCAGGAGCAGGAGCTCACTGACCTCAGAACAGCTGAAGAGATGGTCAAGTTCCAGCTGCGCCACGGGAATGACCTCCTAGCCATGGACGCCATCCGTGGATGTGATGTAAGTGGAGTTTGAATGGTGGGAAATGGAGTTTGGAATAAACATGCCTCTTTCATAAGTACTTAACCACTTAAACCAATGCACTTACACACCCCAAAAAAATTATTCTCTGAATTTCCTCTTTTTTCTAGCTCGCTTCCTAATCTAATTGTCAAATAATCCTGGCAATATACATTATGACTATTGTTGGCTCCTTGATGAATTGCTTTGTCCCTCTCTTGTAAATCACTTTGGATAATAGCATCTGCTAAATGTGTTAATGTAAATGTAAATCAATTTTGTAATTAATATTTTACCACAAAATGGTGTTTATTTGAATAAATAAAATAAATAATTATTTAAAAATATATTTTTAAAATATAAATATTTAATTATTTGAACAAATTGTATTCAAATAAATATTTTTTTTAAAAAAACATTTAATTTAACTCAAACAAATCAAATAAATCATTATTATTAACAAATAAAACTATTTATTTGAATAAATACTCAATGTAAATAAAATAATTTATTATTTAATTAAGTAATATAAATCATTATTATTTTCAAATATTATTTATTTAATTAAGTACATTTTTTCAAGTAAATATTTATTTATTTATTTATTTAAAGAACATTTAATGTAAATAAAATAAATAATAATTATTCTGAATATATTGTAAATATAAATATTTAATTATTTTAACAAATTTTATTCAAACAAATATTTATTATTTAAATAAATAAAATCATTGTTATTAAAAAATAAAAGAAAAAATGTAAATAAAATATTTTTAAATAATTATTTAATAATTAAGTAAAATAAATCATTATTATTTTTCATCATTATTTTCATCATCATTAATCATCATTATTATTTATTTTAATAATTTTCAATAATTTATTTGTTTGTATGTTTATATGTGTGTATATATATATATATATATATATATATATATATATAAATGAATATTCGAAATGAAATCTATTTTTCTACTGTTTTCATGACAATTAAGCCAATTTTCCTACAGAATTATCATTAAAGCATTTCTATTTTACTCTTCCTATTATTTTTATTGATGATTCTTACTGTAATACAATATTTTCTTTTATTGCTTCCCACTGAGTGACATTATTTGATAGAGGCTGATGTATCATTTCTTGTGTTGTGGAATCAGGTCAACCTGAAGGAGCAGGGCCAGCTTCGGTGTCAGGATGAGTTCATAGTTTGGTGTGGACGCAAAAAATACCTTCGTCATGTTTTCCTGTTCGAGGACCTAATCCTCTTCAGCAAGACCAAAAAGATTGAAGGAGGATATGACATCTACATCTACAAACAGTCCTACAAGGTACAGAATGTGATGTCAACATATGTTTAATCTACAGAAGTTCTTCTGTGAGGTTCAACTGTTATTTTTGCATCCTTTCAGACAGCCGAGATCGGAATGACAGAGAACGTCGGCGATAGCGGGCTGCGCTTTGAGATCTGGTTTCGCCGAAGGAAATCCCAGGATACGTTCATCCTACAGGCCAGTTCTGGAGAGGTGAAGGCCGCGTGGACCAGCGTCATCGGCAAGATCCTGTGGCGGCAGGCCTTACGAAACCGAGGTCAGAGAGCAGCAGCTTTTAATAAGCACTGTTTCTCTAAGCAGTTTCATAACTGCTCCTAACAAAACAATATGATTTTTTTCCAACATATTCTGCTTTTTATCAAAAAAACAAAAACGATGTGAATCTTTAACTAAATTTTTTCAGGTTTTGATTCAGTAATTCGTTAGAATGATTCAGAGGACCAATTAATTTAAAAGAATAAAATCATAAGAGTCATTTGTTCGTGAATAAATAACATTAAGTGTAAATAAAAGAAATTATTTTTATATAAAATATTTTAAAATGTAATATTTATTTATTTGAATACATTATATTTATTTATTTGAAAAGTGCAAAACATTTATTTATTTTTATTTATTTGAATAAATAACATTCAGTGTAAATAAAATAAATTGTTTATATAAAATATTTTAAAATATAATATTTATTTAAATACATTATATTTATTTATTTGAAAAGTGCAAAACATTTATTTATTTTTATTTATTTGAATAAATAACATTCAGTGTAAATAAAATAAATAATTATTTATATAAAATATTTTAAAATGTAATATTTATTTATTTGAATACATTATATTTATTTATTTCAAAAGTGCAAAACATTTATTTATTTTTATTTATTTGAATAAATAACATTCAGTGTAAATAAAATAAATTTTTTATATAAAATATTTTAAAATATAATATTTATTTAAATACATTATATTTATTTATTTGAAAAGTGCAAAACATTTATTTATTTTTATTTATTTGAATAAATAACATTCAGTGTAAATAAAATAAATAATTATTTATATAAAATATTTTAAAATGTAATATTTATTTATTTGAATACATTATATTTATTTATTTGAAAAGTGCAAAACATTTATTTATTTTTATTTATTTGAATAAATAACATTCAGTGTAAATAAAATAAATTGTTTATATAAAATATTTTAAAATATAATATTTATTTAAATACATTATATTTATTTATTTGAAAAGTGCAAAACATTTATTTATTTTTATTTATTTGAATAAATAACATTCAGTGTAAATAAAATAAATAATTATTTATATAAAATATTTTAAAATGTAATATTTATTTATTTGAATACATTATATTTATTTATTTGAAAAGTGCAAAACATTTATTTATTTTTATTTATTTGAATAAATAACATTCAGTGTAAATAAAATAAATTTTTTATATAAAATATTTTAAAATGTAATATTTATTTATTTGAATACATTATATTTATTTATTTCAAAAGTGCAAAACATTTATTTATTTTTATTTATTTGAATAAATAACATTCAGTGTAAATAAAATAAATTTTTTATATAAAATATTTTAAAATATAATATTTATTTAAATACATTTTAATACACTTTTAATGAATTATTTGGCTGTGGCAGCGTCTCACCACTGAATGACACCAGTGCAGGAAGTCCTGGTATCTATTGTTCACAGCATGTGAAGAAACTAGTTACTAGTTCAAAACATAAAAAGATGCATGAACAGAAATTCTTCTGTTTTCAGCCCTGCAACAGCAGAACTGTCACTTTAGCATTGCGGTCTTACTGACAAATGCATCGTGGGCCATTTTGTCTCTGTGTTATTATTAGGAGCTGAAAATATGTTGCGAAGAAACACTGTGGTATCAAAGCCTATTGCATTTATTCACTGTTTTTATATCCCTCTAATGCATGTGTTTGTTTTACACTTTAGAGTTGCGGATGCAGGAGATGGTTTCTATGGGAATTGGAAACAAGCCGTTCATGGACATCAAACCCAGCGACTCTGCGATCAGCGATCGAGCCGTCGACTACATTATGAAAGGGTCAGGTAAGATGTCTGCATCAGCAAGACATCAACCTCATCATCATCAGCATCAATTCATGAAAAAAAATTATATCCAAGATAATAATAGCCACGTAGATTAAAACTGATATGAGAAATATTGTTCTTTTGAAAGTGTAATAATAAATAATATAAAATAATACATAACATATACTACTTTAATAATATAAAATATTATATGTATATGTATATGTATACATATATATATATATATATATATATGTATGCATGCATGTATGTATGTGTGTATATATATATATATCATATTTTAGCACTCAGAAGTATTCTTCTTTTTGAAAATGTAATAATAAATAATATAAAATAATACATTGCATATACTACTTTTATATATATATATATATATATATATATATATACATATTAAAATAACAATAAAATAATGTCATACTTTTATAGAAGAAAAATACTTTTCATATCAGTTTTAATATATTTATCAATAATTGATTATTAATCCTAAACCTAATGGACAGAAGACACAGGCACAAAGTCTGAATTATTTATTGAATGTGGCCCATTTTCCCACATTGACTTTTCCCGTCCTGTATGAAGGCATATTTTTAGAATCAAACAGCAAAGCACGGCTGGATCCAGCGTTTCATCTTTGAAAAGCATCTGAGCTGATCTTCAGTATGTGGGTCCTTTCAGGGTGTTATCTGGAGAACAGATCTGCTGTCTTATTTTGGCTGCGAGCATGTGTTTTTTCACTGTACTGTGTCAGACTCAGGTCATAACACCTGTTGTGACACATCTTAGGCATTAGAAGCTTTTGAATGTCATGCATGTTGTGTAAATTGGCTCAAAGAAGCAGGTCACCGCAGAGACAGCTGACTTCATCTGCAATTTACTGCCTTTATTTTTTATATTTTCATTTATTTGCACAGCAAAGAATACATATTTTGTACATAAACATTTAATTATCTATTAAAAGTTCTCAATGTGGAAATTATCCTGTGACTGTGAAATACAGCAACAACATACAGTATCAAAATGTTGATAGAAATACTGTTTGAATATGTTGACATTATTAAAGGGTTAGTTCACCCTGTCATTAATTACTCACACTCATGTCGTTCCACACCTGTAAGAACCTTCATACATCTTCGGAACACAAATTAAGATATTTTGATGAATATTATGACTCCTCCATAGACAGCAATTTATTTTCAACTTTCAAGGCCCAGTAAGGTAGAAAAGACATCGTTAAAATAGTCAACAAAAAATAAAATGAGTCGGCGTTCTGGACGTAAACAATGTATGAGAATGAAACAGAAGAGGAGAAGTTGTTGAATAAAGTTGTTATTTTTGTTTTGGCGCACAAAAAGTGTTCTCGTCGCTTCATAACATTAAAGTTGAACCACTGTAGTCACGTTGACTATTTCAACAATGTCTTTACTACCTTTCTGGACCTTAAATGACAGTAATTACATTGCTTTCCATTGGATGATAAAAAAAAATAATAAAAAAAACTCTCGGATTTCATCAAAAATGTCTTAATTTGTGTTCTGAAGATGAACGAAGGTCTTACGAAATGAAGGTGAGTAATTAATGACTGAAATTTCATTTTTGGGTGAACTAACCCTTTAAATTACAGGGAAAATCTACAGTTTACAAATTCCCCATAAAATATTAAAACATGTTGAACTATATAAAAACCTATACATATAAAAGTACATATAGTAATATTTTAAAATAGGTGTACTGTATGTATATGCATATAACATTTTTAAGCTTGTAAGTCATTTTTAATATTTCAATTTAGCTTTAATTTATCTTTATTTCAGTTGTAGTATTAGTAATTGTAGTACGTCAATTGAATCTATTTTATTTCAGTTAGTTGACAAGGCAGCATTTCTATTTTTTTTATGTAAGTTTAAGTTCTTATTTTAATATTTGTATTTTATTCAATTTAAGCTTTAATTAAATTTATGAAAATTTAATTTTTTTTTAAATAGTTTTAGATAATAAAATCAATAATGTGGAACTATTATTGCATTCATCAACAGCATTCATTGATTCGGTCCTGCAGCTTAATTAAAGGGATAGTTCACCTAAAAATGACAATTCTGTCATCATTTACTCGCCCTCAAGTTGTTCCAAACTTGCTGAACACAGAAGAAGACATTTTGAAGAATGTTGGTAACCAAACAGTTGACAGTACCCATTGATTTCCATAGTATGGTGAAAAATACTATGGAAGTCAATGGGGACCATCAACTGTTTGGTTACCAACATTCTTCAAAATATCTTCTTTTGTGTTAAACAGATGAAAGAAACTCATACAGGTTTGGAACAACTTGAGGGTGAGTAAATGATGACAGAATTGTCATTTTTAGGTGAACTATCCCTTTAATGTGTGGCTGCATATAGGAGCAATGGCAGCCTTCATCTGATTTGTGTCCATCCTCCATCTCTGCAGAGTCGAGGATGCGGGCGTCCATAGCAGTGTCCTCGTTTGACCACACCACACCGTTTAAGAGACCTCACTCCACCATTTCCAACAGCAGCTCGTCATCCTCCAGCAGTCAGTCGTCGTCCTCTCTGCTGGGCTCTCTGAACCTGCATCTGTACCCGTCTCACCCGCTGCCCGGCTGCCCGTCTCTGTCCCACTGGCCATACGACTGCATCGAAGAGGACGAGCTGGAGCACGATTCTACCGTTCAGTCCTCCATGAGTGAGTGTGGAATCGCTCTATAGTTGTGTGTCTCCATTAAAACAATCACATGACATCATGTCCAGGTCACATTTCAAAATCAAATGCAAAAATAATTTGCATGAAGTACGTGACCCCTATTTAAGGAGCTTTAGGATTTTTTGCATGGTGACATTATTTTCATGATATTTTATGCACATCCCTCCCCCCAAAGGTACAGATATATTAGTCATCAAGAGGATGTGTCATCTGATAATAGTGTCTGTGGTGGGCAGAAAGTGTATATGAACAGCAGCTTAAAAAAAAAGAAAAGGTTCATATACGCTTTTTAGACAGGATGTCTGAAACAGGAAATGGGCCCCTCTCACTCAGGTGGTGTTTCTTTTGTACAATAGAAGCTAATGGAAACTGTGAGGGGTTGAATGTGTGCGGTTTCACTGGGCAGCCTAAAGATACTCTGACAAAGATAGTCAAGTGACAGAGAAACAGTGTTATATCTTTTGGTTATTGCTGGACAAAATTCTGTCCAGTTGCTGTTTCTGTTCTTGACTGAAAAAATCTATATCTAAAAATCTTATGATAAAGTTAAGTAATATCACACGAGTGCTGTTTTTCTGTCCAGAATGTTTTAGTGTTTTAAAACATTTTAATGTTTTAGACATCCTGTCTCATTTCTGAATCCGCGTTTTGAATGAAACGAGTGAACAAGTGATTCAATGGTCCATTCATAAAGAGAACTATTTACATCACTCCTGAATGAATCAGCCGTTTGAATGAATCAAATTAATGATTCAATCATTAAGACATTTACCGCCACTTACTGGCAGTTTTAGTTTCTTATTTAGAGTTTAAAAAAAATTTTTTCTCCATATTATAAAAAAAAAACATTAAAGGTATAGTTAATCCAAAAAATGAAAATTCAGTCATCATTTATTCAGCCTCATGAAATTATATGCTGAATCAAATAAAATATTTTTATTCTAAAGCTACTTTTTGTAATGTCTTTTTGATGCTTTACACAATAATGACTTTAAATGATCTTTTTGGGGTAATTTCTCACCCAAATTTGATATGCAAATAATTTGCGATTAATTAGATGAATTAATCACCACATCATGTAATTGATTAGATTAAAAATTTTAATTGCTAGACGGCCCTAATATATATATATATATATATACAGTCAAACTATTATTCAGGGGTGCAAAGCTGAATTTTCAGCATCATTACTCCAGTCTTCAGTGTCACATGATCCTTTAGAAATCATTCTAATATACAGTTGTGCTGCTTCATATTTTTTGTGGAAACCGTGATAAATTTCTTCAGGATTCTTTAATGAATAGAAAGTTCAAAAGAACAGCATTTATTTGAAATAGAAATCTTTTATAATATTATAAATGTCTTTACTGTCACTTTTGATCAAATAAATGCATCTTTTGTTTTCAGTAATTTACATGAATAAAGGAAATTGAATGTTTAATTTGCATTGTCTGTCTCAGTCAGTGACAGTGCTGAGAGCTCGTCCCAGTGCACCTCCAGTGACAGTGTCAGCGGTCTGAGCAGCATCACTGTCCAGCGTCACCCTGCATTAGTGATTGAGAGTTACACCAGTGACGGAGGCTCGTACCTGTCCTCTCCCACACCCTCCCCGTCTCCACCCAAAGTCACGTCCTCTATTCTCTATCACAAAGAGCAGGAGCTGCAGACTCAGAGCAGCAAGTTCATCACAGCGGTAAGAGATGATGTAAAGCCATACTGAATTTGTATATTTGTTAACAGTATGGGGAACCATTTTCACTTTTAACTAGTTGATTATTAGCATGCATATTGTCTGTTATTAGTACTTATAAAGCACATATTAAAGGGTTAGTTCACCCAAAAATGTAAATTTCTGTCATTAATTACTCACCCTCATGTCGTTCCACACCTGTAAGACCTTCGTTCATCTTCAGAACACAAATTAAGATATTTTTGATGAAATCCGATGGCTCAGTGAAGCCTCTATTGACAGCAAGATAATTAACACTTTCAGATGCCCAGAAAGCTACTAAAGACATATTTAAAACAGTTCATGTGAGTACTTTCTGTGCGCCAAAAAACAAAATAACGACTTTATACCACAATTTCTAGTGATGGCCGATTTCAAAACACTGCTTCATGAAACTTCGAAGCTTTACAAATCTTTTGTTTCGACTGAGCGTGTATGAAACGGCCAAAGTCACGTGATTTCAGTAAATTAAAGAATAATAGTAGTTAATAGTCTCTTATTGGCCTGTTTAGCTGAACCAATAAGAGACTATTAACTACTATTATTCTTTTTAATTACAGGCCTAATAATGTCTAATTAAAGCTTCTACATATGTATGAAACTGATCAGAGATCAGATAAAACCTATAGACTTGATTCATGGGTTCACAGAGATCATCGCTCCCCAGTGGTGAACCATTGAAATTTCGAAATGTTTCGAAACACTTCACGTAACGAAGCCTCATTTACTGAAATCATGTGACTTTGGCAGTTTGATAGTGCTCTGAACCACTGATTCATGAAGCAGTGTTTTGAAATCGAATAAAGTTATTTTGGGTTTTTTGGCGCACAAAAAGTATTCTCGTCGCTTCATAACATTAAGACTGAACCACTGTAGTCACATGAACTGTTTTAAATATGTCTTTAGTAGCTTTCTGGGCATTGAAAGTGTAAATTGAGCCATCGGATTTCATCAAAAATACCTTAATTTGTGCCCCGAAGATGTATGAAGGTTCTGATGGGTTTGGAACGACATGACACAATTTTTATTTTTGGGTGAACTAACCCTTTAATGCCTTTAATTTCTACATGCCCATATTCTACATCCCTTAATCCCATCTTAAACTTAACAACTACCTTACTAGCTATTAATAAGCAGTAAGGAGTTTATTGAGGGAAAAGTCATAGTTAATAGTGAATATGTGTTCCCCATACTAAAATGTTACCGTATATTTCTAAAAAAGTGGCAAGAGTGGAAGTGAATCCAGTGGAAGTGAAAATGGTACATGAAGTGAATCCAGTTCTAAATGAAGGACATAACTGTTTTGAGAAACTTCTATACAAAATGTGGAATTGGTCAGACTTACACATGTATATTTATTGAAATTGTCTTTCTGTGATTGTTGTAAGTCTTCTTTTACTGTAAATGTCCTGCTTTAAATGATATTAGTCATGTTTTTATTTCAAAAGTACATCAATGGACATTTTTAAAAAAGGTACAATATTAGAATTTTTATCAAATATCAAATTTAAATATTTTATATAACTGTTATTGGTATAATAATAATAATAATGTGTTATTTATAAAGTGCCTGTCCCAAGCACGCTCTCTCTCTCTCTCTAAAACAGGAAATGGGCCCCTCTCTCTCTCTCTCTCTATATATATATATATACAGTGGGTACAGAAAGTATTCAGACCCCCTTAAATTTTTCACTCTTTGTTATATTGCAGCCATTTGCTAAAATCATTTAAGTTCAATTTTTTCCTCATTAATGTACACACAGCACCCCATATTGACAGAAAAACACAGGATTGTTGACATTTTTGCAGATTTATTAAAACTGAAATATCACATGGTCCTAAGTATTCAGACCTTTTGCTGTGACACTCATATTTAACTCAGGTGCTGTCCATTTCTTCTGATCATCCTTGAGATGGTTCTATACCTTCATTTGAGTCCAGCTGTGTTTGATTATACTGATTGGACTTGATTAGGAAAGCCACACACCTGTCTATATAAGACCTTACAGCTCACAGTGCATGTCAGAGCAAATGAGAATCATGAGGTCAAAGGAACTGCCTGAAGAGCTCAGAGACAGAATTGTGGCAAGGCACAGATCTGGCCAAGGTTACAAAAACATTTCTGCTGCACTTAAGGTTCCTGAGAGCACAGTGGCCTCCATAATCCTTAAATGGAAGACGTTTGGGATGACCAGAACCCTTCCTAGAGCTGTCCGTCCGGCCAAACTGAGCTATCGGGGGAGAAGAGCCTTGGTGAGAGAGGTAAAGAAGAACCCAAAGATCACTGTGGCTGAGCTCCAGAGATGCAGTCGGGAGATGGGAGAAAGTTGTAGAAAGTCAACCATCACTGCAGCCCTCCACCAGTCGGGGCTTTATGGCAGAGTGGCCCGACGGAAGCCTCTCTTCAGTGCAAGACACATGAAAGCCTGCATGGAGTTTGCTAAAAAACACCTGAAGGACTCCAAGATGGTGATAAATAAGATTCTCTGGTCTGATGAGACCAAGATAGAACTTTTTGGCCTTATTTCTAAGCGGTATGTGTGGAGAAAACCAGGCACTGCTCATCACCTGTCCAATACAGTCCCAACAGTGAAGCATGGTGGTGGCAGCATCATGCTGTGGGGGTGTTTTTCAGCTGCAGGGACAGGACGACTGGTTGCAATCGAGGGAAAGATGAATGCGGCCAAGTACAGGGATATCCTGGACGAAAACCTTCTCCAGAGTGCTCAGGACCTCAGACTGGGCCGAAGGTTTACCTTCCAACAAGACAATGACCCTAAGCACACAGCTAAAATAACGAAGGAGTGGCTTCACAACAACTCTGTGACTGTTCTTGAATGGCCCAGCCAGAGCCCTGACTTAAACCCAATTGAGCATCTCTGGAGAAACCTAAAAAATGGCTGTCCACCACCGTTTACCATCCAACCTGACAGAACTGGAGAGGATCTGCAAGGAGGAATGGCAGAGGATCCCCAAATCCAGGTGTGAAAAACTTGTTGCATCTTTCCCAAAAAGACTCATGGCTGTATTAGATCAAAAGGGTGCTTCTACTAAATACTGAGCAAAGGGTCTGAATACTTAGGACCATGTGATATTTCAGTTTTTCTTTTTTAATAAATCTGCAAAAATGTAAACAATTCTGTGTTTTTCTGTCAATATGGAGTGCTGTGTGTACATTAATGAGGAAAAAAAATGAACTTAAATGATTTTAGCAAATGGCTGCAATATAACAGAGTGAAAAATGTAAGGGGGTCTGAATACTTTCCGTACCCACTGTGTATATATATAAAATTATTGTATACAATTAACTGAAATATTATTATTGTTATTATAATTAATTAAAATTGTATTACTATTGAGTTTGCCATAAATATAGCATTTGATGCTGATATGGTGTAATATGATCAAATAAAATGAATAAGTAAGTCTTGACATTCACTGATTCACATGACATCTGCTTACTTTTACAAACTGTGTGTCAAAATATCAACTGTATTGTATTATTATAGTTTTAGATGAGCTAAAATAATGTCAAAGATCCTCCTTTACTGCTGTCAAGCATCACTATTACTATTGCTCATGCTTAGAGATTCACACAAAGCCTCAACACTCAGTTTGTAACGTTTATTTCCTCTTGTAGTTTATCTAATTTTATGTGACGTGTTTGTTTTAGCAGAGCAAGACTTCTCATTGCCCGTTAGGCCTCTCAACTCTGGTCTGAATCAAACGGTTTAGATCAGTAAGTAACTAGTCTGTGATTCCTGATGCCTGTTCCCCATTAACGCATGAGACTGCCGCTGCATCAGAGAACCCCTTTGCTTGATGTCAGTGTGTTGGGCTGCATGTGTGTGCTGGGCTTCAAGGATTAATCCAGGTTATTTTGAACTTGTACAGCTACTGCAGACAATAGCGTCATCCCTCAGTGTGTTCAAACACTTTACAGTAATGCAGGAAAGACGAGCAGAGCGATTAGAAGCATGTGAAGAACTACCCAAGCTTCTAAGGTTGAAACTTCTGGTTTTGCATTGCTAACGCTCACTGAGGATCGAGTTGACGTTATTGTCTGGTGATCGACAGAACGTCTGCATGCACTTTATGTTGAAAATAACTGTTTGTTCTCCTGCGATGCACATGCTGTTATGCACGTTTAAGATTCTGTGGTGTCAAGTCCTATTTTATTGCATCTAAAGCAATAATGCACAAGAAATCTCTTTTGGTGAGGAACGACAAAAGAATCGTTAAATACACAGGTCAATAAATATGAAATCGTGCCTGAGCTGCATGATTCTCTTCCACGCATTTGAACAGAGATTCGCTCACACTGACCACGATTTGCAGCATCAAAGTGACAAAAAACTCATTGATTTTAAATAGCAGTAGGCGATGTGTGAAGTATGAGAGCGAAGTTGTGAAGAAACATCAAGTGACTTTCCAATATAGTTGGTAATTGTCACTGAGCAGAAACTATGGCTGCACGTTATTGTAAAAAAAAAAAATGACATTACAAAATTATATTTTGTGTGACATGGGAAATACAGGAATTTTTAATCATTCTAGAATGAATGATGTGATTTTGTTGGGGAGTTGTTGGCATCTGCAAAATAAAAATCATCTCAAAAAGCTGGAAAATGTATTTGAGTGCGAACCAAAAATGTAAAGTGAACAGAATTAAAAAAAAAAAAAAAAATCTCTATTCAATATACCTATAAAATAATGATTTTTATTGTGATTATTATTAAATACAAATTTTGCTTGCCCGGCGCAGAATATTGTTATCTTGGACCTCTCCACAACCTCCTTCTATATCAGTGTGGCTGAAAGATTTCATCTTTTTTTTAAACTTGAAAAAGTCATATAATATTAGAGGCAAGGGGGAATCCTTTTTTGAAAAATGGCAACAATTTATTACCTACTTTAATGATATACGTACACTGGAGGTAGATTGAGGGGAGGTATAACTTTTTTTTTCTCATTTACTACTTTGAGAAGTAGTTTTGGTAACACTTTAGTATAGGGAACATGTATTCACTATTAACTACGACTTTTCCCTCAATAAACTCCTAATTTACTGCTTATTAATAGTTAGTAAGGTAGTTGTTAGGTTTAGGTATTGGGTAGGATTAAGAATGTAGAATAAGGTCATGCAGAATAAGGCATTAATATGTGCTTAATAAGTACTAATAAACAGCTATTATTCTTGTAATACGCATGCTAATAAGCAACTAGTTAAAAAACCCTAAAATAAAGTGTTACCGTAGTTTTGTATCATTATTATTTGTATTATTTTAATTTATTATTTATTCCTTTTTTCTTCTGTTTTTATGTATATATTCTAATTTTATTTACTTATTTAATCACCATTTTAACTGTAGTTGAACATTTTCATATGTCCTTTTAGTTTAGTTTGGGGTCATAGGGTTGGGTAAGATGTGAATGTTGTAAAATGAAGAAGTGCAATTTTGCAATAAAAATTCTATGACAAAGATAAAAAAATAAATAAAAAAAAAACATTATAATATAATAATAATAATAATCTAATTAATATAAATAAATATATAATATATATAAATATATAACAAAGAAATATATTGCAATTAATACACTGCTAGCGCATATATTCAATTAACTCGATTAATGTTAACTATCACATTAAGCCCAGTCCTGGCCCCGCACCAAACAACAACCTTCACAAAACTGGTGCGATGTTCAGTTCCCCTCCCGAATTGTGAGGGAGATCATGCTTTTTGGCCACTTGGTGTTTAGAAATCCGCTTGTTTTTAGCCTCAAAAACATTCTAAAATTCTTTTAGCACTTTTTGGATTCAACCTACTTTATTTTCCTCATCCATTTACATTTACATTCAGTCATTTAGCTGACGCTTTTCTCCAAAGCGACTTACAAATGAGAGTAGTAGAAGCAGTCGAATCAACATGAGTACAATACAAAAACAGTACGTAAGTGCCGTGTCAAGTCACAGTTTCATCAGTAAAAGAGTAAAATATAAATAAAAAGTGCTATATTACTGGGTCAAGTGTTGATGAAAAAGATGTCTTTAGCAGTTTTTTGAAAATGGCTAAAGACTCAGCTGCTCGGATAGAGCGTGGCAGGTCATTCCACCAACCAGGAACAGATCAGGAGAGGGTCCGTGAGAGTGATTTTGTGCCCCTTTGGGATGGCACCACAAGATGCCGTTCACTTGCAGAACGCAAGCTTCTGGAGGGCGCATAAGTCTGAATTTGAAATAAAATTATTACATATTAATAAATTGTATAAATGAAATTATTTTATTTGCTAGCGTGTTTGATATTTGTTTCATGAAAAAATATTCTGAGCAAAATAAACCAGTTATAAACCATTTTACATTTAAAAAAAGTCATTGAAAGCATTTGGGTTGTTTTGACCCAACCTATTTTGGGTTCATTTTAAGCAAGCAATGCAGTAATTCTTAAACAATAGTTGAGTTTAATAAAACTACCCAGCAGGTTGGGCAAACATTTAACCCAACTGCTGGGTTTGTCCATTTTCAACCCAGCTTTTTTTTAGAATGCAGCTTAAAAAAGTAAAGTTTTACATCTACTAGGAATAAACAAAATTGAGTTTGTTCCATTTTTCATTACATTCAGCAACAACAACATAAAAAGTCCATTTTTGGGTTTTGTTCTTTGAGCTGTTTTAATCCCTGCCTACAGCAGATATAAAAGAACTTAATTATTCATACATTTATAATGTTAATAATTAGAGATGCACTGATATATCGGCCGATAAAAGCAAATTTCCACACTATTGGCTATCAGCAGGAAGTGCTAAGAAACCAGTTTGATGTTCAATATTAATAGTAATTATATGAATTCAGAAAGTTAAGAAATATTCATTTAATCTTCAGAATTTAGTTAATGTTCGTTTATAACTGATACCAGTTACTTTGAAACAAGTTGATGTATTTATTTGTATTTCTTTCAAAATATAATAATTTAAAATATAAATTATAATTATAATGAAATTATCAATAATTTAACAGAAACCCCAAACTATCGGTATCGTTATCGGCAGATATCACTCTGAATAATCGGCTATCGGTATCGGTGGAGAAATGTAGTATCGGTGCATCTCTACTAATATGTGGGAGTCATTTTGAAATTTGTGACAGTATTTTATAACACAAGCAGGATTCTAAATAGAAATTTAGTATTTTTTTTTATGCTTCTAAAAATAGTATATCAGTGTTATTTCTAAAAGTCCCTTTCAAACCTGCCTCTTTTGTTAAATCGGAAATTACAAAATTGTTACAAAACGTTGTTATCAGGAAAAAAAATAAATAATTAGGTAATGAATCTCATTAACAGAACACCTCCAGCTCAAAGCTGGTCCCAGGCCTGAATAAGCCATATTTTGATATCAGCTGTGTTATGATATATCAACCAATAGAACACACGATCGCTGTCAGTGTGAACGACCCCTAACAAACTCTTAGCAGCGACTCGCACGTTTCTAATAACCTGTTTTCTGTTGTCTTTTCAAAGCTGTGAATCCACTGAGACGGAGTGGCGGGGGAAACGGCAGTTGGCCTGTGAATGTTGGACGCCGCGGATCACGAGACGTATTTGGAGAGACGGCGCTCAAATGCACTGAGACATTTCATAGTTTCTGATAATCGTCCAGAGCCTCGCTGACGAGTATGAATAAAACACCTCACCAGCGCTGGTGCGTTATTGGACCGGGGCGACGAGATGACGGATGTAAATTATTTCAAGCGTTTTATTTTTATGTTTTCCACTTTAAGTAACATGATTTCATCAGCACAACAGAGACCACTCCACATTTGACTGATCTGTACAAAGTGTCTTTAAATAGATGAGATTTCTGGCATGCACTACTAATAAAATCCACTGAGGATTGCATTTTTATTAAGGATCGAGTCCATCTTTTTACTTTCGAAATAAAAAATCTGATCTGTATTGAATTCTGTAATTTATTAAGATGGTGTTTTATTAACTCAAAATCATATGTAACAGATACAGAAATAACTCTTTTTGAATTACATTAATTCAATGTATAAATGTGAAAATATGTACAGACAAATAATATCCAGCTTCACAGGTAATAAAACGTGCAAACACTAAACAAATAAAGCTGCAAGCAGCAGTAATGAGGGTGAGAAGCAGCGTCACTGCTTTAGCTCTTCATTCATGCTGAAAAAAAACAAGAACTCTTGTATTTTATTGGCATTTACTTTCAAATCCCATTAAAGGTCAAATCATCCACATTTGGCATGTGTTCGTCACCGCTGATTCTCTTCAGTCTCGCTACAGTTTATTTTTGAGACTCCCATGACTGAATCTCAGGAATGGCATCATGTAGGGAAGAGAATTTGGTTGTGGTAACTTCTGTTTTTTTTAGTTCTTTAATTCTGATATTCTTTTATTACTGTTGCTAAACCTTCTAAGAAATGATGAGCTCAAACGCCACAGAGCTGAAGACTGCATACACATCCATCCAGATGTTTGAATGAAGGTGCCATCACTTCTCATGGTCACGTTTCTCTTTGTAAAACCAGTATATCAGCACTGCAGCGATGAGCATGTCCACCAGAGTCACGCACAGCACCAGCACCTCTATCTGCAGGACGCAAACACACGCTGATCACATCTGACAACAGTCAAGCCTCCTTTCAGACGAATAAACCACCAAAAATGTCAATTTTTCTGTCAACCTGGAGCGATAAATTATTTTTAATTCTACAGGAACAACTTTACGAGGCCTGTAAAGAACACGTTCAGGCCGTATTTTGCATAAAGCCTTAAGATTTTCATGAGATTTTCCACACAAACTCCCACTGTAATGCAATAAAGAATTGTTATATAAAAGTACATTTTTAGGTGTATTTATACTAATAAAAACAACTTATTATATCGCAGTCATTTTTATGTGCATAAATGTCATGAAAATAATGTCACAATGCAAGGAATCCTAATTTTCTTTGCGCAAAATGTTTATTTTTATTATATTTTAAAAGTTTTATTTATGTTTTTTTAATTACAAAAAATATATTATTTTTCCTCGCCTTTTAATTTTGACCTGGTTGTGTTTTCGAGAGATTCACACTAGGCCCTACAGTCTTTGTTTGGTACATTTTAACTTTAAGTAATCATAAATGTTGACATACAGTATGTATCAACTGCTATCCATTTGAAAACATGTTTTATGCATTTAATAAAACTAGATGAAAGACTAAATGTGAAGCAGAAATGTTCATAACAACAGAGGAGGAATTGTTTTGAATTATTAATTCTACCTTGTGCTGGATTTTATTTCCACCTGGCTGAAGATCAATAATCAGAAGAATAACTCCGATCCCAGACACCACCAGACACACGATGTTGGCAACGAAGCAAGTCTAGAGAAAAAAAAAAAAATTAATTAATGCTTGTAATTTCCAAAGACTGTTTTTATTAAATGCACACACTAACCTGTAGAAGCCCAGGGCTTTTGTACAGAAGATTAGACAAGATTCCAGCCACGACAAACTGGAAGACAAAAGGAAACATCATTTTGTTGTTTCAAATGGTGAATAATCTGTAGTATTTACAAATGTGTGTCAAAGTCTAAAATGCAATATTTTATTATGAACATTCATGCATGACTGCACAATGATACATTTGAACATTTGAAGCAGAATCAAATGAAGCTCACCATTATTCCAGTAATGATTGGCACTCGGAATAAGGTCAGTAGACTGTTATTTATCCCAAATGTCGCTGCACATACAACCCCTATTCCAAAACTGAGGATCCCACTGGACATCTGCATGGCCTACATCAGGACAACAGTAAAAATAAACATTTCTGACTGCAAAGCTAGATTTACAGTCTAAACTTGTCAAGGCCTTTAACTGCACTCACTTTGTGCATTTTATTTAATCATTAATTTTATTGTTTTTAAAAAACACTTCTCGCAAAAAATGATTTAGTGGGGTTATATAGCTAGATATAGGCCTAAGCAAAAATATATAGCAAGTATATAGCTAGATATTCTTGACTCAATTTTAAGGAGCCAACAAGGTTCTACAGTATATAAGGAGAAATGAAAACATGTTTTCATAATACTTTCATGTTTAACAGGTTATTTCCTTCTTCTTTTTTTACTGCTAAAGTACGTGTACGAGCTGTTTAATTCATGAAATTGAATAAAAATAAATTATTAAAACAAAATTGATTAATCAAAACTAAATCCATAAAATAAAAGGTTCGATATAGTCTATATATAAAGTGCCTGACAGAAAACATCTTCGTGTATTAACCGCAGATTTTTTTTTTCCATGTTTTATTTCACAAGAGCTGAACTAAACGTCAGTAAATGGTGTAAATGAAGAGCTCATAGCCGTCAGAAAATGGTGGTTTGTGTTACCGCGCAGGTGGCGGGTCCCTTCCTGAGGAGGTCGTGCAGGACAGGCACTGCACCGGGCAGCGCTTCACTGGCGCGGTAGTACTTGATGAGCGGGCCTTCGTCGTCACCGCGTCGTCTTGCTGCTGACTCCTCTTGCTGAATATCCATCGCGATATCTGCTCTGGCCATGTTCTACATGAAAATAAACACTTGAATTAACAGATTCCCCCACTTGAATTTTTTTTTTTTCCCCCAGAAATATTTTAATCCAAATATAAAACAAATATGAATTGAATAGAAGTGATCTTTGATCATGTCTGTTTTGTGAAGATGCATGAAACCCTTACTAACAATCATAAATGCATCTCTGATAGTTCTAATATTCATCCTAATCACAACTGGTTTAAATGTTCATTTTTTATAAATATATCTCTTTTGCACGTATCCATTAAGTTGTATAAAAATGCAAAGCTACATAAGTTTGTCTTACCAAGCCGAGTCTGTCTTCCGTTTTATAGTCGAGAAAAGATCATCGTGTGTCACTTTGGTGTTTTTTTTCTTGATACCCAATGAGCCACTTTCATGCGGTTGGTCAAAGGGAAAAAAAAAAGGAACTGTGATGTGAGAACTGATTATGTGAGCACTTCAGCTTCTGCTATTAGAGCAGACAAGCCTGCAGAAACTTCATCTAGACTATACACACTTTATTTTCCAGCTGGTAAGACCATTTATTACTACTAAAAGACTTTTTCTGAAACACAAACCCTGTTCTAGATTAATAACGTGATAGTCAGAGAGATACAGCAACAAAATGGTAGCCTAAAAATGTGGTAACATCTAAATTAATTGATTTTATTCAAATAAAAATGTTATTTAACAACTGAATCAACCTTAAAATATTAGGTTACACCAACAAAAGTAAATAAGTTGCACATTTGACCTCAGACTTCCTGTAAACACGTTTGAATCGGGGTCGATTGAGGCTTTTTTATTGGATAAAATGACTAAATTTTATAGTTCATTCGTGACTGGATGTGTGGATTTCAAATTTATTTTCATCCAAACTAATGCACATTTGTCTGCTCTGACTATTTTTTATCATTAATATAATTCATTTATGATATATGATTAACCTTTCTTATGTTTTATTACACTGCAAAACATGCTCTTCCTCAGTATTTCTGTCTCGTTCTCCAATTAAGAATTAATATTTTTCTTATTCCGTTGACTGATAATTGTTGTTTAAAGCATAAACACTTCATTTTGATCATTTTTTCAGAAAACAAGACCATGTAATTTTGCCTCTCAAGCAAATATATCTTGATTTAAGAATGTTTAGATGTTTGTACTGGAATACAAGGCAAAAATACTATAGTATATGTTTATTAAATATATAAAAGGTACTTGTAGAGTAGCCAGGGCATTATGTAAGCCAGGAAAACAGTAGAAGAAGGTCACATACCTATATAATATGTTATGGAAAACCTTGAAAGCTGTACATACACTCTATATCTTACCTCACAGAATGGCGCTACATAATGAAGGAGGCGTTTATCAAACACTGAATGCTACAATTATTAACCAAATTGATTTGTTCTGATTACATGTGATGATCCTAAATGGGATTCTTTAAAAAACAAAAAGACAGGATCCCACCATTAAAAAGAAGTCCGAAGGTTTGATAATTAATTGTGGCAAACAAATGAGGTAGTTTGAGCTTTGAGAAGTGCTCATTGGGTAACAGTTGATAACAGGCATCTGACTTTGAGAGATTTCTTGCTGAGAAAGAACAAGACTTAGATTTCCACAAGAATACTGAGTAATAAAATCATGTTTAGCAGTGAAATAGTGCTTAGACCCTCTGCCAACCGACTTAAGTCTCTCCTTCTCTTCACATTTGAGCTGCTGAATGTTTATAATCCGTTGTGGGAGATAGCAATATTTCTCTTCTTTTCAAATGACAGACAAATGCGGTACACGTTTAAGCCGGATGACTGTATGGTCATCAGCATTCCTCTGGGAAGCATCAGGAACATAAGAGAGGGGCAGCTGATGCCCGAGAAATTCACCTGCGTCTTTAAAGATTCTTACAAGGTTTTTCTCAGAGGGCGACCAAAGGAACTCGGGGTATGTACCAAGATTTAAAATGCATAATAATGTCAAATACAAATCTCAGAAATGTTATTAAGGGGCTCATATATTTGCCCCAGAATTCTTTTATTTTAGCATTTTTTACCTTTATTTTTTTAACCATATACTCTCTACTCGCTACCATCACCATGGATTTTGTTTTATATGTCAGACTTTTAGTTTTGTTTTAGTTCAGTAGTTGCAGAGGCACTAGACAGAAGAGATCATCTTTAAAAACACATAAAAAAACTGCCCTAGGGGCATTTAGTCAGTTTCAGTGGTATTTTTGGCCCCACTGCTGGTTGATTTGTGACCCTGATTTCAACAGATAAACATTTATATGTCATCATTTTAAATGACTAGAGTTTTCCATCAAAGATACATCCACTATATACTATAATATATTCATGTATGTGTATGTGTGTTGACCAAAAGACTGAAAATGCTTCTTTCCATTTCAGTTAAATGCATTTTTCATTAAACACGGTTGGAGTAAAAAAAAAAAAAAACATGAGAGCATCTCAGTATTTGGTGCATTTCTCTTTTACTACATGCTGCATGAACAAAACCTGATGATTATGTTTTCTAGCATGATTTGAGATGATCTGAAGAGCATCTTGAACTTCTGACCGTCTGTACAAAGAGTCACATGACACTCATTTACTTACATTTCATTAGTCACCTAGAATCTAAAGTATTTTTGGTCACACTTTAGTTTAAGGTCTAGTTCACATTATTAACTATTAAGATATGATCTAAAATCAAAATCTCAATTAATTGAACATTTTTACCTCGATTACGATTAGTGAACGATTATTTTGTTTTTGCTTTTTTTTGCCCTCATAGTTCACTGACAAGGTTTGTTCTGTAAATATGCTTGACTATTAATATTTTTTCCTAATGAAAGAGTGCTCCGACATAGTTCAATTTCAGCAGTTATTTTCTCTATGGTTTGCAACATCCCTTACAGATTTCTGCTCGTTGTAAATCAGATAGAGATAAAGTAACAAGTACATTTATTTGAATGCATTAACGAGAGAGCGATTGCGTGTGTGAATTCATCATACCGTCTCTCTATTAATGTGTTGTAAGTAGTTAGGTCAAAAGTAGAAAATTATATGCTTTAACTTTTGAGTTTCTAAGCTACTTTAGTGATAAATCACAGGACAGCGTCCTCTCTGTGCGCGCGATCTTCACGTGACGTGCAGCTACTGTCTGTATGAACGTTCGTGTGCCACAATGCAGCAGCTGCGCAGTAGCTCAATATAATGATACACTAAAATCGCTTGAATGTTCAAACTGGCAAGCCTTAAAACACACAAGTTTAGTGAAGACTCAAGTGAAAGTGATCTCACTTTGGCGCTCGCCGCTTGCGCGCTGTGTGTTGACTCGGCGAAATAACCGACATGGGGAAATTTTGTCGGTTAGAGGTCCTGAATTTCGGTTTCGATTACTTTTCGATTAATTAATAGTTAGTAGTTGTTAAAATCCCCCTGTAGTCAATCATTTTAGCCCTTAAAACTAACCTGTGATCACCAAAATTACATATTTAAACGTTTTACTTTCCTGTGAAAAACTCTACACCCTTGGCTCATTTAATATACCCGGATCAATGAATATGCAAATTAGCCCCACCCACGCTCTTTAGCACCAGCTCAGAGATCCACTCGGCCAACTTACTGAGGTAAACGCTGCACAATGGTATCGCTCTTTACAACATCAGACACATAATGGTAATTAATATGATTATCCTTTTGCTTGACCACGTTATCAAACAGCTAATAATGTGCTGCTAATGTTACACAAAGCATGTTCCCGTTCGCCACCTCAGAGTCAGACAGCTGCCTTCTAACAATCAGTATCCTTACAAACGCTTTGACTCAGAACATCAGAGGAGAAAGGCATATAGTTCATCATAGCATCGTAATATACTGTACATCATACACCCGCCATATTGCTAAATCTACATGATTTTTCATATCGACAGAAAAATATATATAACCTGGCTTCTCTTGAGACTCTCCTGCTAGTTCACTGTTAATGATATGCTAAAACCCGCCGGCACGTTGACAAGATTGGGTACAAGGTAGTTTGTGACCGGCGATTTCTTTTTTTCACTGCAGTTTTAAGAAGAAAATACTCAGCAATGGTGTTGACATATGAATTAGCACATGGTTTGTCTTAAAGCACATTAAAAACACCACATAGACATATAAACAACATTAAAAATTTGATTTTCACCAGAGGGGGTCTTTAAGATTAGGTATTGGGTAGGATTAGGGGATGTAGAATGTGTTCATGCAGAATAAGGCATTAATATGTGCTTTATAAGTACTAATAAACCGCCAATATCCTAGTAACATGCATGCTAATAAGCAACTAGTTAATACTGAGAATTGGACCCTAAACTAAAGTGTTACCTTAGTTTTACATTTGGAAAACTCCAGATGTTCAATGTGATCTCAGACTAGTTTTATGAGTTTTTTGACTGTATATGAATGTTGTTGATGTTTCAGGCGGCTCAGTTTAGCATTGGAGCGTTTGTCATTTGCATCGGCAGCCTCATTGCTTTTGAATACCAGCTACTTAATTTAATCTACACCCTACCTTGTGCCCTGGTGAGACCAGCGATCTGTCTATCTATCACAGCTAATTTTTGATGTTTAAGTTGTATTCATGGAAACACACACATCTTTCACACAGTCTCTTTTATTTAGTTCATTGCAAGTGGCATTCTGACATTTGCTGCTGGAAAGTCTCCGATCATGTCCGTGGTAGGTGATCACAGGACAAATATAGTTCATAACTCGTTTTTATCATGATGGAAACTGAATTGAATCATTTATCTACTTGTTCTTGTTCTGAAAGGTGAAACTGTCCTTCATATTCAACATCATCAGCCTTTTCTGGTCCATCGCAGCTCTAGTTCTCTGCCCGTTAATGAATAATGAACCAATACAGGTAATTTTTCATTCTTCATCCATATACTGTATAGCTTACAGAAGCCAGAATTGCAGCACTGTGCATATATCTCATTGATTTACTTTATTTTACAGTACGGCAGCAGAGACGACAAGGTACTGTTATGTGCTCATGTAGCAAACATGCATTCAGACACACTTATGAGCTGATGTTAATTATCATTTGCACATTCATTTATATTCATTTATTATTATTCAGTTGCCCCAGAATATGCTTGTTGGGCTAGAGGTGGTGATCTGCGTATTGTGTGGGTTCGAGTTGATTCTGGCTCTGGTTCTGATCTACTGGGAGAGTAAAGCCATATGCAGACCTCATTTCAACACCCTGGTAAGTTTTCAGTTTGAAATCAACAAAATATGCTGAACTATCAAACATGTTGTAAGCTCTTTTATTTTTCTTCATTTCAATACAGCCCTTGATCACTATCAAGCAAGATGTTTGATTGGACTGCGAGATCGAAGCACCTTGAGAGGACAAATCTCAGTCGATTTCTCTGTAGGACGTTACAGGTTGAACTTTAATGTGTATATAGACGTTTGTTTGATGCCTTTTTGTCTGTAGAGCTGCAGTGTCAGCATTCATGGGTTTGATTCCCAGGGAGCATGTGAATAGCTCAAATGTTTATCTTGAATGCAATGTAAATCGCTTTTGGAAGTGTTTGACAAATGAATTAATATACCATGATACGCTTGATTTGTTTTCTGTGCTCACTATTAAAGTGTTGTTGTTAAACCTCATCATCTATTTGTGTAGTACTGGATAATAATCAATCAAGCTACTGTATTTGAAACACATACACATATTGTATTTAATATATTTAATTGCTTTTTATACAATTTTTATTTATATTGACTATATTTTATTTACAAAATTAGTTTTTTTAGGATAATTTAGTTTTATTTGCAATTTTTTTTATTATTATTTTTGTTGTTTTAATAATGAATATTAGTTAAAAATCATCATACTAATCTTGCAAGAAAGTAGGGTTTCATTACAAGATAAACATCCGGCTTTGAAAGACATTTGCACTTTTTGTCTCATGTTTGTGAGTTCTTTAGTTAGACCACATCTTCTGCCTCTGCTGACCATAAAGATGTGTGAAGTTCAGGGGAAACCACAACAGATTCTAATGCAACAAAATAATCTTTAAACATCATAAAAAGTGCAATAGTTAAAAAATATTTGGTGTTGAGGCTATTTGTATTATTTTTCAAGGTGAGGATGTAATGTAAAAACCATTATGCATCAGCCCTGTTAACTGCTCGATCACGCCTATATAAAGATTTTTTTGTTGTTGCAGAAATCATTACTAACCCTAACATTTACATAAACCCCACCCCAGAGAACACACAACAAAGGTGGTGAGGTCATGTTGGGCTGCTTTAGAGAAGAGGAAAAGTTGTTGTAGTAGAGTGTTGTTACCATGCTGTCATTTTACGCCGGACTGCTTCACAAACGAGGGTCAATTCAATGCTGGATTTGCACAAAAGATTAACATGACGGCACATGCTAGTCGATGAGTTGAATCAACTCCACAGCAACTACATAAATTTATCCAGTCACCATTCAGAAACGTCCTAAAAGTTGTAACTTCTTCCTGAGTCTCTCCATCAGTGTCCGACTCCGGTTTGAACATTGTAAGGCTGAACACCGTTACTGACAATCCTCATTTTGGCTGCGTGAGATTCTCCAGCTTTGTTGTTGTTGAGCAACCGAAGCGTGAGCTGTTAGAGCTCCGCCCTCTTCTGGAAATTTAAAGGGACACACACAAAAATGGCGTGTTTTTGCTCACACCCAAATAGGGGCAAATTTGACAAGCTATAATAAATGATCTGTGGGGTATTTTGAGCTGAAACTTCACAAACACATTCTGGAGACACCAGAGACTTATATTACATCTTGTAAAAGGGGCATAATTGGTCCCCTTTAATGTCTGAATGCCAAAAGTAATGATTTATTAGCTACTAATTACATATTCACCAGTGTAATTAGATTACTGTACATTCTAAGGGTATGTTTACACAACAATGATGTACTAAAAACAAAACTTTTTCACGTACAGACGACAAATTTGTCAAAACGATCCCCGTTTACACAGATCTTTGAAAACAACTAAAAACGCTAGGCCAGTAGTTGGCGATGTCACTTTGTAAAGAAACACTATGTGCCTTTAGACTAAACACATAATACACATGTGCATGACGTCACCGTTTTCACAAATTTGTGTTTTTGTTGTTTACACAGAGTTTTTGTTTTCAGGACCCCAAAACACCATTGTCGTGTAAATGAACGGCCAAAATGCATAAAAGGTTTTACATTTTTGTGTAAAACACTTTTAATTATTTCAAATAGATAATATAAAATTACAAAAATTATTCCTGAATCGACCAAAGTATTTAAAGGGAGAAGGTTAATTTAAAAACATAAATTTTTTAACATTCAATTTTGATCCACTATTGTTTCATATAGAATTGTTCTATAGTCAATACATATTTAATGCAGTTGCATCAGAAGTAACTATAATTCAACTGCAGAAAAAGTAAGAGCAATCCTTTACTTTTTCAAGTGAGAAGTAATTACTTAATGAATTACACCCAACACTTGATTACATACAAATATCGAATCCTTTATTGCAAAGAAAGCTCACAAACACACTAACAAACAAAATATTTGACAGAAAGATAAAATTGGAGAAACCCATTTCAGCTGTGACTGGACATCATTTTAATGATATTTTTCAAAACAGTGCTGTTTTTAATGTATAAAAACTCTAAAATGTAACTCTTAATTCTTTAAGTATCCACTTTTTGGGGCCACTGTATATAACTTATGACATATAAACCAATGTTTGCGTCTAAATGCAAAACACACATGTGTGTGACACTCAACAGAGTGACCTTGAGCGCGTGAGAAACTCGAACGTTTGGCCCATCCGGCTTGCCGTAGCAGCTGTACTCCTGGCGCTGCATGCACACCAATGAAAATACACGGAATTTTCTGTTTTCACCTAAAGTGTCTGCCATCTTTCAGCTTCGTGCATGCATCGCTCTCTCTGAGCAGCTGATTGAGTACATGCATCTGACGCGTGCAGAGCCAGAGAGCACACATGCATGGCCGTCATCCGGGTTGCATTCTTGCAGCAGACGCCAGAGAGGGAGAGAGAGCTGCTAACATCACGGTAATCAAAGGTGAATCCAGGACAGAGAGGAAAGACGCCGATCTGCTGATCTCTCGTGCATGGCTTCAACGTTCGGCTCTCGGACTCTCAGTAAAGATGATGTGAATTATAGAATGCATTTCCGCATGATCAACGAACAGCAGGTGGAGGACATCACCATCGAGTTCTTCTACAAACCGCACACAATCACCCTGCTGACATGCACCGTGCTCAGCCTCATGTACTTCGCGTTTACGCGGTGAGTGACGCACAACCCTAAAGCCACACAAAGAGTTGCAATAACAGCATGTTACTATAGCAACACGTCGTTTCGAATCGAAATCTGCCTTTTGTGACTTTTAGTGCGTGTTTGTTGTTTTGAGGTCACCTATGTGCGTGCGTGTATTTATAAAGTCGACAAAAACGATCTTATATCAAAGTGCGCATTTCACTTCCGGGAAAACGGACAAAAATATTGATTACGTCATCCTGCACTCGGGGACATTTTCGTTCAATGAAATGCTTTCCAGAAAGACAGTGTCCCTCCCACGATACCACCATTTTATATAAGTAAGCAAGTAGCAAATTCATGTAAACAGGAGACTATTGGCTATTCAAATTATAACGCTTATATTCATAGGATATTTAAAAGTCGACATGAAACGGAAGTTGCGATAGTCTTTTCTTCCTTATTGTGACATTTATCCGAGTGAAATTGATTCTCAAACAAGAAGAAATGTAGGGCGGGGCTTGATTTTGTTCATAAGAAATTGATTGGATGGTTGTGGTTTGCTATTGGTGGGTCTCATGTGAGTGACAGGTTGCCCCGCCCTCATGCCAGTAAATACATCATCAGAGAAGAGATGTTGCTGCAAGAGGGAGGGGAAGTTATTTTGATTAAAGGCTACGAGGCACATGAATAAAAAAAAATATAATGATGTGCACAGATAAATCATTTATAATAAATAGTGCAATATTCCATTAAAAAAAAATAAGAATGGTCAATTTGAATTTTATGGTGGCGATTAAGTTGGCATTTTTTATTGTCTTAATGCCTATTACTGGTCTTTAATGTAGACAATTCATCTGTGCATTTGTATTTGTTTTTTGTTCAGCCATTTTCCAGTGAGCAATGCTCACTTTTTACAATCAGTTAAAAAGAGATGAATAAAATCAAGTTCTGTCTTGCGTTTTTTTCTTCTTCTTTTTTTTCCTTGTTCAGTAGCGTTTCACTTAAATACACGGTAGTAAATTTGTTTGCAATTTCTTTTTCGTGTCAAGAATCCGAGAATTTTCTCAAAGTTGGAATGAAATGAATTGATCTTATTATGGACGATTCATCCATTCATCCATTTCATTTTTTTTTTTTTTCTAATTTTTTGTGACCTGTAAACTGAATCTTCTAGTGAACGCATCACTTCTCTCTGTTAATGTATGCAGCTCTTCTCTAATCTGTTAGTTCACTTAAACCCCGCCAGCGCAATCTCGCATTCAGATCTGCCTCCATGTTTGGCATCTCAACATCTAATGAAACAAACGACAGAGAGAACCAAATCCCCGCCTTGCATTTTTTTCTGATAATTCATTATATATAGATGTACGTCAAAATACGGAACAAGATCTGTCACAACTTTAATTTCATCATGATTTGTTGCAACAGGCAGAATATGTGGAAAATATTTGTCGAAATACTAGTTTTTTTTAGAATTTTCATTAAAATGAAATTGCATGATGTGTCTGATTGCATGCATCTACTTTTTTTTTTTTTTTTTTATGTGTATGATGAAATG